>VZTB01003980.1:85017-177575 GCA_013397245.1 Thryothorus ludovicianus | reverse complement strand
TTTAAAACTAGATCTGAGAGTGAAGGAAAGAGATAGAATGTCTGAAGCAGTTGTTTTCAAAACATTAAAAAAAGAGTTTTCTGTTTTCCTGCACACACATCCTGTGTTATCTGCAGTGTGGACAGCGAGAGACAGCTCTCTTTTGCTTTTCATTAATTTTTACTAACTGAGGCAGGAAAGTTCTCCAGATTGTAGTTTTCTTTTTTTTTTTTTCGTAGAACTGTTTAAACCTGCTCTGGACGAAACAGTCAAAAGGGCACCAGGAACTCACACCTGTGGCCCACTGGGCCTGGCCTGGGCCTGGCCTTTTCCAGCACCTGAGGGACCGACAGCAACTGAACAAGCTGAGCTACAGCCCATGAAAAAACTTTGTGAATTTGTCATCTCTGCGGAGCGACCAAAAGTTTCTTTGTTTAGTGTTCATTTGCTTTGCGGGGGGTGCTTTTCCTGTTAAATAAAAAACCTTTTACCACTTTCATTCAGGGACATTTTTTTCTGTCCCATACCAGTTAAGAGGGCCAGTTGAGGTTTAATTTCTAGACGGACCCCATCCAGAAGTATCAGCCCAGATTTGCACCAAACCAGGACAATGGCATCCGGAAGAAACTTTACTGTGATATTGGTGAGGCACTGGCACACGTTTCCCAGAGAAGCTGTGGATGCCCCATCCCGGCAAGTGTTCAAGGCCAGGCTGCATGGGGCTCTGAGCAACCTGGTCTAGTGGAAGGTGGCCCTGCCCATGGCATGGGGTAGGAACTGGGTGCCATTTAAGGACCCTTTCAACCCAAACCATTCTGTAATTCCATGGAAAGAAAGAGGTGGGCAGCATCCAATGGCTGTCACACCTTTATCTAGGAAGCACATCAGCAGCAGGTGAGCCCCACGACTTACACTTTTGACCTATAATTCTCATATCTATCTCCAGGGTCAAACTAAAATATTTACAATTCTATGGCGCAATATGCTGAAACATTAGCTGTTGCCAAATAGGATACCCATTTTGAAACCACCGAAATGGAACTGCAGGATGCCTATTAAAATCGTATGCAGAATTTTTGTCACTCTAACAGCCACGATGCAATCCATGCTAGAGATTAGATCTCTAACCAAGGTGCAGAATCTTCATTCTAAAGTTTATAACTGCAACAGCCAAAGATATTAGTTCACATAAGCAAGGTCCAAGCGCTTCCTTTAGTGCTATATACTAAGAGAGTATTCCTTTGGAACCATGGAAACTGAAAGAGAAGAGGAATGAGAATGTTCCATACAACAAACCTGGGAAATCCACCGTGGGCTACTCTCCTGCCCTGACACTAAGTGCAATTGAAGGGTGAGATTTCTGCAGGGCTTTTTTTACCAATACCATGTGCAAGTAACAGAAAATTGTATTTTCCTAGCATATGCAGTGTATTTTGTCACCAAGATGTGGTTGGTACAAAGTCATTGGAGTACTCTATTGTCAGATCAACTGTCAAAAGTCATCCAGGAATAAATAATTCTTCTTTTTTTTCTACTTAAAATACATGGTTTGTGAGCAGGGAAAGCCAACAAACTATCATATTCTACACACCTACATATCAGATGACTGGGATTTTTTAACAGAACTCTACTTTTACTACTTGGCAATTTATTAACTTGAGTTTTAGAGCCTGCTGCCTGTATGTACTATGTTCCTGCAATATTAGCTGCTTTTTCAAATAACTTCATTTGTTAAAAACACATTTTTCTCAAAACAGCTGAAAAACCAAAACAAAATGTGAAGGGGGAAGAAGAAAGAAGCTCTCCAGGCATTAGATAATTTTTGTCTTACCTCATTTGTACTTCAGAGAGGTTTTGTAACTCCTTTTATATCTCATTCTTGTCTTTCTCTAGAATGTCACCACTGTGTAGAACATGGCTCTGGGTTGTTGAGAAGTCATACACTGTTGTAGCAGCAAATTATTTTCAGCTGCATTTTTAAGCTTGTGTAACCATGCTTGCTGCCTGTGTGTCTGCTCCCTCTGTCCCCAATTACTCTTAGATCCCTTGTTTCATAGTCACCATGACAGAACTGGACAGATCTCACTGACACAAAGTTCCCAAAAGCTTTTAAAAATAGGTGAGCTGAGAGAGGAGGCAGAATGAACTCAACCTTTGCTGGGCATCAGAGAAAACACTGTGAGCTCAGGTCTGAGTATTAGTTACAAGCACATACCTGCATTTACAAAGAGAAGTAGATTTTAGGGGCATTACAGACACATTTTCTTTTCTGGAGAAGAATATGTTGCAATTTCATTAGTAAAAATCATAGAATTACAGAATTGTTCAGGATGGAAATGAACTTTAGATCACCAAGTCCAACCATTATTCCAGCACTGCCATCCACCACTAACTGTGTCCCTAAGCTCCCCATCTATACACATTTTAAATGGCTCCAGGGAAACTGGCTCCACCACTTCCCTGGGCAGCCTGTCCCAATGTTTTTAACGACCTTTTTGGTGAAAAAAATATCTCCTAACATCCAATATAAACCTCCCCTGCTGTAACTTCAGTCTGCTTTCTCTTGTCCTATCACTTGTTACCTGGGAGAAGAGAGTCAATCCCCTAGCTCCTTTTGGGTGGCTGTGGAGAGCAATAAGGTGACCCCTGAACCTCCTTTTCTCCAGGCTAAACACCCCCATCTCCCTCAGCTGCTCCTCACCAGACTTGTTTTCCAGACCCTTCTCCAGATCCTTTGCCCTTCTCTGGACATGCTCCAGCCCCTCAATGTCCTTCTTGTAGTGAGGTGATCAGAACTGGAGATGGGATTTGAGGTGTGGCCTCACCAGTACCCAGTACAGGGGGACAGTCACTGCCCTGGCCCTGCTGGCCACACTATTGTAGACACAGGCCAGGTGCCATCAGCCTCCTTGGCCATCTGGGCATGTCTGGCTCATGTTCATCAATCCAGCCTGTCCACATCCCCCTGCAGAGCCTTCCAGCCCTGAGAAGGTCCACACTCCTGCCCAACTACTGAGGGTGCACTTGATCCCCTTTTCCAGATTATTGTTAAAGATATTAAACAGAACTGGCCCCAATACTGAGCCCTGGAGAACCCCACTGCTGATTTGCCACCAAATAGATTTCCCTCCCTGCACCACCATTCTTTGAACTGGTCATTCACCTGTTTTTTTTACCCAGCAAACTGTACTCTTATCCAAGCCAAAATACATTTATACCCTCCATACACATCAGGTAATAACCCCAAGAAGGATGCAAGTGCCCATGCACACTCTATGTACTTCTGGTGCAGGGTATAAAATAACTAAATGGTCTTCAAAAAGCCAAGATGAACCAAAGCAGAATTCCCAGAGCTGATTTCATCACAGTACAGAGGTAATGGAAAGAGATGAAGATATTTATATTTGCACAATAGTTATGTTATTTCTAAAATAACCTTGATGTCTACTATAATTTTTCTTTTTTTTACTGACATGCACAAGTTTTTCCTGGTCACCTTGAACTGAATTTCATCTTCACTCACAGAACTAGCAGCAACCACTACAGTTATATATCATGGGCCAGGCATTCAGATGGTGTAAATCAGGGTAGATTTAGTGACTGGCCTAGACCTGAGAAACTTTATAGATGTTGTTTTCCTGTGCTTCCCTGTGATCACAGTGGTTTTAGCACATATTTTCCTGCCCATATTTATATTTTGTGGAATCATTGGTCTACTGAGTTTTATTTGCTGCTTTGTTCTTTTTGGGGGCTTTTTTGACAGCTAAATTGTATTGTGCTGTTTACTGAGCACCAATTGTCTTCTGACTTCTCTTGTTAGGCAAAACAGGGGCTACTATCTTGGAAACCATTTCAGTGAAAACTATCTGGGAAAGATCAGTAGCACGTAATATCTTGGAAAACGCATAATCCCCTACACAGCATGCACAGAACTGTCCTGTTGGTACTGCTGTGCCATCTACAAAGGCCCTAAAGGGCAGGAAACCTCAGGGTTGCAACTGCAGTGTCATAACCAGCTGATTATCTCCTCACAAGAAGGCCTGAAGGCTTACTTTTATTCTTACTTGTAAATGTTTCACACCAGCTGCAGATGATTAATCGTTAAATATGGATATTAAGATCCACCTTCTGTTTCTTAAATAGCTTTAAGAGCTCACACAATTCTTCAAACATATCTGTTTCAGAGATTAGTTTTGCACCAGCCTTAGTGAAGTCTCCATCTTCGGACTATAATTACTTCCTATTAACTTGGGAATTCAGGTAAAGAAGTTCAATGTGGCCCCTTAGATTTCCAGGCCAGCTTCTGATCTGTTTGTGGAGGTTTGTTGTATCCTTTGTTCATAATCTCTGTCCTACCAGAGTATGGCTTTCTGTGACAGCCTAAAAATTATCATCTCCCTGCTGCAACGAGATTTCTCAACTATCCCAGAGGATCTCAGAAACCTTCTTGAAGAAGACAGTAGGTACAAAATAAAACCCCTTAAGGTGGGAAGCAGCACTTAATCTACACATAATAAGAAGTGTTCAATTGACTCTATCAAGTCTTATTTGCTGATCCTTGTCCTTTAGCTAGTCAATATTTGTAAGGTGTAAGCCTGCCCTTCTCAAACTTTATCTAAAGGCTTTCCAAACTGTTTAAGGTTCCTGAGTCTTAAGCCGATGATGCATTTTCTTCACAGGTTTTCTGGAATTTTCTGGAATGTGTTACAGCACACACTGACATCAGAGAAGGCAAAATATTCCTCTGCTAGCACCAAGTGGGCAGGCTCTGAATCTAAAGGTGCTAATAAATGCATAAGCCATTTAACCACACAGGATGTGGTATCTTGGAAAAGGTCACCTTTCATGATGAAGACATCTTGATGGTTTCCCAGGATCTCAATTTCACAAATGCAACCATCAAAAAGGAAAAACTAAGTTGAAAGTATGGTTTTCATACAGTTAATTGAAGCTGTTTTTCTGGTTTTGTTAGATTGCAAGTCCCATGTGCTGCACAGAACAGTCAGCTGCATAATGCACATTCTATATATTATTGCACAAACTATAATGAAATAATGAACACATGCCATAAATAATTCTGTAATTCTATTTGTCACTGTAGTCTGACTTTACAGTACACCTAAAATAATACTAGTTATTTGTGGTTTATACACATCTAGAAGTGGGAACAAGGTACCATACGGTGATAAATTGTCGATAATGAATAACAGAGAGATAAACAACTAGAGAACTCCTTAAAATATTCTTCAAATCATTTAAGTATTGTAAGGTAAGATGGGAATATGTACCAAAAATAATGACAGATTTGAGGCAGTGGAAAACAAATCATTCTTCATCTAAGGGTGTGAAAACCTATGGAAACCTAAAGGAGCTCTAGAAATTGCACTGGCAATATCCCTGGGAGAAAATATTAAGGATAAAAAACAAATTTTGCAGAGGATGTGTAAAAACATGTTTTATTCAAACAGCTACTGTCAGAAAAAATGGTCAAGCTTTTGTGTACACAAACGATACTTCAAGAGCAGCCTAATGATGAGTATTACAGGCAGCATTACAAGTTCTTGGAGAAATACTTAACCATGAAGGAAGAAAGGAATATCACAAGTTCAGCCATTCGTGGCAGTGTAGCTGAAGTTGGATGTCTGAACTGTGTAAACAAGCTCCTTACATTTTTACACTGATTGCAGAAATTTCACATCATACAGCTGTGACTCCCTTCCAGAAAATGTCTCCTAATTAGCTCGTGTATATTTTAAAACTGCACGTTATATGGGCAATGAAACAGAGGAAAGGCAAATTAACAATGAATAAATCTCTTTCACCCGTCACTTACCATAACAGTTACTATGTTCTCTCTCACACACACACATACTCCTTCCTCTTGCTCACATGGCTCTCCTGAGAAGGAGAAATTCTTCATAATGCTTCTTAATTTTGTTTGCAACCAAAATTGAATTGAATGCACAAAATCCAGTCACATTTTAAAACTGAAGTCGCCTGCCCATCTCTTTCCCAGCTATCTGTGTGTTGCCATCGAATATCCAGGAGACTACACAGAAATCCTGGAAAGGGAGGGCAATTTCTGAAGTACCGTGTTATATACCAGGAGCATTCCCTATTCAAAAAATAACCAAGAAAATTATCTTACTGCTGCAAAGATCTTGCAGAAGCAGAACCTAAGCTGATGTAAATCATTGTGGTGTTTCCATAGCAAGAAAGATATTTCCCTGTAGTTCCTCCATGTGTCAGAAAGCACTTCTAAGTGATATTAAGGAACATCAAAACTAATAAAGAACTTTCTTATTCTAGAACCTCCATAAAAATAAATAAATGAGAAAGCATGCAGCTCAAGCATTTGCTCTGCTTTTTCAAGGACATTCATTCACATGGGATTCCCCATCTTCAGCTTCTCCTTGCAACTCCTTTTCCCAGCCCTCTCTCCACCTTTGGAACAGAAGAAAAGTTTCTCACTCAGAAAAGCCTTATCTCACAGCCATTTGAAACCAGCAGATGCAGGCACCAGCTCTTGGTCTAAGAGAACAGAGTCTTTCTTCCTCATGCCCTACATTACCCTGAAAAATTCTCACTGGGAGGACAAGAGGCCTTTCCTTTAAACAGGATTTTCAGGAAGTTTGAGAAGTGAGTCTTTTTTTCCATCTGGGGACTTACACAAATCTGCTTGACGGCTGAAGTCCAACCCTCCCTTGTAGGCTCCCTTCATGACAGTTTTCATCCATCTGGGAGGGCAGGAAGAGGCATTTTCTTTGCAGCTGCTCCCCATGAATCAGCTGGCAACCACAGTGCCCATATTCTTCCTCCAGGACTTTTAGGACATGGTACCCATAGCACTGCAAATTCCTAATCACTCAGAGAAATCTGAAGCTTTGTTCCCAGTCAACAGCCTGTCCCCTGGCAGCAAGAAGCTGGGTTTCTGCACTTTTGTCGCATATTTACTGTAGGTCACTGCCTGTAATTTCCTGGAAATTTCCCAGTGCTCAGGCTTTGGTCCTCTACAATGTCTTGCTTTTCTCACACTTCACTGGTCTTCTGTGTGTTACATTAAGCAATCAGCAGGATGACAAATATGACAGCAGTCTCCAGTTCAGCCTCCCGAGTGTTCTCAGCCAACATGCCAAAACTATAATGGTTTTCCCTTTTTTTTTTAATGTTCTTAATAATGTTATCTGGATGGCGGCTATAGGCATCTGTTGAGCTTGCCATATGCTCCACATTTCCATGTAGAAGGATGATAATGTTAATACAATAATTATTTCAATAGCACTTGTTCATGGTTTAAAAAGGGTGTTTGATGTGCACATACCTAAGTCCAGACCTGGAGCTATTATACCCAATTAAAGCATCTTGCCCTTGGGCACACAGGACAGTTAGCACACAGGAGCAGCAGATTTATTTGTGTTTTCAGTCTGGTCATAAAATTGAAACACTGTTTGTCTCCAGCTTAACCCCCTTACAATTGAGTGGCTGGAGCAAAACTACAGATGAATCTAATAGACTCAATCTCTTCCTTGAAGAGATTGTACATGTCCCAGCTAAATTAGATAGTGCAATTTTCTGTCTCTGGCTGTATCATGCACTGCTGAGTGTCTCAGGAAAATCAGAGCACTGGTGGCCTTGTACCTGCCCTGTGAAACTGCAGATATAAACACTGGCCCCCACCTGAGGTCTCTGGGGCAGGAGCTTTGGCCCACGCTATCGTTGTGGGCTAGCACAGCAAAGTTTATCCCAGGACTCTCAAGCAATCCCATGGTGAAAGCTGGATACACCAATGTGGAAGAAATACAATATTAACTTTTCAAGCAGGACTGGCTGTTTCCTAGCAAAATTTTAAAATCTACAATTCATAAAAGACCTAATATGTAACCTTGAATACATTTTTCCTGCCAGCCCTGCCCCAAGAACTCTTTTTATGCTGACCTTGGCACTCCTGTGTCTTTGTGGACCTGCCTGACATTCACTGGATCTGACCTGGGGACTGACCTCCTGGTTTAACTCAACCCTGCCCTATCACCATGGCCTTGCATGCTGATCTGAAAACTTGGTTGAACCTGTGATCTTATGACCTCCTCCTCTGCTCCCTTGCAGGGAGTGATGAAATGGGCCCTGGCTGGTGAGACCTGTGGACCCCTGAGGAGACCCCTGTGATTCTTTGCTTCCAGGGAGCTGCTGGCCCTTTCTGCACACGAACATCATCCCTTTCTGAAGCAGTGCACCAGCATTTGCTTGGCTAGTAAATAAATTGCTTTTGCGGTTGAATGAAGTCACACAGAACCCAAAATTAAGGAGAGTGAAAAAAAAGCTACAAACTGGAACTTAAAAGGGGAATGCTGTCAAGCGTGGAACTCATCTGCAAGCTTCCCAGAGCACTGACTTCCAGAGTCGATGACTTCACCTCGTTAGCAAAAGTGTCCGAGTCAAGCTTCTTCAGAATCAACCATCAAAAACGGAAAATATTTATCATTTGGTATTTGCACTCTTTCAAGAATCCTCCTGGCTCTGAAATTGGGCAGCATTTAAAGGAATAAGGCAACAATACTGGAGAATGGGGCCCCTTGTTGTGTGCCTTAATCCCATTAGTCAGAATGATGAAATCTGGAGCTGAACTGCAGCAGGATTTTAGCTGCGTAAAGAGTTAGTTTGTTTTGATTTTCCCATGTTACCACTGTGTAATCCCCTGTACTCTCTGTAGAATGATTTGAAGTCTGTTGTTTCCTCTCCAGTATTTGGGGCCAAGAGTTACATTAATGAAAAATGTAGCTCATATCTTCAGTCATGCAAGGTCACTGCCACCCGACATTCCCTGTGATTTATTTGAAATAAAATGGTTAAGGCTGAATTTCAGCTGCCTCTAGTGTACACAACAGGGAGAAAGTTAAATTTTAAGAGAACACTCAATTTTCATACCTTTAAAAGGGAATTCTGGGAACTAGTAACAGGTTGCCATTTTAAACTAAAAAAGCTGTGCAGGATTATCAATCAGACATATTGTAATAGAGCTTAGGCAAACCTATGGGGATATTTATCTATTGACTGGTTAGATGCTGCATTCACATGAGTAACTAGGACTGTTCACTGCTAATAATATGAAAGGTTACACAGAAAAAAACACCAACTTTGGGTTGTTAAGTAATTTGGAGATTCACTGTCCGGTCAATGCATTGATTTGGATATAAATTGCTCATAGTTTGGTGTCCTTATTAGAGTTGCAGTGTTTAGAAGAAAAATATCAATATGTTCACTAACTATTATAAGTTAAGTTACTGTGCACTGTGTTCATTTTTGTCTTTTTTTAGTATGTTTCATTTAAAATTGCTCAATACTTGAGGTTATGAAGTGGGAATTTTTCCATATTTTTTGTTCTGTATATTAAGGCATGGCTCAGTTTTATAATGCTGAACTTCCAAAGGTACTGCAGTCTCACAATGGCTTCAAAGGCTTTTATGAGTTTTCAGCACCTCTGAAAATCTGTTCATCCTGAATGTCTGCAACTACATTTAATCAGCTATTTAGGCCTTTATGGTCAGTGCACACACCACCTAATCCCTTTCCCAGGGGAACCACTTAGAGATCTCTCTTGAGTCCCTATCTCTGAGGCAAGGAGGGTCTACAATGAGATTTCCCACCCTCAGTTTTATCTCCTAATGCTTCAGTGTTTTGAAGAAAAGGGAAAAGATCTTCAATGCCAAGTTTTCCTGCAGACCCTGCTGCCAGAGAGGATGCATTTTTTTTCTCTGAGATAGGACAAATTCTCCTTTCCAGTTCCTCACTTGTGCTTCCAGGCATGCAGTAACCATCTGCCTGAGTGCAGCCCTACAGCAGCAAATCTGTACAATGCAAACTGGAAATGCAGCAAAGCCTCCCAGAGATGGGAGTAAAAGGCCTTTTCCCTGGTGACAGTCTGGCATAGTAGCCAGTGTAATTTGTCCTCTTGTATCCTCACGTATAAAATGGGTATAAACCCCATTCTCAAGATCTCAATTGCACACATGCATTCAGATTTCTCCAAAGTGGTCCATTCATTGTTTGCCCAGGCAGGGTGCATTTCTCAGCTGTTGCTATCGAGTGTAAAGGTATTGCTTAAGAGCTGAAAACATTTTTTGAACATGTCTTTGTCAACCTCCTTTTGTAGATGTTGACATGGATCTCTACCCCTCTTTGCTTCAGCTAGTTTTAATCAGAGGATTATGTACTGTATTTCTAAAAAGCTCATACAATACTAGATGATGAAACAGCAAGATACAGGAAGAAAAACAGAGATCCCAGAGCTTACGTACAGGTAATTCTGTCACAGGTGCACCAGGCTCAGTTTTTGGTTAGATACAACCAAATCTAATCTCCAAGATGACCAAACACTCTGGAGAGGGCTAAGGGTGTTTGGGCTGTTTTAATGGTTTTACCAATATATAGGTTCCATGGTACAATAGAAAAATCAAAAGAATGCCGGTTAAGCCACAGTTGGTTTATAAAGTTCTTTGACAGGATTCTGTGTTAGGATCAACTTTCTGAAAATAACTCCAGCTGCAGCTCTACAGACTACAGACACTCACCTGGCTGGGAGGGGCGTTTCCCTCAGCAGCTGAATTCTGGCTGGGCTTCAGGCACAGAGCACCCACAGAACCTGAACACATCACAGTGAAGCTGCTGGAGAAGATTGGTTTGACAGACTTGCTTCACCCAGATTGACCTAGAAAATTAGGGAAATTGTGTACACCAGTTGTTTGCCCAGCTAAATATCCTTTTGACCTGCCTGCTATCTGTTAGCTCTGTACAAGGCATGTCTGCTCTGGCATTGACTCAAGGAGGGAGAAGGCAGATATTCATTAAAAAATAACTTAGACTCATTTTAAATTCAACTCATGCTTCCAGAGTGAAGTCCTGAGTTGGAAATACGGAATCAGCAATTGTGACACAAAATCAAGGAGATTTATTTTCCATGAGGAGCAGAGATGATGCTGTATTTTCACTTCTTCCCTGTGTCTATCAATCTCAAATTGTCTGAGACTCCCCAGCCCAGTAACTGATCAGGCTCAGAAGTGGCTCATTTTTCTGTAGGCCCATAGGTACATACAGAGCAGCACTCTCAATTTCACATGAGGGGATTTTCAAGTAGCATTTAAAGAAATTCATGAGTCACCAGGTGACACCCTTTGAACAATGAGAGCTTTATTCGCCAGTAATGTGAAAACGTGGCCAAAGCTCATAACCTACACTCCACAGAAATCATCTGAAAAGGCAATAAAACACCTCTGCAATACATTTATTTTCTTGACTGTCTTTGTCTGTACATGCTTCAAAACAAAGGAGTCTTCTCATGCAGTTTACAATATTTCAGTCTCCATGTCTGATTGGCCTCTTAACTGATGGACCTCGAGCTTTTTGGGTTTGGTTCAATCTTTTACAGAGAAATATGTTGACGTGATGTCTGATATGGGCCTGGACTCCCAACTCCCCCCACTCTTCATGCTGTATTGAAGTCAAGGTTTTGATTAAAGTCCATCTCTAATAAAAGCGTATTAAAATTTGCAAGCACAATGCATTTTTTAGTTGTTAGTCCTGTTTGGTTTTGTGTGATGTTTCCCTCCTCGCAAACTCCCAAATATGGTTTGCTGTTATATCTGCTAAAAAATTCAGCCAGTGCATAATTTTCTCCCAAGTCATGGAGACCATAAGCGGGAGTTGAGCTGTAACCACCAAAAGGGTAATGGGACACTGTTATAAGTTTTCATTGTGGCAACAAGGAGAAACCATGGTTTAGTGATTTCACAATCTTGCAGTGATGTCAGACAGACAGATTACCATGCAAAATATCCCACAAAATCGTGAAAGGAACTTGAATTCAGACTAAGTTCAAATTTCAACCAGATGAGCCAGATGGAAAAATCAAAGATAAAAAAGGGAGGGTGGGAGTCAGGAGAGGGAGCAGAGGGACAGGATGTCAGCATATTTCCTTCTAAATTGTGTCAGTTTGTTTTGTGGCAGACAAAAATTGAGTTTGTTACTGCATTTTTTAATATTCCAAGCTTTGGGACATTTATCTTTCTCTGGATTTGTCATCACACTATCAGCAGAGTTGCCCCAATAGCCTGTGTCTGGAAGCCAGCTGGCTCTGCTCCTGAGAGGAGATCCTCACCTCTCCAGGCACTACCAAGACACTACAATCTTTTTTAACACTGAGGAGTTTTTCCCCCATGAGGGTCACACATATATCTCATTTGTTGGTTGGGCAAACATCCTCTCCAGGATGAAGAGGCTCAGAAGAGAAGTATAAAGGACAAGACTCTGTCACCTTTAAAATCTGTGGGAACTGTGCCACTGACTTCAGTGGGGCCAGGATTTTAGCCAGAGCTTTCATCCAAAATCAGCATTTGTGGCACATCTTTAATATGGGCATTAAGGAGGAAAATCAAAAGGAGAAACCTGCTCTTCCCTCAGCAGTGGTCCCTTCTTGAATAAAAGACAGGAGGGAAGTTCCTGCTTGGTTGTAATCCAGGAAGGCCCCTGAGTCTAGGGCTGACTGAAGCTCAGCTCAAAAAAGCAGTTTCCAGCACTGATCAGTGGTGGGGCCACCAGGAGCTGTTTCAGGCCTGGGACAGGGACAGCTCTGCAGCTCTCCCCATCCCTGGCAGCCTCCAGCCTCACACCACCCCTGCCCCTCTTCTTGAAGGGCAAAACTGACCCCATGGCTCTGGCTCAGAGGGATCACAGCAGCAGGAATATCTATAGGTCCCAGGAATCACTGCAGCTGAGCACAATCTTCCTTGTGGCCCTCACCATGAAGACACAGCAGAGGTTTTCATGCTGGATATAACCATGGATGGTCACAAACCACCCAAAGGGCTTTAAACTAATAAACACCTGTGCATTGGGGCAGAGTTAAACTCTCAAAAACCAGAGACTTTAGGAGATGCTTGATTTGGCTTCAAAACATCTCACCCACCTTCAGCTTCCCTCAGCAAACTTTTGAATGTTCCCACAAAGCAAAGCCATGAGCCAGAGAACCCAACCAGTCAAGTGCATTAACTTAGGAGCAGCAGAAAGTGCCATTAGAGAATGTGTACATGTTAAAAAAGAAGCACCACTAAATCCACAAATAGCTTTTATCCTGTTTGCTGTATCTCATGCACATGAAGAAGTGCCTGCTTATTTTTTGCCTGGCTTAGATTCTGCTGGGTTTTGTTTTTATAAGGGATTAAAAACAAATTCTCACTTTGGCTCGCTTAAAAAATAGGGTCAGTATTAATCACCATCAACAGCCCACTCCACCTTTGACCACAGCCACAAGACTCAGAAGATTAACTACAACACACCTGCCAATGACACTGCATTTCACATTAGCAATCTGGTGTAAAGAATAATGTACCCCAAATTTAAAGTTGCTCTCAAGACTCACAACCTAATGGATGTGGTATTTTAAAGGTCACGAAATATTGAAAACAGATATTTTAATTTGTCAAATTAATTGCTAAACTACTTTATGATCAGGTTTATAATACTTAATGATTTGGTTTCAAATTTTAGTAATGTTATAGAGGCCTTCTCTTGACTCTTCCTTTCAGTGTCTTTGCAGTTTGAGTTAACTCTTTTCCAAGAACCAGGTGCCCAACTCTGACTCCTCTGAAGTCTCCTGATCACCATATAATACCTGGCTATAGGATTAGCCCTACAGATAATCAGGCATTTCCCCTAGAACATTATTCCCATTAATCTTACTGCAAAGGGCTGTCTCCTGCAGAGTACTCAATTTGATTTGATGGCTCTTTTGCAAATATTTTTTGTGAATAGGCAGGAGAAGAAAGGGAAAAGAGAATGATTGCCACTGTCTCCTCTAACACCAGTGAGGGCACCAAGTGAAACTTGCAGATAGCAGCTTCATACAAGGAACCAGAGCTGGTAGTTCACAGAATTAAGCTTTAGAGTATTTTTTTATGGGACACTGAGAGTGGCTAAAACTTACATGAGCTTTACAAAAAGGGATTAGATATATTCATCAGGACAAAAAAAATCTGGGAAGAAATGTCAAACAAGATGTTCTTTTCACAGAGTGCCCTGGTACCATGAATATGCTGATTCTAAGAAAAAAAGAAGAGAAGCCTATGTTAATAGTGAGTTATCCTTCACATGAATCTTAGAAGGTATTAGGGAAAAAAATAACTTGAATGTATTCCTGATTTAACAGTATTTTATGCAGGTCTGGGCAAAAGGTAAAAAAAAAGAATGGACTCTATATGATTAAGTATATTTGCTTTAAGAATAATTTAAGAGGTTAGGGCTCGCCTTAGTTTCTTGCATTTTTATATCTGAACACTTTAATTGCCTTTTTATTATATTTGTTCAATAATTTTTACATTCACCTTTAATTATATTTTTTTATTGCACAGGACTGGGATCAAATTTAGATGAGCTGCTTTAAATGGGAATGATTATAAATTCTGGCATATGGCTGGAACATTAAACTGAACTCTGTTCCTTTAATATAGAAAATTTCTTCCTGGAAAACATATAAAATTCCAAGAGAGGCCTTTCTCAACACAGTGTGTGAGTGCTTATAGGAGTCAGCAAGAAGGAGGATAGGGAGCTAATCAACACCTTACCTAGTATTTTGACCACTTTATTTTAACTGCCCAGATTTGCCCCATTTTTCCCTGCTCCTCTAAGGAGAAAGCAAAGCCCAAGATGAATTCCAGTCTTTTCTACATAAATCTCCTTCAAATACATTTTTTGCTTTTGTGACAATGCTGAGAAACACATGCTGCCTGTATCCAGTGAACCTGCCCCATCAGAGTGAGATGTCTGAGAGGAAAAGCTTTGCAGCACACTGGATGTAAACAACAACAATTTCACAGCACCAAGAGCTCTTAAAAGTTTCATTGCTAGTTAGAACTCTTATTAATTAAACATGAGCCATATTATCACAGCTCTTGTACCAATTAAGCAGTGAATTGGTGCCCTGCTACACAGAGTGACAATACTGTTGTCCTTTGGATCTTGCATCAATGTTTTGACTTATTAGTTTGGGTGTTCAATCCAGATTTTCAAACATGGAATTAATGAAAACTGAAGGCTTCCACTATGTAGCAGTAGCAGTGGCCATGCTTGGTAATTCAATCACTTCTCATGGGCTTGTACTAATTATATCAATTCAGTTTTATTTAAATGCCTTTGAAACATTTTGATTCAGAAGGGAAAAACAAACCCAGAACAAAAGAAGAAGTTTATATGCACCTCAGTAACATATTAAGCTCTCAATTTGACGAGCATTTGAACTGCCCTCTTTGAAATCAGCAACTTTTTATTTTCAACTTTACCCCAGATTCTTCAGCAAGGCATTTGATGTTTCCTTCTCGCTGGAGGAGGTAGTGGGTTGGACATAACCCATCTGATCACTGATACAATAATAGCTTTAATTTCAGCTGAATACATAAATTGAGGGGGAAAAAGGAAAAATGCAGTTATTATTGTGTGGGCTCATATGATTAAAATTCTACAAGTAGCTCCTGGCTTTTAGGTAGGAGTAGCTTCTATACACCTGATCTGGTATTTTCTACCTGAATTTATGACAACTTTTCTATTTAGGTAGAAAATAATTTCTTTTCCAGTGAATTTCCTTTCAATATCTTTCACTGCTCCCACGGCAGAGCCACTTCTTTTTCTGTGTAAGATAGGAGAGATGTGGCAGGCAGTGCTAAAGGGATGCTCATGAAAGCTGTAGTGGTATGAAGGACCCATGATAGTCACACACCAATGAGATTTTCTGAGTGAAAAGGAGAGAGTCAAAGTTAAACAGTTAAGGTTGGTATGTTGTGTTCTCCTAACCCAGCACGCCACGGTGACAGCCAGGGACAATGAAGGGAAATAAAGAAAAGTTAAAATAGTGAAAATCAGTCTCTGAGGTGTCTGTCATAGCCACTCATGCTTTATCTGGTGGTGTGGGGAAAGAGGTATCATGGGCAATCTGTGCTTTCTGCCCCCCAAAATATTTTCACTTTGCTCCACAGGGAAGAGAAATGTGCAAAGCCTATTTCCCTTGTGCCACTCCACCTAGAGGTCTTCTACTTGGAAAGAGCAGAGGAGACATCCTGCAGTGCTACCAAGGATGGCACACCACATATGCCCACAGCAGAAGCACAGGAGTTTTCCCTTCTCCCACCCCAGCCTTCATGGTTTCTCTGCACAAGGCAGAGACAAAAGGAGACTCTCAGGCAGTTTTGCTTCCACAGAGGCCAAGAAAACACAAAAACATCTCTCTCCTTCTGCAAGCACAATACAGTCCTGTTTGGCCCTTTTCCCACTGTTTTCTTCACAGCTGCTGGGTTCTGTGTTTTCACTGCCAAAACATCAAGAACTTCTGCTTATCAGATGAATTATTGTAAGGGTTGTGCAAAGAATAACTGAAGAGCCTGTTCCCACAGCTTCCACAGGAGCACCAGGTGCTATCACTTGACAAGGGATACACGAGGGACATAAGGACTGATTCTTTCTAATCTTTTTTTCTTTTTTTTTTTTTGGTTACAAATCCAGGATAAAACACATCTATTCTTGCTTGGACTGTTCATGCCACCTAAAGAAATAGCCACTGATGTAAAGTCCTATTTCCTTCCCACTCCCCTGCTCCTATGAAGGATGCAGCTCAGCCAGAGCATAGACACAGCTTGTCTCTTAGGCTGAGCTGGAAGTTCACCTCAGGGAAGACTCATAAATACCAAATTACCTACTGCCAAAACCTGTGCTGAACTATATTTTACCTGCCACATCTGCACCTTTGGTCAAGTAAGAAGAATCCCTTCCATGAAATACTTACACCAAGCCTATCACAGTTTCTGATCTAAGAAGCTGTCCTCAAAAAAAGTTCAAACTAATGGCTATATTACATAGTATAAAAATTATTATCTCTTTAGGAAGCACAGCAACTTCCATCCTTGTACTGGCATTTGTAATGGCCAGGATAATCTCCAGCCATCCAGTTGCATTTGTCCATGAGAGGTGACATATCCTGAATATACAGAAGATTCCCTGCTTGACAGCTGGGGCATTTCAGGCAAGAGAAGGACACAGTGGCAGCAGCAGCAGCAAGGATCACATATTTCCTCAGACTGCAACAAACACCAGGCCTGGACACCAGACAGGAATCAAGATTTTCAGGGGTTCAACAAGTGCTTGTCCAGTGCTTCTTCACTGCGTCAAACCTGGGAATCCTCTTCTGCAGAAAATTAACAGGCTATCTTTCACAGGGCTGTCACAGCAGCTGATCAATTTATAACCAGTAAAGGTCTGCTGAAACTTTGAATATTTATTAATTACTCTTCTGTGATGAGTTCATTTGGCATGTATGTGGAAAAGTCCATATATGTCTTCCATTGTCCAGTCTGCAGCCATCCCCACAGGACACAGGGGAAGAAGCTCTGGTCCAAAGCAGCTGAACTGGAAAAGAAAGTCAGCTGTACCTTGTGATTCTTGACAGCTGTTTTCCTGCAGCACCAAAAACCATGGGAGGCTTTTTCCTGCTGGGAGTAGCTGTGGGCTGTCAGACTAGAAGGACTCAGGGTGTCTCTGTTGAGGAGATGAGAAGATTTAATTGCATTTTTGGGAAGGGATCCCATTGTCCAATAAGGTACTTGAGGTACAATAACCAGGAGATTTTAATTTAAAGAAATAAAAGGATGAAGACCGTTCCCTGCCACACAGATATAAAAAAGACAATTTCACGTCTGGATGATTGACTCCAATTTACAACAATCTTGTAACAATAATCATTTCAATAATGTGGCTTGCCAAGGCTTTTAGGGCAGCTAACTGAATTATAGCAAATCTTTACAATTACAACGTTTGTAATGAACGCAGTTAGTGAAGCCTCAGCGGCCTTCCCTTATCATTTACCAGTGAGTGATATCTCAGTGGAGGAGGCCACCCTTCAGCAAAGAGCAGTGGAGCAGCACACAAACCAGCCAAGCCTCAGCTCGACAGCTTCAAGGAGACAGGGCTGCAGGCACAGGGGGTGTGCAGAGGGTCCCCGTGTCACTCTTCATCATTCCTGCTTGGAACTGCCTGGAAACTGAAAGAGAGAAAATTCATATCAGATATTAGGAAGAAATTCTTTACTGTGAGGGCAGTGAGGCACTGGCACAGGTTGCCAATAGAAGTTGTGGGTGTTCCATCTCTGGAAGTGTTTAAGATCTTGCTGGGATCCTGGAGAGAGCCCAAACTGTGCCCTTTGGATGACAATTTCTCCCCTTTGTAAAAGTCAGTGTCCCTCAGCAAGTTCAGTGTTTTTTCAACCTCAGTCAATTACAGTTTATGACTATAACAGGAAAAATTAAAAAACAACAAGAAATACATTTTTTCTATTACAAACATCACCACAAGAGACTCAGATGGCTCTTCTTTCCTGACCTCCACCATCATAACAAGCTGGAGAATCAATGTCCCAGTCATGAGGCTAAGGCTTTTCTGAGGGCGAACCCAGCACTAGTAGATGGTCAGCTTTGGCCAGCTCTCCTCACTCAGGCTGCTCACCAAGGCCTTTCTGAGCACACAGGCAAGGTCTAACATGGAAATCATCAAACCAAATGTGTAAACGTACATGTACATTGCTGATACCCACCATGGAGCTTGCTAGAGAGATTCCTCCACAGCCTACAGAGACAAATAACAGCATTGCCTTGTTCAGAGGTGACTTCTAAAAACTTGAGAGGTCTTGTCACCAAGAACTGCCTGTACCTCCAGATTGCTCTATGGTGAGGGTAGCTGAGGCTGAGGCCAATAGCAATAGTGTGACACACTCAAATGATGTGAAACCCAACCCAGCAACCAAAACATGCTCCTTTTCTGGAACACAAATTCCTGCTCTCTGTACCCTAAGGTTCGTGCCTGGCACCTTGCAGCTGCCCTGGCTGCCTCTATGGGAATGTGCTTGGCTACAAATGGACCACGTGGATTTGCTGCAGTAATAAATTATACTCTGGGCTTCTGTCTGGAGTACACGTGTTAATGTTGGCTTCTGCAAGCAGCCAGTGGAGCACAGGCTGGTAGAGCCTCAGATTCACATTGCAAAGGTCAGTCATGTCTTGGTTTGACACAACCACCACAGCCAGTAACTGCACACACACTCTCAGCTGGTTTTCCTCAGTGGCCTTATGTGTGGGACTGTGTCTGAGACTTCTGAAACTGCCTGCTGTCATTACATTAATAAATGAGCAATAAACAAAGCAAGTAGCACCTTCAGTGGGCTTTCAGGAGCTCTCTGTAGCAGCTTTGCATCTGGTCATCTCTGGGCACTTGTGCCTAGCAGCACAAGTTATCTCCTTCTACAGTCAATGGAATTTTGTAACTTAGCAGTGAAAAATCATCTTTTTCATAGCCAGCTATGAAAGTCAACGGTTCAAAAACTCCTGGTATGCTGAGATCACTATTTGTCCTGTTGATATGTAGTCTTTTCCTTTGTGTTTCTTTAATTCCTCACTTCCTCTGACAGCTGCCTCTGATTCTGATACCCAATGTTACCTGAGAAAGCAGGCAACTTTTTCTGCTAGGTTTCTGCAGAACCTGACAGGGAAATATTGATAATAATAAGGATTCATATCTTTCCAAAGGAGGTTCATAGTGACACAAAGATATCAGTGTCCTCCTGCAAGGAGCAAGGCTGAAAGTCTTGACTGCTCCCACCTCCCAACTTCAGGACTTGCTTTGTCACTTTGCAGTATTGATCATTATAAGCCTAGGATATTTATTGTGCTGCTCTGATTTCTTTGCCAATTAGAGTTATAACTAATTCAGTCAGGAAAACCAATAGCCCGCCTTAAAACTTTACTTTTCTGCCCTCATGACTTGACTCTGATGGTTCTTGGCAGACACTCCTCACTCTCAGTCTGCAGACAAAGCTTGGTTTTCTTAATGTCAGTACAGCGAGCCAAGGTAGTTCTGCATTGCGCAGAGGTACAGCACGGAGAGGGAGAGGACAAAGAGCTCCCTCACATTTGTGTGTGTTATACGACCGTGGAAAGAAACAAAAATACATCCCCAGTAAAAATTAGGAGGTCTTCTGTATCTGAATTATTCAAATGGGAGTTTGCTTTTAAGCCTCAAGCTCGAGGTAGTTTTCTTCCACAGCATGGCCTACATTCAGGAGATTGAATATATAACTGTATATACAGCTGGGTATGTAACTGCTGAACAAAGGGGAGAACTGGCAAAGCCCTGCCACTGAATCTCCTGCCACCACTCCTGCGTGGTGCTATAATTGACTTCTGCTCTTTATGAAATGCTGAAGCACTTAGTCCATTGCTCCTGAGCTTAGCAAGCTGCCAGCTGAGCCTTTTCTTTACCCCCTCAGAGGAACAATGAGGCAGCGTGAGAGCTGCAGCTCAGCCCACGCCCTCCTCTCCCCTATGGAGTACCCACCTTAGGGAGAGAATAGCAAAGCCTGTGTGGGGTGTGCTCTCAGAAACAGAACCAACACTCCCAGCTGCCCTGTCCTAGTCACAAACGTATTTTGTTTTACTAAATTGTTGTGGAGAATATCTCAGTTGCCAGCAGAGAAGCAATGTGTTTCTCCATTAAGAAAAATCAAAACTCCAGTTCAATTTCTGAAAGAAAAATATTATTCTTCCCTCCCTTCTCCCTGTTAAAAACAACTGCATGCTTCCAACCATTTCTGCTAAGAGAAGTCAGTCTTCCTACTCCGATGGGAAGAACCTTCACCAGGCTTTCCTTGCTGGCAAATCCTCTACAAGCTAAAGAAACCAAAACTTTATTCCAAGATGTCACTGTCTGCACATAGAGCTCACAAACACCTGGGTAGGGTTATCTATTGTGAAGAAGGGGATGAACTGCCACTGCTAAATGAGCCTTTAAGGGCACTCACTGCAGGCCAGAGAGCAGAAGGCAGACCCTGAGATTGCTTGATCTTTTGTTGTCCCTGTCAGAACAAGGGTTTTATCTACTCCAGGGAAAATGGGAGGAAGTTCTAGCATCTTCTCCAGCCTGGCCTTGTACAGAAGGGTTAGCCCAATACTGGTCTTTTTAAACCCCAAGTTAAGACAGCAGAAAGGTGCAGTCACTGCTCTCCCTTTAGGAAACACAAGCTGACAACAGCTCAGCTACCCAGAGCTTAACAGGAACCAGTGCCAGAGTCCAGGAGTAGAGAAACAGTCAAGGAAGGGGTTTATTCCTCCCATGCCTTGGGCACTGTTTTTGGATAAGAAACTCAGAGCTTAGGATTTTTTGTTGAACTGAGTTATTTTTTACATTAGCCTTGATTTTGTGACTGGGCTGTGATGTCCTCTCTAGGAAAAAGGGACAAGGTTGTCCTGCCTTGTGGCTTTGTTTGCCAGCTCTTCTGGCCATTCTACATGAATGTTTAGTCAAAGCAAATGCAACAGGTTGTATTTCTAAGACAAAAATTCTTGGAGATCAGAAAAGCAAGGCATTTCTTTTCAGATAGGGGTTGTTACAGTCCAGCCCATCAATCCAGTAGCAGAGTTTGCTTCTTCACCAGCTCTCATGTGTGTCAAAATTACCTAAAATATACTGGAAGAGGATCACCTTACTTCACTCCTTGGGTTTTTCCTTTTTACCACCAGGATATAGTTAATTGACAGAACATAAAAGAGATTCAATGGCAATGAAAACAAAAGCAAATTTCATTTTTAAAGAGATGCCATCAAATATTACAAGCTTTGCCACTTTTCTCTTCTTTGGTGAACTATTTCAGAGAGACAACCTCCCACAAATCTGGCCAAGTGACTGTGGTAACTCCACAGGATTCAAGTATTTTACTTCTCCTCACTGACAATGTTACCAATTTGCTCATTGTGTTCAGAGGAAGGGTCTAAACATGCAAAAGGATCTTCAGAAGTTCTCTACAAGTCAGAAAGGTCTTTTTACTCAGCAGGCTGGATTTGGATACCAGGAGTATTTTAATAAAAGAATTTCTGTTTAGATCTCCTGTACATTAAAAGAGCATTCCAAGGTGAAATACAATTAAACACCTCAAGCACCACTTCTCTAACATTATAGTTGTTTAGGCATATTTTTCTAAATCTCATACTGAAACAAGTTGGAGAAAATACAGAATAGAAGTATTATTTATTCTTTTGTCAAAGAGAAATTCCTGATCTTCAAAGCATGAAAAGATTCTTCTGCATTTCATCTACTAGCTAGCATACCTATTACATTTTGAAGACTTTTATGCCACTTATCATTTTCTTTTTCTTTGTAAGAGAAGTATGCAAGGAAAAGGTTCCCAATAATGATGTTTAAAATCTGCTCCTGCCCATTCTGTCAACATACTGGTTTTCACAATTTGCTTATGACCAATAATACTGGGAATAGAGAGAACAGAGAGTAACTCTTGACAGGTCTTTCTTTTTTTTCTAGTAAAATAGGAGACACATTTGACTTTATCCCATACTCCATTTAAAAAGCTCCATAAAATGAGTCTGACTATATTTTTTCCATGAGACCTCCTAAGAAAACATTTTCAAAGCCTTTTTGAATATTTTGGCCATTTTTTGCATTATTTCAGGTGACCCATAAGAAGTTTTTCTTTCCAAACTGTTTATCACGTGCTGTTTGTGGCTCCTCTGTACCTCCTGTGTGATCTTCTGGGTGATGTGGAGCCTCTCTCAAACCCTCAGCTCCTCAACCTCTGCCTCTTCAGGGGTTAGAAGTGAACAATGCTTCTGCCTAATCCCAAATTAGGCAGCCAGATGTCCTACAACCACTGTAAAATATTGATATATGTCACAGAGACTGACAGGCAGCTGCATGGCCATGAGTGATGACTCTGGAGCTGAGGGAGTTTTTTTTGTATTCAGCACCAGCAGCTCCTGCTCTGGAGTGGTTGTTAAGACTTCCAACACAGATACCAATTATGACAGACAGCCAAACACTTGACCTCTACAGCTCTAAATTTTTTAGCTGATCACAGAGCAGTCGAATGGGTGATGACTTTTAGTCACATCACCCTGGCCTGAAATTAAGGCCTTAAGGCAGACTTGAGAACAGAAAGACCATTTTCCATTACCAAAGTCATAAGGCTTGTTTGAAAACACATTGTTATTAGAAGGTAGGAAAAGCAGCTTTTTATCTTTGAGTTTTTATTAATAACTCAGAATTTCCTATCTAGAGCTTTCATTATGAAAGTTTAGTCTTACAGTTCAGGTCCAAGTTTCACAGATTAGATCTAGGAGTGGTATCATAGATATTCTTAAAAATAATTTCCTGTAAGACAAATAAACACTACACAATTAATTTTCGTGCAATAAAAAATAAAAGAGCGAGAAGTGGTCAAATTAACATTAACAGATGTCAGATGGATCTATCCCATATAAATAGCACCTCTGTCTAAGCCTCAGAAAGAGAAGGCATGGACTGATCCATACTCCTTGTGTAAAATAGCTTTATATTTACTCAAAGAAGTGTCTGTAGCCCAAAGGTTAATACCAGAGGCAAAAGAGAAGAGTTTAAAGGCAATGAGCACTCTTGCAAGACATCCAGTTGGACAGGCAAAAGAAGCAGAAGCAAAACCAGAAATGTGTCAGTGAGAATCTCTGAGACATCATTTATTCTGTTCACAACAACCTGAAGAAGTGAAAAGCTCATTACTGTTCATTGGTTACAAAATGCAAAACAAACTTTAGCAATTAAACACAGCAGGTTTCAAGGCCACATTTCTTAAAAATGCCCATGCAGTTGTTTGTTCTGTATGTTTTAAGTGAGACACTTCAAGTGATCACTTTAAGGGATGCTGTTTTGTGGGAACAGCAAATCTGAAATTCTGTCCTACATCAAGCCCTAGATCTGCAGTGCTTTTGATAGACAGGCACCTGCCACAGGCTGGGGTCATAAAATCCTAAATACAAAAAGTGAGCACAGCTTTGGAAAAGCTCAGTCCTTAAGTAAATTGCTGCACCTAAATTTTTATCCCCGCTTACAAGGGTTACTATTTTAAATATTTTCCATAAGATGGATGCTGGAATTTATGTGATAACAGAAGTAAAGGCCAAAATGTCCATGAAATACACCTTCATTGTCACTGCAGTGGCAGCATGACATTAATAATGTGAGGGAATCATGTCACTCTACAAGTTCAACAAGGCTGGCAGGAGAATACAGTCGTGTTGAATACCAGAAACCAGGGGCTAACACTGAAAGACAGAAGAAATTGCACTCCCAAGAGCATATATTTAATTTCAGACATGTCTTTAGAGGAAATATTTGTACAAACAACTCTGAGGAGCTTAGGAGCTTTTTAAATGTAAAAGAATATTGTAACAGCCATTAGCTTAGCACAGATTCCTGAGAATTAAAAGCTCTTTTCCTCTCAGATGCAGAAACTCTTGCTGAATAAATAAGCAGGAAAGAGAAGCTGATGGTATCTTTAAGGAAAGCCATGTAACACATTAAGATATGTGAAAAATCAAAATTAGAAGTTTTATTTGGCAAAGTGATGTACCCACTCTGCTGCTGACAAGGCTGTGGCTGTGTCCCAACATCCAGCTGCCCTATGCCAGCAGCAGCACTGACTTCATTGTGTAGCTCTGCAGAGTCTGGGGGTGGTTTCCCTGGTTGTTTTACCCGAAGAAGAAAAAATAAAAATAAAAAGATATCTTAATTAGAGTATCTCACAGAAACAAGAACCCATTTAGGAGCTCTGCTAAGAATGCCTGCTCTTCCCCTGAGGTGTGGAAAACTGTGGCAATGCTAGACAGAAGAAATTATATAAAGGTGACACTGTTAAAGTAGATTGCTCTTTAATTTTCTGCCCTGGGCAAATAATACCATCTTTTTCCATTCTTCATTCTGCTTCTCCCCCACATCCCTGACACTAATGTAAAGTTTCGTGTTCTGACTATTAATAAACTCCTAATGTTATAAAAATCTTACATCTAGTTGAATAATACTGACTTAACAGCCCCAACCACTGATCAAATTTATTTCTGTGTAATGGAAGAATGTCTGCTTTGATATCAATTGCACTGTATTAGCTTAAACTTGAAGATCAGAGTCACTGTTAAGATTTCTGTCCAGGATAAAGCTTTTTTCCTCTCCTGTTCATTCCTCTGCAGTCTGAGGCCAGTTTAATTTTCAAGAACTCTATTGCTTCAAGAGCACACTGCAGACAAATTCCCACCAGTTTGATTGAAAGGTGAATTTTAAGCTGATGCAATCAAGCAACAGGATAAGGTAAGATGTTTTGGAACTTATTTCCACAGAGGTGTTTCAGCTGGGTTAAGAGTAGTTCACACTGATTTAGCCTGAGAGAAAAAAAGAGCTTGCACACCTGTTAGAGGGTTTGTCCTGAGCTGGAGGTCACAGCTCACCAGCTGAGGTGCAGGAATTAACTCAGCATCCACTCAGTCCTTTGAGCACAAAGGGGCAGCAGCTCCACAGGCAAGTCCAGCCCAAATGTGAGCACCTGTTTGATCTTAGCTGAAGTCAATTCCTTCCTCATTTGACCTAACCCTGAATAATCCATTATCCCTCTGAAAGACAAATACCTATACAAGCTTTGGGCTTGTTGACCAGATCAAATACAAATTGATTCAAGTTGCATCAATGCAATTTACTCAAGTTTCCTCACTTGTACCACACTCCATATCCTAAGCTTGGGTATTTTGCCCACGATCTCAATGCAGATTTAAAGAGTCTCTTGCTAATCAACATAAATGTTCTGTGCCTCACAGTGAGTCTCTCAGAAATCCTTATCCCTGCTTTGTTGTGCTTGATCCTGGACCTGCTGTGCATTTCTCTTGGATCTCATGGCTGTGCTGTCTGTGGCTGGGAGAAGAGCAGCTTGAAGGATCAGCCTCCAGAGCCCTGACTATGGTGGATAAGGAGAGACCATCAACAGCTCCACAGTCCCGTGCTGACCAGTGCTTCTCCTGGTCTCCAAGGGAAGACCTCTAAGAAAATATTCTTCATATTTTCAGTGTGTGCCTACAAAATTCCCAACAGTTATATTTTTCCCTTGCTATGTGCCTAAAATCAAGGCTGCACTTGCTTGCTGGGATCCAGCACACAGGAATGTCTTGTTAATCCTCCTTTGAATATCCCTCTAGTTGGATCTCTGACATTTTTATTCCAACTCATCTTTTTTCACCCTGTAGCACCTTGATACCATATTGTTTTGCACACTCTAGACTCTGATTTTCTCATCACAGCAACTTTATTTTCTGTGTAGTGTGCTCTAGGAACAGCTGCTGCTATTCCATCAGGATATTCCTTCCTCCCTCAGTCTGTTTGTTGGGAGGCTGCAGGTGCTCTCCAGCCCCACAGTTTCTGTCTGTGCTGATGAATGATCCAAAATTTCCTGGGTATTCCCCGCTTTCAGGTGTGACTGGGAATGTTTCTGCAGCCCACACCAGCCACAGGAGCATCTAAGAAAGGCTATTTCCACAACAGGATTTCAAGGAAGCCTTCCTTTTTTAAATCTCAGGGATCTCAACCTCTGCAGCAATGCTGCTGCTATAGTACCCCAGATCTAAATCTGCTTGGCTTTTACTGCACATCCTGCCTTGTTCCCAGCTGTTATGTATTTGAGGAGAAGCCTGTGTAAAGCCCACCCCGTGCCCCACCAAGTCACAGGGCTGCTGGCTGGACCTTGTCTCCAGGGGATGAACTGGTCCCTGTGCCTCTCAAAGGCGACATCCCCCCCTCTCCTCCACACCCCAGAATTATGTCTAGCTGCTGGACTTCATGGGAGCAGGCAGGAATTTGGGATCAGTTTTCCTCACAAGTGGAAGGGTTTGCCAGTCAGCCTGAAGCTCTTTTGAAAACTAGACCAGTGTTCTGCAAAGAAAGAATGAGCTTAATAAAACAGTCTTGGAACAAATTTATAAAAATGAAAAGGAGGCACTCTCTCTCTCTCAGCTAACTGCATGCTGGCTGGGCTCCAGTGCTGCTCTCTTTATTTCATCCAGCTGAAGTGCTGTCGGGGCCTGTCTCAGCTCCAAGAGCCACAGTCAGAGCCTGGAAAGCCTGAGCAGTTAATGTTTAACTCAAACACCTTCATTACTTTCCATCTCCTTAGGCAAGGCCCAGAGCAGGGATGCTGCCCTGGGGATGCTCCCATTCCCACAGACCCCTTCCCTCTTTGCAGGCTGTACAGATGCAGACATCAGAGTTACCTGCAGCTGATAAACTCAGTCTTTAATCAAGAGATGCATTTTTACCTCCCAAACTGTGGGATTTTTACCTCTCTCAACGTGCCTTTAGGAATGTGGATATCCCTGGCACAGGCCAGACACATCCTGATTTGTGTGGCCAGTGAACTCCAACCTTTCCTGACCAAAAACATAGGGAACAACAATTGGGTTGGCAATTTTCCCTGCCAGCAGCCCATGTACTCTCAGGGGATAGGATGCTATGTGCACCCCAGCAGGGTGACATTTAATCCTAAATCCACTATGATGAACATCTCTCCTGCCAAAAAAGGGTGTGCTTACCCTCGCTCTCCCCAGCAACACTTCCCCACCCCTTCCCCTACAACCAGCACTGCTCTGACCCTGGGAGCAGCCAGCTCAGGCCAAGCTGCTCTGCAGTCTTGGCTTTGCTTGCTGAAGTCCCTGAGCCAGCACGTGGAGGGGTTGAACACACAGCAGTGCCAGTGCTAAGGAAGCAGTTGGAGACAGAGGTCTCTGTGGACAAAGGGGAAGGGGAGTGGGGCCACTAATTTCAGGAGCAGCCCATGGCCAAGTCAGCTGAACCACCCACTTCATGCCCAGTCCTTACACCTGAAAGCTGCATTTTGTACAAGCACATAAAATCACTGCCATGTGCTGTATAAAGGATGTGATTAGAGACACAGGTGACAGCAGGGACCAACAGGAGGAGAGTGGAGGACAAGCTCCTGATTTGACTGACCAAGTTCTGATGCCAGGCTTCACACCTTCATTGCTGAGTCCAAGGAAATGTGGCATGCCATCACTAAACCTTTAGCAACGCAAACCTTTAGCATGTGCATAGGTTGGACATTTATTCATTTCCCACACTAAATGTTGAGTTGGGCAATTCTACAGCTCCTTTGAGGCTCATCTTTCCATCACACCATGATGTCACACCAACATTCAACACTCAATCTCAAAGTTGCAGCCTCCAAGGCTCTGCTCCTCACACAGTCAGAATCAATACTCAGATGTATTCCAGACTATATGTTTGTAAACTCACACCTTGTTCATAACCTATTGTTACAGTAGGTTATGAAACCACTCCCCTGCCTGGCTTTGGTAATTTCATGTTTGGTTTTAGTGAAAACAGTGAGGGCTTTCTTGAGGAGCTGTTCTGTCATGTCTGTTACAGGGGTAGTGGCAAATGTCACTTGAATCTTCATCTACCAGACAGCTGAGACTCAGCTTGATATTTGTGGATTTCTGTTTTTAAGTGCTTGTTGCTTAACTGTTTCAACAATTTAGATAAGCTGGAAAAATGCATCAAAGGCACACACCAGCCTTCTGGTAATGAATTTGTTTCAAGCTACTTGATGAAATATGGAGAGCAGCAGATAAATCTAGCAATGACTGATGCCAAAAGCTACCATCAGTGCTGAAGACCTGTACTCAGCACAGTGTATTAAGTTTAGAAGTGAGCTTGAAAGATGCTGGGGAGACAGTGAGTAAAATGTTGGCATTTTACTTTAAGAACCATGATTAGAGTGGAAGATGTTGCCTTAATAAAATATGTTTTGTACCTACTCTTAGTACATCAGAGCAAAATCGACAGTC
The DNA here is from genome assembly GCA_013397245.1 of Thryothorus ludovicianus. Taxonomy (NCBI): domain Eukaryota; kingdom Metazoa; phylum Chordata; class Aves; order Passeriformes; family Certhiidae; genus Thryothorus; species Thryothorus ludovicianus. The sequence continues at coordinate 148,860 of VZTB01003980.1, read as the reverse complement.
TATACAGGAGAGGAAGACTAGAACTCAGTTTGCAAGCAGACTGAATTATTTCTCACTACAGATTTGAGGTTATTGGCAGACAGCCCATGTTGCCATTTACTCCTCATAGCAAGCATGTTTTAAAAAATATTTTCCATATAGACAGACACACTGCAGCCACTGAGACTCCAGAGAGCTGCCATGTAGGCCCTCCTGCCCTTTGGAGGCTCCAGTTTGATTTCCAGGTAATACAAATCAGAACTGAAATTGCAATTATGTCTGTAGCAGAAAACTGCTCGTTCCTTCTCCTCATGGCAAATAATCAAGAGAAGGGCAAAATGCTCCCAAAGAATGAGGAGATGCACATTGTTTTCCTTCCTCCCATGAGCTACAAACAGTGCCTCTTACAGTCCTGAAATTTGCTTTGAATAGATGCTACTGTGCCTTTATCAGAATAACATCTTCATTTGCAATTGGGGAAGTGCTAGGCAGGAAAAATTGATAATTGTAATGTTTGCTTATACTTGATTATTGTTTTTCTTCTTGTTGTCCTTCTTCCTTTTATATTTTAGATAAGAATATCCCCATATTTAAATGCCTCTTTGGTTTCTATTAAAATAGCCAATGAAATATTTCCTCTCTACCCCCCCCAAAAAAAAATTTTATTCATTGAGATGTTTTTTTACCATTCTCCTCAGGGACAGAGGAGAAGCAGATGCAGATGTATCCCCTGTGAGGTATTCTCAGCTATACATTATGGCTGTGTGTTAGTCCCTCTTTAAAGAAACCCTTAGGCTACTGCTTTTTTGTATTATCAAAATAGAATTGCACCCACTTCTGGCTTACTAATTGATGCAAATTATACTGACATAGCTGGTGAATGTCCTGCTTGAAATTAGCAACCATTTCAATGGAAAAATCATTGAAAAAGAAAAGGACTAAGTAAATAAAAAATGCTGTTTGTTGTGTTGTTGGCTAGGCTGAATCCACTAATGTTTTTAAAGTACTTTTTAAGTTATTTTCTTTTAATCAGCTCAGCTAGAATTCAGAGGCCACTGTTTTAACATAAATGTGTGATCTGGTTGGGTTTGTTTGAAGCTGTTGCTGTACAAGAGTTTGCACTGGTATAGCAGTGCTCAGGATGGAGGGAAAGAGGAAAAGGGGAGGCAGAATAGAAAGGAGACAAGGTGCTTTATTACAGACAGCCAACATATCCATATTCAATACTAGAATTAGTCAGAACTTCCTTCTCCCTTGCATTTTTTAATATGATTAGCAGACTGCTTTTCAGAAGGCAAAAACTCAGTGAGTGTTTTAATAACTATTTTCTTCTGACTCTCCCAAAATATTCTCCTTTGGCTGGCCAAGCAGACTTCTAGCAATAGCCTCCCTTTCCTGCTCTTCCTCACACTAACCCCATAATTTCCAAAGCCATGCCAGCAAAGCAGTGTTTTGGATTTTTGTAAAGGCCATGAATGGAGAGCCTGGACCATTCCTTGACCATTCCTAGACCTCTTCACAACACAGGCATGAACTGCAGGTCAGCTCTGAGCAGTAACCAAAATACACTGCACAAAAGGGAGGTGCTGAGTAAACCTGGAACAATAATTGAGAATTATGAATAATTCCTCATCCAGTCTTTTGAAGGAAAAATGTGCATCAGGACAGGTACAGCCCAGAGCAAGAAGCTGCTCCACTGCCAGAGCTGTGTCCTGACAGTTCCAGGGCTGATGGTGAGTGTGGAGGCAGCAAGGATTGCTGTCCCAGGGAGCCTGCAGGAGCAGTGGAGAGTGAGGTGCCACGCTGAGGAGCCCTGCTGTTTGTCTCTTACTCCAATCCATAGCCTGGAGAATCACAGAATCATTCCGTCTGGAAGAACCTTCTAAGATTATCAAGTCCAACCATTAATCCAGCATTGCCAATTCCATCACTAAGCCATGTCCCTAAGCACCACATCTTCAGTTTTTTTAAATACCTCCAGGGATGGTGCCTCAGCCACTTCCCTGGGCAGCCTGTTAGAAGCTGGCAAGTGCTCAAGTGTTGCCCAAAACAGAGGAAATTTTTAAATGTCTCCTTCAAAAAAAGTGCCTGCGGTGCTCATGGGATGGGCACTTCTCTTGGAAAACCCTTGTCACCCTTTCCTTACCCAAAACACTTTCCCTTTGAAGTTCACACATTGTGTGCCAGCACGAGAGCATCTTCTAATCCAATGTTATCAGGAGAAAAAAAATCTCATGATGCAATTGTGATTCCTCTGGGAAAACAGGCAATCTTGTAGCTATAAACTTCCTCTTCACCACACTCACATTGTGCCCTTTACTCTCTTAGTTCTTTAATCTCAGCAATAGTCTTGTGACTAATATAACATTTTAAGAGCTTTGGAGCAGGGATCACAGCAATTTCCTGGAGCTAGGATGAGATTACAGCATTCAAAGATGCAATACATTAATAAAAACAAATTAATCTGCTACAATACAAGGAATATCTTGAAGCATATTTATAAATTCCACTGGGATTATAAGAACCGCTCAGGTCCTTAGGAATTTCTTGTATTGTGCTGTAATTTGTGCTAGAGAGACTAGACCTGGTACCAGCCTGCTTATCTGTCTACGAACAGGTCAAGGATTAAGTGTTATCAGTGCATTAATAGACTTGCCTGCAGAGAACAAGGGTAAATGCATCATCAACAAAGGCAACCTTGCTAGGGTTGAAAATTGTTGAGTTTCTAAAATCTGTTGCAGAGTATGTTGAGTACATTGGCTCTCAGCATCGTGTACCTCTGAAGAGAGAAAATGTAGCTCTACATTAGCTTCCCAAGTGGAATTCTCTGTGGGATGAGAGCACCTGCAGTTAACCTGCTCAGCTGTGAGTCCACGGGAAGCTGGGCTGGAGCATCCCCTCTCCATGGGAGGGGGAGAGAGGGAGCCTGACAGGGACAGCAGAGAGGCCAGGCTGCTGTGCAGTGCCAGAGCCTGCTCATCTCTGGGCTGTTCCTGGGGTTTGGTGGCAAGAAACCAAACAGGACTGCTCCATGAAGGTCCTGTAAGGGGATTTCCACCAGAGTCGCATGGATATAAAGATCTCCATGGCTTAAAAAATTATTTACATTGTCTTAAGTCTTCCCTGCTCTGCTGTCTGACCCTCCCAAGATGCTGCTTGGCTTCTTGTGACAACACCTCCATAAGCACCTGTGACCACCCTTGTTTGGATTCCAGATCCCAGGGGCATGGCTGTAATTAGCATTTTCTTAGGCTGGACATTTTACCCCCTGTTTATCTGTGACAAAAATGTGTGCCTGGTCTATATACTCTGCATTTTGTGCTTTTATAACTACACTATAAATTGCTTGATTCCTGCAAAACCTGGGGTGCTGGGGATGGCTGATATTCAACAGGCTGCTGAGCCACACGGCTTTGTATTCATCTACTCAAATACTCATGCCTTGCTCACCAAGTGCAAAAAATCTTTATTCATACAGAAAACGATTTGTTTAACCTGAACATTGTCCCTTAATGCTGACACCAGAAAGTCAGAAACCTGCACATCAGCAGGCTTCTTTTATAATCTCTTGAGGTTCTACTTCAGCTGTTCCCTGCCCAGCTTGAATGTCTATTTGCCCCATCACAAATGATTGCAGGATTATTGTCAAGGCTAAAATTACCTACTCTAAACCCCTGCTAACTATTTCACTGACAAAAAATGATGAAGAAAAAAACTAGGCGGGGTTTTTTTGTTCCTTCAAGATTTTACTGGGCTAAGGTCCTCAATGTCTAATTGAGGCTAAGGGAAATTAGATCACAAAAACCTGTTCTGGAGTAACATCAAGAATCTGAATTGAAGTTGCAATAGTGATGAATTTCAAAGATGAAGCTGAAATTCCCACTGGGCAGCCTCTCCTTACTGCACCTTAAGCACAGGGACTTCACAAAATAGGAGTGTACTGCCTGCAGATTGGGGACCCGTGGAGTCTGTCAGTACTGGGGAACCAAACCAAGCCATGGGCTGGGCTCAAACACCACCCGAGGGTACCCACAGAGTTTACACCTACAGTATGGTTAAATTCATGATTCTGCCACAGAGCATCTGTGCATGGTCCAGGAGCAGCACTGAACCCTGGCTGCCCTCACTGGGCTGAATGGGGGAGGACTCTCCCTCCCTGGGAGAAGAAAACACATCAGTGTGGGAGCAAGCAGCCAGACAGAGCTCACTTCTGCCTGTTTTCTTTCTTAAAGCAGTCATATCTGTTTAGTAATTTTATAATGATAAGAATGATAGGTCCATCAGGTGACAGCACCTTACACTTTGAATTTTGTTTCTGAAATTCTTTTTATTTTTCTCCCTCCTGTCCTTTCTGCTCTGGATTGAGCTGTATCCTCAGTGCATCCTTCCACTCCTCCCTGCCTGTCAAGAAACTTAACTGAGTCTGACTGCACTCAGATCAAGCACAGCTCCTCAAGGGAACTGTGCAACCCAAATAAAATTAAATGTAGGGATTAAGATGAGTAGGGGAGGATGTGATTAACACAATCAATTAACCCAAGTTCTCCTGTGTGGAATGAGACCTACCGCATCCATGGTAAATTCTCATTAAGTTACTAATTTTATCATGGATGAACATAGAGATAACCCATCTCAGCCCCTTTTCATAGCAGATGTTCATGAGACACCAGTGAAAACGTGCACAGCCACGCTGAGCCTGGTGCTTTTGTGCTTGGCCAAGTGCTCTGGCAGACAGGGGAGCTGATTTGTCCTGTGACAGGACCAGCAGCTGAGTTCAGGTACTCACATTCCCAGACCTGGAAAAGTCTGTCTGTGCAGATTGAGCATCCTGCATATTTGTGAAGGGGGAAAAGGTAGGATGGGGAGCAAGAAACATGCCAACTTCTATTTTAATATACAAGAGTCCCAGCATGGGGAGTTGGTTCAACAAACACTGAGTGTGGAGCACCCAGAGCCATCCTTGGGATGGAGCTCTGCCTCCAAAGGTGGCCTGCAGGGACAGTAAATATTGTTTTCTTCAACATTCATGTGTTCTAGAGAGGACTAAAAAATATATATTTTTGTGGGCCATTCACAGGCCTTCTCTGGCACAGGGAAACATCAAAGCAGAATAATTTAGGAATGACAAGAGGCATCCCCAGACACCTTCCTGACTGCTGTCAGCCCCTGACCCCTTGCAACTCCCCATTGTTCCATCCCTCCTTCCAGTCTGTCCCCTCAAACCCTGGCTTTGCTGTCACCCCTACTCTCAGCACCAGTTCTGCTCCTCTCCTCCCAGTCCTGGTCATCCTTTTGCTCTCATCCAGCCACTGCTGCCCTGAGGATCTGGCAGTCCCATTTCAGCTGCTCCTGTGCCCAGCAGTGTGTGAGTGTGAGTGCGAGTGTGAGTGTGAGTGTGAGAGTATGAGTGTGAGTGTGAGTGCACAGGTGACCCATGTGCCCACACCGTGCTCCAGCTGTGCCTGCTGTGCAGTGCAGCAGCCTGCACTAGATCAAATTATTGCAAAACACACAAAATGAGTCCCTGCTCCTCCGACAAAACCTAGACAATTTTATTTCTCTCCTCATCTACTCTTTCAGAAAGACACTGAAGTTGTGCTCTAGGGCTTTTAAAATTATATGACAGTTAGCCCCTTAAATAAGCAACATTTGCTGTAATTGCAAGTTCCTGAGGAGCCTCCTCACATCCAGCACCCAGCAGACCCCAAATGAGCAAGGTCCTGCTTACCTGAGCTAAGGTTGCTCCAGAGGTTTTCCCTGTAGGGCTGAGGAACCAGCAGGTGCTGCATGAGCAAGATGTGGGGTTTCAGTCCTGATTAACTTTACAAAGGGCCTTTGCTGAGCTGTGACAGACCCTGCCCAGACAGCTGCTTTCCACCCCACAGTATTTCAGCTATGCCAAATATGTGATAATGCTTAAAATTAATGCCAGTTCCAGAGCTGTTCACAGGGTTAGACATATTTATTTCTGTACACTGAGATCTTATTAAAACCTGACAGTGTTAGGAAATACTTTGAGCACACGTGGTAAAAGAGGCAGTCTCTCCAGAAGGACTGAAGGAAGGCTAAAAAGCCAGGTACAGATTCTTTCATAGAAGCATGTAGATGCATCAAAGGGGAACAAGGCTGTTTTTCTGCTCTTTTTGTTTGTATAAAAGCTGTTTGGCATCTATATTGCATGTGTTTGTTTGTTTATTTGTTTGTTTGGCAATTGTCTGCCATATGGCTTTTCTCTTTTCTTCCAACTACTGCTCTATGTTTCCTAAGAAACATAAATCAGAATGACAGGTAAAATAACTGAGCTTTAGTCAAAAATAGATGCACGTCTAGTCTTTTAAGAGCATGTGGATATAGCATGCATATATTTTGTTTTGGAGAGGGTCTGGACAGAGACAAATTTACTTCCATCCCTCCAGAGCATAATAAAATCCTGTCTCTGTACCCAGGATGCAGGTTTCCTTCTTTCTTTCACTTCCTTTCCTTCCAAACTGTCAGCCTTTTAGCTAAGTGTCCAAAACACCAACCTTCTAATCTGCTCAAAAAAAGGAGAGTTAAAAGCTTTTATCAAAGTCCTACTTCCTTCCATTTTTGTGTTTGTTTTGATTTGTTCCATTTCCCTCAAAGTAAGCCAACTTTGCTGTTCCAGACAATCCTCCTTATGAAAACAGCTTAAAATATTTTCCTCAATGAAACCTGGACACCTGCCTTGTTTCAATAATCTCTCAGTCTTTCAGTGAAGCAGATGCTGTTGAGTCAGACCTTTAGAAATTGTGCTCTTCCTAGTCATTTTTGTTGTCTAGACTGTCTCTTAAAAAAAAATAATAATCTTCATCTGCACATCACCTAGTTCTCTAAGAGGGTTGGAAAAGACCACTGAAAAGAAAATAGTGCACAACATCTGGAGGCTGCTGAGCCTGCTCTGCCCAACCTCCTCCCCGGGCTGGAGTCAGCTGTGCATCCTGCTGACTCAGACCCACCACGTTTTCAGGGGAGTAAAATATGACTAAAAAAGTGCTAAAGCGTTCATCCATAATTAAAATTAGCCAGCTATGCCTAAAAGAGCTCAAAATACCTTTTCTAGAAATCACTATTCCTATAAAATGAGATTTTTTTTTTCTTTTCAGATCAAAGAATAGTTTTAATAAATGAGGACATCTGTGGAAGCATTTCTCACTAAAGACAGTGATTAAATTTCTTCAGTTTCTAGCCTGCTCCCTCTGATTTATGGGAAGCATTTCCTGGGCAGCAGCCCAGCCCTCGTGGGGTCTCCCTGCTGTGCAGGAACCCCAGGTCAGATCTCACTGCACCACCCAGCAGCACTAGGGGGCTGATCCAGGGTTGTGATCACCTGAAAAAGCAGCAGATGAAGCCAGTGCCTGCTTTGTACCTGTCTGTTAAATTATTGACACCAAAGGTCATGCAGCTTCAGAAAACACCAAAATGTGGCATCCTTGCTCCTTCAGAGCTCTCTCAGCCAATTGCCCTGGTGTTTCTCCATCACAGTGGAGGCTCTTCCCACAGCCACCCAGCTCCTGGAGCTGCTGGGGGAAGCACACAGCAGCACTTTTGCTCCACAGCAGTTGCAATACCTGTGCTGCAACCACCAGAGCCCAGGCTTCAAGCTGAGATACTCCTGGGGGGTATTCAAAAAGGCTGCTATGCAAAATGACCAAGGCAATAATTTCAGCCAGCTGTTTTCCCAGACATGTTTTGTAAAATTGCTGAAATTTCTATTGACCACCAGCAACACAAATAATTTTCCTCTGTTTTGTCATATTTACCATGTGCTGGATGGCATGAACAACATGAAAATGATTAGAGAGGAAATTGTAAGCACTTAAGGAATGAAGCTTCCTGTCTCAAAACACTGTCAAGGCCACAGAAAGTATTTGCCATAAGACAAGCCACCACAGCAAGGACTTGAGATAAACACAGAAGGGAGGAACTTGCAGCAGGAGGGCACTAATTCCAGGCCTGGTGAGGCAAATCTGGGTAATCTCCCAGTTATTGCACCTGGACAAAAATTCCCTAAGACAAACTGTGAGAAAGAAAATGACTGCTTATGATTCTGCCATCCCAAGTTATGGGAATGGCACATACACCCTGAAGACACCCAGAATTGGGACTGTATAAAGGTGATAGCCCAGAAGAACAACTCTGGGACCCCCACCACCAAAAACCAGGGTGGAGAAGGTCCAGTGGGACACCACGGAATCCACAGGGTGCTGATAACTTTCTGCTTAATCTCTGTCTCTCTCACTCTTTTTGAGCCCTTTCCTGTTTCTTTCTCTCTATGTATCTCACATTTACTGTTAAGTAAAATCTCTACATTTGACTTCAGCATATGGTCTCATTTGCACCTTGATTTGGGCAGAGGCACCTTTTAATAACTGGATCAGAACAGGAATCTCTGTCTTATTGGCATCACTTCAACAGAGCCAGAACAAAATCTCAATGTAAGCATTTGCTCAGGTGACCAAAAAGCTATATTAGGAATACAGCCTCAGAGGAATAAAAGAAATAATTCTGTTTTATTTCAAGTGTGACAATTTCTTTTAATAATTGTTTCTACTGCTTATTACTGACCCAAAACTCAGGGCAGATTAAAATATCAAGAGACAGGGCCATATGGCAAACATTCATGGTTATGTTAAGCATTAAATGGATGGATGAGCAGAGGGGAAAAAGAAGAGCTGCAGATTCTAAGACTGAAAAGAGCATTGGGCATATTCTCTGGTTTGAGAGGAGGGAGGAACGTGATAGAAAGGGTGAATTGGGAATCACAGAATCATAGGATGGCCTGGGATGGAAGGGACATCAAAGGTCATCTACTTCCAGCTTCCCTGCCATGGCCAGGGCCACCTTCCAAGGCAATGGGAGGCAGGAGATGAACTGGGACCTTCTCTTTTACCTTCTGCATTTTCATGAAGAAGAGGGGTCTGGGAGAGGGGCTGTGCAAAGAGACAGGGTGGCTGAATCTCATGTGAGCTCCAAAACAAAGAATTGGAAAAACAAGTCTGCAGCTCCAGAAAGCAAAACAATAGGTTCCCAGGACACAGAATTCTATGAGTCAGGCTCCTGGGACCTGAGTGGGGTTCCAGCCTCAGGTCCTCCATCCACTGCTTCTGTGCCCACCCTGGGCTGGGTGGGAACACCTCAGCAGAGGAAGCTCCACCTTGCACAGCTGCAGCACATCTGGGCAGCAGGCTCCTCAAAGCATGCTCAGCTTTGTTCACCTACAGCAAAAGCCCTAAAGGATTTGAAATGGTTCAGCTGCATTTTTTCACGGGTTTGAATCATGCTCTGTGTCTCCATGCCTTGTGTAAATGATGAGGTGGCTGGCCAGCAACACAACCCTGCCCAGGCAAACTCTCAGAAATCATGATCGTGTTTGCCTACAGTTTGGCTTGCAGAGATAAAATAATGCAATAATAAATCCTCCTCCCCGTCACTGAGGAGCTTCAGTTTTCCAAAATTAAATAACTTGGTGGATTGTGGCAGTGCACAATTCACCCTTTCAGCATGTGAGTCACAATCCACTTTAATTACTTAAGTAATTTAGTCCCCAAGCTTCGTTTACAGTGGGCATGCAGTGCTTGGCATGCAGCCCGTGATTTGCAGATGCATCTGAACCTCCCACATGCATGCAGTGCTCCCCTAAATAAAACTTTATGTATTCCTACACTCCTTCCAGGAGTTATATATTATTTACATCATCTCTATTGCAAACATAGCAGAAGAGCACTGGAGTTTTCTCTGGAGTTCAGCAGCATTTTCATGTTCCTCATGCCTGAAAGTATATTAAACATTCCTGCTTCCTCTTGAATCTCTACTTTACTGACTCCACAGCCTGTTTTATGCAGGGCAGTTCTTCCCCTCTATGTAGGTGAAGGTTTGTTTACTCACATAATGCAGCTGTAATGACAGTGAGAAACAACAGAAGGAACCAGGCAATAGCTGTATTTCCTCCTCTGAACATGTGAAAGGGTTTGGCTAGAAGTGAAGGAGCGCTAAAACCCAAACATTTATATGGGATCACCAGCATGGAAACAAGCTGGGATCACTCCTGCAGTTGTGGTAACTGGTAGTGGGGAAAGGCAACATGGAGAAAGATGAGGAAGGTAGCTCTGCAGAGTTCCCACGTGCATGGCTGCTCTGCAAACTACCTCTCCTCAACAGCCTCGAGTCCTGGGAAATTGTTTATGTGGCTTTTGGAGCCTTTGTTCTCAAATGGATCCTTTGCTGCTTCAGATATTGATCAGCTTGCAAGATTCTCTGGGCAAACACAAGAGGAAAAATATTGTTTGAGAGACAAATGGAATACTGCAGAAAGTAACATTTCTAGAACACACATTAGAACCAGATGTTCCACTCAAAAGTATTTGTGGTCGGGGACTATGCCGAGAAACTAACTGCTATAAAGAGAAAAAAACAGAATTACAGCACACTGGATACAAGAAAAAGTTACACTAAGAGAAAAAATACTGCAGAAGGATATATTAGGTGTCTCGCAGTCTGACAAGTCTAATTACAGGTTACTATCCAAGCCAGAAAAGGGTTGGATCCAGCTCCCACCTCTCCCACAGATGTACTGCTGGATTTTGACCAAGCCACGTAGGCTTTGCTTCAGTGTTGACTAAGGACTTGAGGGCTTTGCTGCACTGAGGGGTTTTATTTTCCTCTCTCTGTGCCTTACTCACAAGAACTGGATGCAGCCCAGGGGCAGCAAGCCCTTGGAGGGCTGGCAGGAGAAGTGCTGGCATGGCAAGGTCTGCATGGCCCTTTCTCCAGGGCACCACACAGAGAGTGAGGAGGAGGAAGGTGGCTGTCAGTCCCTCAGGGCCTTTCCCATCCCAGCAGACTCTTCCTGGGTCAACAATCCCTTTGTGAATGGGGAGTGGGCTGCATCTCTGCCATGTGGAAGAGTTGTGAGGAACAAACACACGGATACATTTAGGTCTCCCACTTGAGACAGTGATGGAAGATGTGGGAAAGCACAAAAATAAAAATAAATACGTCTGTCATAAATTTAAAAAGCATAACAGAAGAGCACAGTTGTCACATCAAAGAGCAAAGCTTCACCTGGCTCCATGCCCCAAGTGTGGTCAGAGAGGAACGTTCAGGTGAAGCACACAAGAATTTTGTCACACCAAATCAGGCACTGAGTGACCTCCCCTCCTTCACAGCTTCTGGTGACATGGGAACTTCTGGGGTTTCATCCTGGACACAGTTTTGAGCAGAAACTGATGGCCCTATACTCTGCCAAATTGCCCCACCAGCTTTTGAACCCATTTGTTATTTTGGTCTCCATAATATCCTGTGGCCATGACTTGCACAACTTCACCACATGCTGGGTGGTGAAGTGCTTCCTTTTTAAAAGCCCAGCTGATTTCATCAGCCCTTATTCTTATATTGTCAGGAATGATAATTAATCTCTTTCCTCAACTACCCATTACCATTCATGACGTTATCAGGCTTCATCTCTTCCCCAAGCTGAAAATACCCAGTATATTTTGCTTTTCCTCACACAAAAGTCATTCCATTCATTGAGCCTGCTTCTTCCTTTTTCTGGGGCACTTTCAGCTCTCCATTCCAAGATGTGGTGATGAGTTCACTGCATAATATCCAGGATAAAGATACATCATGAATTTATGTGGTAGCATAACTAATTTTTTCCGTTTGTTCTCTATTCTTTCTCTAACGATTCCTAACAATCTTTTTGACCACCGCTGAGCAATGAACTGATTTTCACAGGGACTTGTCAGTAATGACTCCCTAATCTCTTTCCTGAACATCAGAAGCCAATTTAGAAACTGTCATTCTGTGTCATCCTGGAGTGTTTTTTTCCCCCCCCATGTGCATCACTTTGCATCTATTGACATTGAATTTCTTCTATCATTTTATTGCCCAATCACTAAGCATTGTAAGATCCTTCTCCAAAGGTGAAAATCAGAAAATTGATACAGGAATTTGGCCAATTGCATGTTAAATGTATTTGTAATTTCACAGGAAGCACAGTCAATATGTGAAGAATGCAACTCAGAGAAAAACATACCTCTTGCTGCCAAAAAGCCCTGGGAAGTTCATTTCATGGAGGATCTGACTTTCAGAGAAAATAAATTCTTTTCCTCATTTGTCTATGACTAAAGGAATTACATCTTTCCAGTCGAAACTCCAGTTCTGAGATACCTACAATGCAGGGAATGTGGAATTTGCCAACCAGGCAATGTCTCTGGAGGAAATAACTCAGCCTATGCAATTCAGAAAATATTGACATCCCAGTCAGGACAGCTGCGTCCTGACAAGGATCTGTCTGGTCTGACAAGGCCGTGGGTTGGTGTCCTGACACCTCGGTGCAGGTACAGCTCTTGCTTTGTTGTTTGCATCCACTTGGAAGTACACATTGAAAATTATTTTCATAAGGACTTTTGAGCCACCTCTATAGGCCATCTACACCTCCAAGCAGTTATCTGTGCCACCAAAGGGCATTTCCACATTGGAGAAGAAATAAAATGTTCTCTCTGCACAATGAGAGAGATGAAAAGGACATGTTTCCACTGTAACAAGTGAGTTTAAGTGTGCACAAAGTCAACCAGACCTGACACTTGTATGAGGGTGTCATTACTCATGAGATAGCTCTGGTTGTAGATTCTCATGAATAAATCCTGCCCATGAAAAAGGTGACAGGACTCAGGAGAGATTTGATGCTGCCTCCTGTCCTTCTCAGCAAAATGCTTTGAGCTGCCACAGGTTTCCTTCCTTCTTTTCCTTCCTTCCTTCCTCCCTTCCTTCCTTCCTTCCTTCCTTCCTTCCTTCCTTCCTTACTTCTATTTGTTTAACATTCTTTTTACAATTTACTGCCCTGCAAGAGGAGCTGATCAAGCTCAGTTTTGCCCAAGTCTGAGCCTCTGTACTTTTTGGAGGATAGGATTTGTTGAGTAAGTGGATTAACGTCTTTCTTTGTGCTGTCCAGGGCTGCATCAAATTGCTACTAAAACCATGAGATAGAATCTTTGGCACTTAAAACTACATATTTTCAGGGCTGTTGCCTTCTGCATAACACACTTTTCAGACCTCCAGGTGTTATCTGGAGTCTGAGAATTTTATCAGGTTTATTTTCAGATTTTAAAAAAAGGGATGGACTCAATTTGGGAAGCAAGTTTATTATCACCCTCAATGGCCTGTTTGTCACTGTGCACAGGAGGATGTTAAATCTGCACTTTAGGAGATAAGAAGGAATAGAAATTCTGCTGATTGTGCTCCCCTTGGCTCCAGGATTGTGTCCAGACATCTGAGCTGTAGGAAAAGGGAGACAGAGCAGATCAACCACGTTGTTTTATCAACTGCTTCAATGTGCTGCATTTCGAGTAAAAAACCCTTTCTTCCCTCAGTGTCACTCCTGTTCCACATCTGCTTCCCAGCCTCCCTGTCGTGCTGCCCTTAGCTCTGCTACAGGAAATACAGAGCAGCAATGTTGATCACAAACACTACTGCAGGCTCTGCCACTGAGCCAAGAGCAATTGCTGAAATGGGACTGTGTCTGCCAGGCAAACACATGCTCCAGGTCAGAAATAGGTTAATTAAAAGGAGATAAGCAGGGCAGGAAGTCCTGAAATAGATAATATTAGTTGGCATGAACTTGACTTTGAAACTTGCTTAATAGTTTTCCTTTTCAGAGAGTTTGTTTATTTTCTAAGTCTTTTGGTCAAGGAGGAGAGGAAACATGATTAAATGAGATTAAATGGCTTTTAATTCACTTTTTTTTCTCTTTCCAGCTGTATGCCTGCTATTCCTTGTGTTGAAGTCAGTGCTCTTGCATTCAGTGGGGACAGAGCCAGAGCCTGAATAAATAATTGAATGCAGCTCAGTGAGAAGTGTTCTATGTGGAATTTCAGAATTGTGATGACTCTGGATGTAGGAAACTCTCGTTTAACATTAGTAAGACTATGTGTGCTAAAGCAGAGGTTTGTTCATTTGCTTAATTAAGGTTCTTAGAGCCAAGACAATGAAGAGGGAGGAAGGGAGGAAGGAAGGAAGGCAGGAAGGCAGGAAGGCAGGAAGGCAGGAAGGCAGGAAGGCAGGAAGGCAGGAAGGCAGGAAGGCAGGAAGGCAGGAAGGCAGGAAGGCAGGAAGGCAGGAAGGCAGGAAGGCAGGAAGGCAGGAAGGAAGGAAGGAAGGATTCATTCTAATGCAAGAAAACAAACAGGAATGAGTAGAATAAAATAGCTTTATCTGGGCAAGTGAAAAACTGATCTGTAAATTGATAAATACAGGAAAGCAATGATATGAATAGCTAATATCACAGCAGATTCCTTTTGTCCCAACTCTTTTTCTTATTGGGATCCAATAATCAAATAAAATGGTGGCTATTCAGTGATGGAATGCTGTAAAAATGCAAACTATACAGAGCCAGCTCTGAACAGTGATTTAAAAGGAGGGAAGCAGATAACAGACAGTTTAGAAGAAATTCCTGCCAGGAAGGCAAATGATGACAGGATCTAACCACGTGTTCTGGAAAAGGGATGTGTGTGAGCTGCCTTGGAGGTGATGCTCTCACATTGTGGCACGGTGTGCTTGTGGCCTCACAGCAGTGTGACTCCCCTAAAGTCCTTTGTTGGACCCCAACATCTTCCAGCCTCGAGCTGCCACAAGCACCACAGTGTCTTGGAACACAGACAACTACGAATATAAAAGCTGAAGATAAAAATAAGCACAAGACCTTCTTTTCCATCCTAAGCTCAACTGAAACATGACACAGTCCCAAGAAGAGAGGAGATAATCTTAGATGCTGCTGCCAGCCTGTTTACTTATTGTCAGATGATAAATGCTGGCAACTTCTCATCTCCTGTTTTACCCTTGAAAATGTTGTTTTCCACAGCTTCTCTTGTCAAAACCATGCTAAGGTGGACATCAGCTGGGGTGGAAGCACAAAGCCAAGCTCTGCAGTGGTGGCAAGGCTTTTCCAGCACCATGCCCCCAGGCCGCCATGAGGCTCAGCATGATTTCCTCACACTTCCCTTTCTTGTTAAGGGTAAATATATTTCCCAAGGATGGGAAAATATACTCTGGCAGCCAAGGTGTATCTCCAGTGTTGTGAACAGGCTGGGCTTGAACACAGATGTCACAGCTTTTGCCCCTAGACAGGGCAGCCATAAATGAAATTGAAATGTTGGAACCTTTAAATGCAAAGTGTGTGTCTGTGGTAACAAACTGTTGTATGCCAGCTGCTGTACCAATTAGCAACACGGGTCTTTTGTGCCTTTCCTCAGATCTGAAAGATAACAAATACCAGCTCCTGGGAGTAGAATGTAGAAGAGCATCATCCAGCATCACTGAAGATGATCAACTGCTCCATCAACTGCTTCCCTCCAGCACTGGTCAAGGAAGAAGGATCTGCTTCTCAAAATGCTCTTTTATCTCTCTTTTAGGAAGGATTTCCTGCTCATTTCTCTGACTGAATGCAACCATCCCATGCCTCAGATGAGCAAAACATCCCTGGGAACTAAAAAGTTTGTTGTGAAACAGAGCTGGGAATATTACACCAAAACACAGTGTTTGGATGCTGCTTAATCAATGTTTCATCTCAGAAATACCAACATGTTTTGTCTGACAGCAAAGCAAACAATTTCTCTGCAAGAACATTATCTATCTAAATAAAACCTAAAGCAGAAAAAGGTTAAAAGGATTAAATAGTACCAAAACAAAAAAAAAATTCTCTTTTTAGTTTAAATAAATCATTTGAGTTTCAATAAAGAATCCTTTTAAATACAGTTCTTGGCTCAGCACCAGATTAACATTTTCCCATTCTTTTTCTTCAATTTCCATTCTGACAAAACTAATATCCACCTCTCTCTTTCACAAATTCAAAGCAGGAGTCCCCCTATCTTCCCAGACAAAACTGTATGCTTTCCTAAGAAGGATTTCTTTTGAAGTTGAGATATCCTGAGCAAAAAAACTATAAATAGATGGTGAAGAAGGTGACTTAGGACAGCTGTGAGTTGTATAAAGGGCAATTTCCCTACTCAATGAGAGAAGCAGAATTTAATTCGACACATAGCCACTTATCCAAATGTCTGTAATTTTTTTTTTGTCTGTAAAATTACCTTCCCACAGTAAGTAGGAAAGGTCCTGTAGGTCAAGTCTTAGAGGTATTCATAGAAAGCAGAAGGAAAATGTTATTGCCCTTCTAGTAGCTGCAGCTTTGCTAGTGAGTTATTTGTGATAAGTCCATCTGAATATCCAGGTATGATGGAGAATGACAGATTTTAAATAAATCCTCTCACTTATTACCAAGAGCAAAAGCAGCTTTATTTTATATATGTAAAGAGCTTCCACTTAGACATCATACCCACACTGTAATTTCAAATAAACAACATTTAAAACTGCAGCTAGCAAGACCTAGTGTTAAAAGCCTGATGATTAATCCATCACTTCACCTGCCTTCCCAAATTATACATGTTTAGCCAAATAAAGTATTAATATCCTGCATTTTACATACAGCAGCACAAGGTAAAATAATCTACTGTGACAAATATTTCCAGAGGGGGGGAAAAAACGATTTGCAAACTGTTGAGGAAACTGATGTAATGCACAAGAAGCTCACAGAGATTTCATAAGCAAAAGGCTGAGCTTTCTGAACACCTCACACCTATTTTCTGAATGCACTTGTGCTGAATTACACCCTTGTGGGTTTGCTGCTGTTGTTGGCAAGGGAGAGGAGGGAGAACCACTGGGATGGTTCCTGTGCCTCTCCCCACTGCCAACACTCTCTCACCACACTGAAAAAGGACAGAGCTGGAGATGGGAGAGGTAAGAGGTGAGGAGCAGGAGAGCTGCAGGCCAGGCTCCATCCAGCAGCACTCAGGGGATGGCAGAGGCTGCAGCTCCTCACAAAAGCAGCCTGAGATTGTGCAGAGACTGACTCAGAGCAGACCAGGAGCGAGCGCATTAAAAAAGCAATGCCAGCTTGAGAAACACAACCAGAATAGCACAGAGTGCTGTGACACATGGGCAGGGAAACAGGCTCATTACCTCATGCATATGTTTGGAAACTGTTTTCAAGAGAGCTTTTCTGGTGGTAGGTACAGTTTGTTCCTCACACTCGTTTAGCTAGGTAACATTTTCACTCATTAGGGAGAAATACAAACCAGTTAGAGCAAGGCTGTGACACATCCTGGCTCATGTCTAGGCTTGAGCTGGGAGGCTGAATGAAACTGTGTCACCAAAGTTGGGAGCTCTTTGTGAGGTATTGGATGTGATGGGGTCAGGCTGCCCACTGAGGAGGACCTGAAACAACAGGAAAACCAAAATATGTTTTTGACACATTTGTACAACGTGTCTTGTACTTCTGTATCAATATAAAATCTTCAAACCTGGGAGGGATGGGGTACAGGCATGTAACAGAAAGGCATCGAGTGAAAGATGGTGTTTGTTGAGGAAAGGCTGATTCTTGGGCTGTAAGTCATTCCTCTGCCCTGCTTATGCTTTTTGCTTACTGCCATGATGAAATTCTTAAGAAGAGCCCAGGTTTGCACTGATTTTCCTCCAACGATGCCATCTATGAATGTCCTGATAGCAAGCACTGTCAGCTGCATATTATGGCAGTATTGGACAGTGTTTTAGGAAATGGGTGGAGTGTGCCATATTCTGGTTACTCCCCAGCACAGTCCTTCTCCTCAGATGCAGTTATTGCCACATTGGTGGATTCTTTAAATGAACACTGCAACCTCAGAAGCAAAAGGTCTGGCAACATTTCAGCCTATGAATGGCCAAGGCACCAGTAATCCAGTTCTCCAGTTTATTCTGACATCAGTATTTCAAGTCTGTTACAAGGTTTAGTGATTTCAGAGTCCCAGTTTTAGTGCCAGCAACACACTGAGTTTACACTGCAGAATGAGCTGGAAGTGCTGTCATTGTGTTTTATTTAATGGAATTTTTTTTCCATTCATTTATTCAAGCACCTTTCAACCAGATAAGATTTCAGTGTCCTGCAGCAAGTCCCACATCTCAGAGAGGTGCTGCATATCTCCTCAGCCTTTCTGAACCTGCCAATTGTCCCTTTTCGTGTGTTGCTCCCCTCTGTGCCCCACACTGGGGAATTCCTGGTTCTCTGCCAGATTTCTGGGGGCTGTCACCTGGCGTGTCCCTGCCCCAGAACCAAAAGCTTCAGTGGAAAGTGAGAGTGGCAGTGGCTTTCCAAGCAGACCCCTTCAAAAACTCCAGCCTTTCTCAGGCGTGTTTGTTTTGGCTGCTCCAAAGTTTCCTCTCCCTTTAATAGATGGCAAATGCATTATCCAGCACAAACAGGGAGCCCATATGATGGGGTGGAGGGACAAAACAGATGGCACATGAGTCACTCCCACTCGCAAAGTCGGTGATGAAAACATGCTCCTGCTTTAGCATCCTGCTGGAGCCTCCTTGCACAAGACAATTGAGGAGCTGAGCTTGGCACTGAGTCCCCAGAGCCTTCCAGGTGAGAGAGGGATTGCTGCTAAAGTCCTTTCCTTGTGCATCCGAAGCAATCCAGGAAAGGGCCTGGGGACTGTGGCAAGCCCTTGGTAAAAATAGTGCTTAGAAGGAGCCAACTTCCCTTTGGAAGTTCAATCATTCCAGCCATTCTGTGTGATGTGAGGGCACTGAACCGTTCCCAGGGCCACAAGATCTCTGTACTTCTTCAGGATATTAAACTTCTTTGTTGTACTTTTTCCACCTGCTTTGCTATTTGCTTTAATTCCCTGTGCCTTGCAGCACTAGGAATGCTCCCTGTTTTCTCTTCTCTTTTTTTTTCTACTCCCTCCCACAATCCTTCTTTGGGTAATGGATTTTATATGCTAACTCACATCACTGAAATACCGTGAATTACACAAGTAGGAGTAGAAGGCATTGGTTATGCTCTTGCCAGGAAAGATCCTCAACCTATTGGAAATAATGATTATTTGCACTGTATAAATTGGATTTCTGCCATGAACAATATTAGAAGGAAAAGGCAGTGAGCAGTATTACTCTGCTGCTGAGTATTCATTGTTTTAAAACAAAAATAGACATAATATCAGATAGCTACCACCTGGAAACTGCATTATATATTTGGGTGAGAATACAATCCCAGTCTGCAAACACATTTGTACATGATTACTTTTACATATTGCAAGAAGTTTCCTTGAAATTCAGTGTGTGTGACACTAATAGTCCTTATTCATATTTGCAGAAGACAGCTTAGAGGAAGAGGCACAAGATAACTCCTTCTATCAAGAAGATTTAATTAATTTTCTCTCATAATTCAGGGAAGGAGGATTGTTGGAATCAAAGACATATAATCAATGAACATATTATTTGTTATTTCTAATTTAACTGTCCAAATGTAGAATTCTTCAGACATCAAAAGCCATTTCACTGCATATCTAGAAGAGAGGTCCTTTTTTCCTAAAAACAAGGCAGACTTACTCTCAGAACTATCTGAAAATTAAAATTTATATTTCAAAGAAAAATGGCTATTATTGTAAATCAGGATCAGGAGGGAGAAAAAAAAAAGAAAAAGAAAAGAAAAAGAAAAAAACTTCAAATGTGGAACCTGACAAATTCAAGATACATACACAGGAAGAGACTTTCTCCTTTTTTTCCTGTTTCCTTTTCACACTGACTGTAAAATCAATAACATCAAAATTGTTCTGGCTTTTCTTTTCATTTTCTTTTTTATTGCCTTCAATAATTTTGAAATTTCCTCATCTTTGAAAAAGAAAAATGGAAGAGTCGCTTGTTTGTGTCACACTTCAAGCACTAGAAAGACTTTTCAAAGTTCCAACAGCAACCAGCACCAGAAACATTTGAAAATGCAAAAAAGATTGTTTGTGTGGGCAGAGGTGCCTGTTCAGCTTTCATTTTACTGTCCCCAGCTTCAAAGAAGTATTTGACACTTAAAATTTCAAAGCAATCAGCCTTTGGTGTTTCAAAGGTTTACAGGAATTCCTTTCGAAAAATTCTGTAGTGTCAGACAGAACAATGTTCAGGAAAAAGCCCTGATGGTGGCAGATGCTGGTTATTTGCATTGGAGTCCCAACACCAAAGAGCATCAGTAGAAACAACCCTTCCCAAATACTCAGAGCAGCAATGCTCCAATAAAAGAAAATAACTTAAACAAACCCCATAATTTGTCTCTTACAGTGTCTCCTCCGAATGAGGAGATCTGGTAAGGAGAAATACATTTGTAAGTGGTCACTGATTCTGCATGAACTCATCTTCAGGCATCTAACATGTGGAACTTTACAGGGATCTGATTTTCACACGTCGTGCAAAATCAGGGCCTTCAAATGTGTTTCAAGTTCAAAGCCTTGAACACAGCACATTTCTTGGCCCATGCAACACAATACATGCAGATTACACCACATATAGACACATCTGCACTCAATTCCACAGGCCAGTACACAGAATAAAAATAAAAAAAAACAAGAATTCATAAACTGAGAGAAGAAATTGTACAAATGGAATGTCACATGATGCAGTCTGATTTTGCACCAGTAAACTGTCTTTGATCTTGGTCTGTGTTACCCTCCTGTGCAGGCAAATACAATAGCTGATTTCTGCTGTGGCAGCAGAGGGAGAGGAGAGGATTCATGGATTCTCAGGCTTGGGCTGGTGCTTGATCATGGATCTGCTGCCAGACCCTGCCTGGGAAAGGAGACACACAGCCCCTGCACAAGGATTGTACCTGCACAATTCAGAGAACTCAGGTAGAACTGAATGCACTCTCTCAGCTTCCACATACTTTGTGCACAGCCAAGAGATGGCCTGAGCCTCACAAGCTATGCTGAATAAGCAAAAGAGTGGAAAAATGTAAAGGAAAATCCTCCTTTGTGTCACACGTGCACAGGTGAAGATCCATTGTTCAGCCAGCCTGTAGCTCAAAGCCTGTAGGACAGAGAGGTCACTAAAATCAGAAAATATCCTAGATTTAAGCAGGCCTGGCTCATCTCAGAATGGCATCATAGTTTTTGAATCTAAGAAAATCTTTTTTAAAAATGGGAAATTGGACAAAAGTACAACAAGGAAGTTTACACATAAGTAAATATCAGCATAGATGTACCCTAAACCCACCATGTCTTTCTGCAAGTATCACAAAATAACATTCTAAGAGACATACAAAACCTTAACATATCCTCTTCAATATGTGTAACTAAGGCATTGACACCATATCATACTTCCAGGCATAATGAGATGTCAATGCCTTTGTTGCATATATTGATCTGTTCACCAGACCACAAAAAATAGTCATGTGACCTGGTGTACATCTCCACTGGCTTTTTGGATGACTTTTCCACCTTGACTTTGGCATGGGGAAAACTTGATATTCATACCATTAACATTTCTTCCATCTGATCTAAGTATTAAGGAATGACAAGCTGCCAAGTTATTAATTATTTTTTCCTTGAGGATTGTTTTTTTGACAATAAATCTTACTTTCCTTTTCATGTTGCTCCACATGAAGAACACTTTCTAAGCAGAAATTGTGGATTTTTTTAATTAATTTGAAGCAATGAAGTGTCTACACATGTAATCCCTGGATCTTCAAACTTTATCAGAATCAGGCAGCCTCAATCTGGAAGTGAAGAAATGCTATCTCAAGCTGCATGTTCAGGAGAGTGGAGACTCCCTGTTAAAGTCCAAATGAATTTCAGATGCAAAAATTACATCTCTTATTCCAACAGCATCTCTCACCAATGGGTTAATGCAGAATTCCATTTGCATGTCCTATGCTTGGCTTGGCTTTACAACTCCCTTCCAGTGCAAGGTCAAAATCCACATGGAGGATTTTAACTGAGTCTGTGTCTGTTGCCATCAGGATTTACTCAGCTCCCCTCAGCTGTAGAGCAGGGAAAGATCGAAGGATCACCAGAGTCAGGACAAGTCTCTCACTGACTCAAACCACCTGGCAAAAGTGACTGCCTTGAGTGCAGGGCATGCATTTCACAAATGGCAATAAACCAATAAAAATGTACATCCTGCAGGAGCACAATGAAACACAACAAGGAACTCGAGCTGTAGAATGAGCAGCATGGGCAGCCACTCCCCAGGATGGCTCCTTGATTAGCCAACACCAATGCACAAGAGCTCCACGTGGATAATTTATGGTTCACATAAATATCACATTATTATAACATTTTCCTGCTCACTCAGAGATAATAAAAGACATACTCCAAATCAATATTTATTATTTTAGCTTTCCTTCCTCCCTGATGTTAAGCTTGACATCCTTCTCCTCCCCCATTTATAGCCTGCCATTGCTTACTGAACCCCTCCACAGCCTTTGAGATAAGTACTGGAGGAGATTCATATATCATGATAGCAATAAACCAATCCTTCCAGACACATTTAACCACAATGCAATACTGTCAAGCTCTGAAGACAAGTTGTTCCCTGAGGAGCAGAACTACTGAACCTTGATTTCCTGCAGTTCAACGTCCCAGAGCTTTCCTTTTTAACCCCAAACACCACCTCTCTGCTTCCAGCACTGTAAGTTCACCACGTGTCCCCTTGGTCCTGTAAGTGTCCTGGTAATATTTTACCTTGCAGTTATCTCCAGTTGCCTTCTCATCTCCCAGGTTTTCTGGTGACTCCACTCATTTCTCATGCCCTTGCTGCTCTTTTCTGTCACTTGGGCAGGAAACAGTGGGACTGGGGTGGAAAAACAGATTGGGGATTTGGTCTGCCACCTGGCCAGCTGTGGGGCTGCCAAACCCAACACAGAGCACTAATTTGTTTAGACAAGACTTGAAGAAAACCTCTGTCCTTCACCCACCTGCCAGGTGGGATTGATAAATTAGGATGGCTGGAAGGACTCCCCCTTCTCAGGTTTGGTTTGAAGTGCCCAAGAGAGTCACAAGTTCCCAGAGGGCCATCAGAGAGGTGACAGAAAACCCTCATCCTCTGCTCCCAGTACCACAAAGCCAAAAACTTGCTGACCTACTCCACACTCTGCTTTTCAGTCAGTAGCCAACTGATTGACACAACTGCCCATGACCTTAACTAGACTGACCAAACTCTTCTTGAGACAGTTTTACATGGCACCAACAACATTTTTTTTTTTGCAATGTCTAGTATTAAATTTACGGGAAATAGATCTGTTGGTTATTATTGTCCAAGTTGCCGACCCAAATCCATGAAAATGTTAAACTTGGTTATCCTGCTGGTGTCTTGCTCTCTCTGAGGTGGAACATTTCTTTCATTGTTGTGTTATTTACCCAACTTCCTTGTTCAAAAAGAAGGGAAAAAACCACTAAATATTACTTGGTGTATTGGTAAAGCCTCAAAAAGCACAGCAGAGACAAACAAGGCTGCAGTATGCACATTTACTTGTGCAACTCTTGTACACAAAGTTTAGCTGCCTGAATGCCTGGTGATTTATACACTTTGGGCAAATATTGAGCTAATATGTGATTCATGTCTCCAGGCACACTCCAAAGCCACACTGTGTTCCCTCCACTGTGTTTTAGATGCATGTAACAGAATGTTACTGTTTGATCCAAAACATGTGTTATGACTTGCTTCCTTTTCATTTGGTGTATTAGCAGAGGTTTTTGGCAAGCCAAAAATTCCTTTTCAAAGATTATCAGAATAAAAGGGTCAGATTATAATTTCATTTACTTGGGAGAAACTGAAAGGGTGCAAAAACATGTATTTTGTGTCCCTCTGTGAGCCAATACCTGTCCCTGTGGGTACTGCCTGGCCCTGTCTTTTCTTCCATGACTCAAGTTTCACCTTCAAGTCTTGGCTTTCACCAGGAAGAAGTGAGAACAAAGACACTTTGACACCAATTGATCATTTTGCTCACCTAAGACTATCATTTATATGCTAACAGAATGTTCAAGGCTGCCATTCAGCTGCCAGCAAGTCCCCAAACGGGTTCTGAAGTTTTCTTGGGTCACCTCAGACTTAGCAGTGACTCAAGACTGACAGATCAGTCAGAGCTGCTGCTGCACTTGGGCTTCTGGGAGGTGAAATGCAGGCTGGGCTCAGAGGCCAGCTCCAGTGCCACAGCCAAGCTTGGAGAGGGACAAAGAGCATCTTTCTGCCACTGCAGCCCTTGCACAGGGTAGCCCTTCCCTGAAAGGGGCAGCCTGATTCTGCTTTTCCCTCTACTTCCCACTCCCAGCAGAGTCTGTGGCTATCAAAAGCTGCTCAAGAATGACAGGAGACATTGTGCCAGCAGCTGATGAGTTAATTGCTAGAGAGGGAATGAGGAAAACGGCTGAGGCTGTGGTCTCAGGGGTGGTGACAGATCGACTTCACCCGGCTAAAATCATCCCCACGGCAGCACAGCTGTGTGTGCCCACACTGGGAGACACGTCACGGAACAGATCCAGATGGAAACAGCTAGATCAGGTCATTTTTCAGATCATTAGACATTTTTGTTGGCAGCCAGACAGAGGGTGACAGGGAGACTGAAGGGACAAAGGAGGGTTAGCGGGGAGGAGTGAAAATGATGCTTAAATGCCATCATGCTCAGACAAGGGCACACAGGTTAGCAAAGCCTAAATATTATCTTTAAGTCACTTGGCATTCTCCAGATATCACTGGAAAAGGGGATCTGGATTTCACAGGCACATAGGATTTTTCTTTAATATTGCCCAGAGTCCATATCCCTGCATCACTGTGATTTCATTTCAGCTTTGGCCTGGGAGCACATAGAATGTAACATATATATATCTTCATATATGAATATATATATTCATGTACAAAATGAGAAATGAAGGTAGAAAACAGACAGGGTCAGACTGAAGTTTGCAGGTTTTCTTCAATAAATATATCAACTTTTCTGGAAGGGACAATCCTCAGTTGGCTGCAGTTCACAGTATTGCTGTATGGCAGATGTTTGACTAATGTTTGAACAAGCTATAAAATACATTACACTGCCACTTATTCTTTGGTGAAAACATGCCTACACCACCAATAAGAGAGAAAGAGAAAGAGGAATCCACACTTCCCTTGACATTGTGTGGTGCATTTGAACTGTGGGCCTTCCTCATGCCTTGTAAGGTGAATTTTTAAGGATTCCAGTTCCTGAACATCCTATAAAATCCTTTCTTTAGCTTTAAATAAAAATAAATCCAAGCTCCACTCTCTGCAGAACAAAATGTGAGGGAACACATATTGTGCAGACACATATTGTACAGTGCTGCCAACAGCTGTTGCCATAATTAAAGAGAGTAGTATTTTAAACAGTAACAAAAATTAGAAAACAGTGTTGAAAATATGACTTTTCACTGGTTTCATTCTGGCAGGCAGCCTCATGTGACACACCTGGAGAGTGAGAGGCTGTTACTGATCCTTCAGCACCGAAGTTCTGGAATTCTGAGCTTCAGCAGATCCCATTATCTCCATCTTCAGATTTTCACTATTCTTTATATTTACATGCCTTAGAAGCAGATGAAATTACTATCACACCAATATGCCTTTATTTTCTGGTAAAACAGCATGGCCTCTGTGCTAGGCAATATGTGTTGCTGATGCATCCTAGTAACCACTTACTCTTTTATGTAAGATTTTAGGAAAAAGAATATTTTTTTAGTTATTGGATTAATATGTTGATTAAGTTTGTCAGAATAAAACAACAGCACTTACCCTGACAGATCCAGCAAGTCCTCACAGGCATTTAGTTTAGACTGATTGTGGATATTCTGCTGGCATGAGATCACATGAAAATTTTTGCTGCTCTAATGATAATCACCACATAAAATCTCAGATGACCGTGCCTAGAAAGTAAAATTAGAGACTGAATTTCTTATGCAGTCTATAATCTGAAATCAACTGGCATTCTGTTACTGTTTATGGACTACATTGTCCTACTGGTCTGAATGGCAGGGTACAAATATAAATTCTTTGCCCCAGGGAATTTGCAGTCCACTGGATGAGTTATCTTAGAAATGATGAAATAATACAACCAGCAAATAGGAGGTTTTTTTCTTATTATTGTATTTTTTAGCAATAAAACACTGCCATATCACTATTAGGAATTTGCTAAATTTTCATCGCTATCAGGCAAACACCTCACCAGAGCATCTGAAAAATGGCTACCATTACAAATAGATTTCTGGTAATTAAAGGCAATGATTAGCTCAACAAGTTGAATATTGCATTGTCAGCCAGCACTGGCTGGATTTAAGATTTCTCATTTTAGATGATGTAGTTTTCATATGTAATGTTCTCAATTACCAAGGGATAATGGACTCTTCATTGAAAACCTACTCAGATTTTCCCACCTGGGAGTTCTAAATGAATCTAGACACAGTTTTTACCTTGTTTATGTCAGCCAATATGTATTATTCAACTAGAACCAAGGGCAATTCTCCAGTGCCTGAGAGTTAAGGAAACTTAACATGTCAGTTTTTCTAACTCAGTCCTTTATAATACAATCCCATTGCCATATAAATCACCAATAAATAATAACCTCTTTAACACTATCTTCACTTTCCATTAAACAAAATGTTCTTAACTTTAAATTGCAAAATTAAATAAAAGAATATTGCTCTATCCAGCATTACCTGCACTGTTCATCATCTTACCATTCAATAAAATAGAATTTGAAAACAGGATTCAACCTGTAGGTTCACTGTTAGAGAATGTTAATCAACTTCCATGCTGCACTATTTCAGCTGGAAACAAGAAAGCCTACAGATAAAATTTAGATCTAAAAATATTTCTAGGTACAACCACAATTTTATTTGGCTAATTATTTGGGAAATGCAGTTACTCTTTTAAAGTGTAAATCAGTAGTAGCTGTCTTTTTACACAATTGCTGTTGACATTTCTGTTACTTTTAGTAACTCTGCATCTCTTTCACATACGCCAATTATATATAATGTGGGCATATTTGCAATGAATTATAACAAAAATGTTCACTGTTACAGCCTAGCAAAAATAAAACAAATAACACAATTCAAACAATAAAAATACATATCAGACCTTCAAACAGGCCCAGCACAAAAAATCCCCAATGGCTAAAGAGCATGTGTCAGGCCTCCTTCAAAGGCCAGCAAACTCAATTTTCAATGACAGACAGGATGCATTATTTAGTTGTGAAGTAAGGTGAGAAACTTTAGCCATTGTTACTGCTTGTCATGAAAAATAAAAAAGATGTGTTTTTTGGTGGCAAGTTTCTCAGTAGATTTCATCTAGATATAACCTTTTCTAAGTGATGGCTTACTCATCATGACAATATACCTAATGGCAGCAGCCTTCATTTGATAATTTTTTATTTTTTTTTTAGTTTTCAAATACATAGCTCAAAAGAAATTCTTAAAAGACATTGAGTACACCATAAAATTCATTGCTTACATATACCAAAAAAACCCATGTATTTCACTTAATTTCCACTCTATTTTTTTCATTCTACATCTTCACTGAAGTTATTCTGAACTCCATCTCGCTCTTGATAATTTGTATTTCAGTTGCATCCTCCAGTTTGCAGCTTCTGTATATTTTTTTTCACTTCAGTTCGAAATGAAGGTACAAAAAGTGCTTTCCTTGGCAGCCAGGAGTGCACCTGTATTTGTTGAGAATCTCAGTAGTTTTGGATGCTGCAGCCCAGGCATCCCCTGACTGCAATTCTCTCTGGCATCATTTATGCAGCCATTCAGTGCAGGGATAGGTGAGAGCTGCAAGCACCATTTCCAACCTCGTGCTTGGTAGAGCATTATCAGTGCAAGCTGCAGTAAATATCCTTCATATGGCAGAAGATCATCAGAGCCTGTTTCACCCCATTTGTCACAGCAGAGTCACAAACAGCAGTCATTTGTGGTGTTTCTGGTGCAGCTCGGGGGTGCACAGATGACTCAAGAAACCCTGCAGATTTTGGAAGCTCCTGTGTTTTCTCAAGATCAGCAAAAATCAGTTAAGTATAATCCCTTTACATCAGATTTTTATTCCAGAATTCCTCTGTCTTAAAAAATATCAACAGTGTTGCCTCTCTTGTAAAAGGCACACAGACAACTGGTGGCTTGTCTACATGCAAGTACCAAGCCAAAATACACTTTATTATTCTAAATTAATCTTTCCCAGGTCTGCATTCTGGTTTTCCAGCACACTGGCAAGAAATAGATTTGCTGAACCCCAAAAAAGATCACTGTTTTCAGCAGTGACTATAACTGTTTTAGTGCACCATCCCAGAGCTGGAGGACAAGCACAGTAATTTTCTCACCTGCCTCCTCACTGTAAAGTTTGAGAAGCTGAGTTTGTCACAGTGACTGCTGCTTGGCTGGGAGCACAGACATGTGCCTGAGCTCTAGAGAGTGATGTCATCTCTTTTATCTTCCAAATGCATTTTCCTCTGTCTTTGAAAAAGAATTGGACGAGGAGTGACTGATTCAATTTTTCTCCACTAGCGAGCCTTGCAGCCCATACCTGCAGCCACAGTGTGTTTGTACTGGATGCATCCAGGTATTCCTCACCAGCCTCTCTGCTCCTGATGCCATCAGCTGTTTTTTAAATGGCTTTGGTAACTGACTGCCTAACAAGTAGATCTGTCTTCCAAAGTAGTTTATTATACAAAAGAGTCCAGATAATCATAGTGATGGAATTTTAAAATCACATCTGGCCTGCTCCTCTAGACAAATTCATTTATTCCAATATAAAGTCTATGACATGAATGTAAGAAATGCAAAATACTATTAGGTTTTGGTTTTCAACACCTTTTCATTATCTGCATTATACGCTAAACTGATGCATGATTTACAAAAATGAGTAAAAATGAGCAAAAGACTCAGTCAAAATGGTCTTGGCAGATATTATCCGAAACATTGTTGATCCATTCGAGCATCACTTCCAAGCGGGCAACATCAAATGTAACTATTCTGTAGCCAAGAAAATAATTAATTCCACACTAATGTGAAGGAGTGCTTCATCTCTAACTGTGTCGAGCCTGGCAACTCAGGTATTGTGCCATCCCTTCAGCAGCTGCTGGATAAAGCCTCAAGCTGTGGTGCCAAGTTCTACACATTCTCCTCACAAATGTGTCTCCTGGAAATATTTGCCAATAGCAAACAGAAGATTGCAAATGGTTTTGAAGTCACCACCCCAGTAATGTTTCCATGCATCCCACGATGTTATGCACATGGCCTTTGCACAGTGTTTAATCAAAAACATTTATATTGGCACATCCAGTATTTCCAGACATGTTGTTATTTAACATCCTTGCCTATTCCAGAGGAGATGGCAGAGGGCAGGTGGTCTGTAAGGTGGTGATTTATTGCTGGGTTTCTTTTAATATGACAACAAATTAATGTCTTGGCTAGGTCCTCTCCTGCATGCAGTACATCCCTGGTGTGCTCTGCTGGTCGTAACCTGAGAGGACCCATCCCATCCTTAACTCTGAAGGTTGTCTCTGACTTTGAGTGTCCTCTGTTTACATCTTACAGCAACAAATTGCAAGTTTTCTGCATAGAGTCTTAAATTTTCTGGATATAGTCTTTCAAAGAGCAACAGAAAAACAGCTCCCCTTACACAGTATCAGGTATTTCCCCAGTCACCTCCTGAAGGCTACAGAATTCTCACACAGAAGGAAGCAGCAGCACAGTGCCTCACTGAGAAGTTGATGGCAGAAGTTGCCTTCCTGTTACTGAATGAGGCACACAATGGCCTAGTCTGTTTAGTGTTTAAATGCTGTTCACATTCCTCATTAACCTCAAATTGTGACTTCCTAAAAAGCAGCAGTAAACGTGCTTTAGGAGATGACTTTTGCCATGTGTTACTGTAAAAACTGTAGTGGCTGAAGAAGTCATAGGCTGTTAAAAGAGCACAGAAATATCTGGAGTCACACGATTTCTGAAGATCAAACTCCAGATCTGCTGACAATGGTGTAAATTCAGGGATTAGTCTTCTGAGAGCCATCCACATTTACAGTGGTGGGAGCTGTTAGTTGATGTGATGAAGAGCTAACCACAAAGGCCTGGAGATGGACAGAGCACCAGGCAGAGGAAGCCCCATAGCAGCTGGCCCTGGTCTGGGTGTTGGACAAGCCTGCAGGAGCTGCTGTCACCAGACTGCCTTGCAGACTGAGCAGGGTTCAGGACTCATTGTGGGATGGGCATTTGGGAAATGGTGTCGAATGTGCTGTGGGATATCTTAAAGGAGTTAGTGGGAATGTATGAGACTTACAGGTTTTTAGGGGTAAAGACCAAAGGCAAGAACAGGAGGGTGAAGGATGCTTGCGCCGGAACAAGCATGGAAAATACTGAGATAAATATGTGGATAAAAAGTGCCAATTGCAGGTGAACAGGCTGATGGTCATTATGCTTGTTTGGTCATGCCCTGATTTTCTTGTTAAATTGCATTTCTGATTGCTTTCCTGAGTAAGGGACCATGTTCTCTGTGTGTGTGTGTGTGTGTGTGTGTGTGTGTATCTCTGTGTGTGTTTCTGTGTGTGTGTCTGTGTTTATGTGCAGCAGCTGGAGCCAAGCCATGGAGCAGAGGGGCTGTGTGTCTGGGCACCAGCATCTGGAGAAATCAGTGTGTGTTTGTGTGCCTTTCCCTAGGGAACATCCCTCCTGGGAGTGTCCATGTAGGATAAGGGGTGTGGGAGTCAGCTACGGGGGATACCAGAGAGACACCAGAAATCTGGCAGTCAGATCCTGGCATGGCAATAGGTCTGCACAAGCTACAGAGGGACCAGTGTGTGCTTATTTATATGCACGTGTGTGTGTGTGTGAGTGTCTGGCTGCAGCAATCACTGGAGCTGCAGACCCATCCCTGCAATCATATCAACGCCTTGGCCCCCAAAAGATCAGCCAAGAATAAACCAAAAGCAGAGAGGCAGAGGTGGGGCAGAGCACGGAACGGTGCCCTGTGTGAGCCAAGGGCTGACATCCACCCCTTCCCAACCATCAGCTCAAACCACCCTGCTGAGCCAGGCAGAGGAGCTGCAGGCAGGGGCCTGGCAGAGCTCCAGAGAGGAGGTTGTCACTGCTCCAGGTCACCAGGAGCACAGTCACTGCCTGTGCAATCCTTGCTGTCCCAAGGCAGAAGGAGCAGGGTCCTGAAGCAAGAGCAGCCCTGTGGTGGAAGATTCCTGTGGGAGCTCAAGTGCCTTGCACTATTGCACAGCCTGTGCCCACAGAGCACCCCTGGGACAGCCAGAACTCATCTGTCAGACAGTCTGGTGGAAAGTCTGGAAGGGGCACAGCTGCTTCCAGGTGGACCATGCTGTGTCCCAGGGGTGGGGGCTGCAGTGGTGATTCAGCTCCTGCCTCGCAGGACAGTGCACAGCCATGAACCGAGGCTCTGCTTCCATCTCTGGCTGTAGTGGCACATCTGTCTCCTGATTCAGGGCACCAGCAGGGCCAGCCCTCCTCATCCCACAGGTTGTTGGTACAAAACAGGACAGTGGGGACACAGGCCCTCAGGCTGCCCTGCTGCAGCTGCTCCTGTGCCATTATAGCAAAGCCGTGTACTTGCATCCACTTGTAGCTGGGGCACCAGTGCTGAATTCTTAATAAAACACACTCTGATAGGGTGCAGCTAAGATGCAAACAGATGGCAGAAGGCTTTGAGCTCAGCTGATGTGAGGAGCTGTCAGAAGGAACTGGGAAGTGCTTTCCCTTTTCAGGGTGGTGGGATGGGGTGGCTCCAGGCGATGCCACACGTCCTTGCCAAAGGCATCACACCTTCCCACTGGTGCATCTGCAGCTCTGGGCTCCCAGGGAGCTTCCTTGGAAGCCAGCAAGGGGATCTTTTAATGCATGGAAGGTGAAGGGCAGAAGATTCACTTCCTTTAGCAATTCCAGAACTGCAACCTGATCCAGGACTCTTTTTCTAGCTCAGGAGTAGAGGAGGATTTTATCTGCCCTGAATTTCATATTAAATGAAGCATGTTAGAAAATACTGTACACATCTGAGAAACCACAAGCCTAGGTATTAAAAAAAAATGTGCTTCCTTAAAACTTAAAAAAGTAAGAATGTTCACCTTTGTGCTCTCAATTACAAACATTCAGGGGACAATAGAGCTGTGTGAGGAACAGGCAATTTGTAATTGATGTGATTTATTAGGTTGTTTTTCTGCTCTATGAATATCTATAAACCTGCTGCAACTGTTACCTGCATTTGTTTATTCAAATACATTCAATTAACAGTGTTCAGAAGCTTTGACAAAGTGGATTGATCATAAATGATCAAAACCAGAATAGTGGTGCACAGTAATTTACTAGGAGAAAAAAAGAAAAGTTTTAACAAACCTGGAAAGCACAGAAGTACTTGTAGGTAGCAGAAGTTGCTTTCAATGTTTGCTTTTTGTGGTTTCAAAACCAACTCCCAAAACTCCTGCCAGGACAACAATTGTTCCTATAGACACAGCACGCAGACCTTGAAGTTGGTAAGCATGTTTCCTCAAACCGAATTAATTTAAAAATTCAGCCACTGTTTGCATACTTTTAATTACATACAAAGAACTGGCAGTGCAAGTAACAGAAAGCAAAAAAAAAATTACAAAGAGAAAAGTCATGCCTTAAAAATTAAGCTCCTCATTCAAGCCCCAGTAGACAACATCAGAGCTGGCCCTGAAGAATAAAGAGCAGAAAAAAAGAAAACCAGAAAACAGTTCTCATTTTTCCCAACTTCTCAAGTTGCACCCAGTGAACTTCCATTGCTTTGCTCTCACTTTGTGCAGACCACTACTGTGATAGCAAAGCCATTTTCTTTGCCTGGAAAATGTGAATATTCCCTCTGAAGAGCACTTGAAGCATAGCAGGAGGAAATATTGCAGGGAAGAGAGAGTTCTCTTAAACTCCCCATAATGGATTCCTTTTCATTCCTGAGCTAAGGGACTTGCTTCAGAGCAGAAGAGTAGCCTGGCTCCTTCAGAGATAATGTTCCCTGTATCAAATGGAGACTGGAAGGGGAAATATTTTTTCCTTGGGGCACCTGTCTCTGGTCCTCAAGGGCCCTGCATTGTATAGGGCCAAGGCAGGTGAAGGATTTGTGTTCTAAGAGTTAAAGCAGGAGGAGAGAAAGATAGGACCCCCAGATTATGGCCTTTGCTCTGACATAGAGGTAAATAGTCACTTACATTCAAATAAAAACTTCCCTTTTGAATTATTTTTTCCATTCCCTACCAATTCCAGCTTATCTCCCCATAATGGTCTTCACTTCTAAAATCAATTTATAACCGATCAGACAGCTAAAATAGCTTCTTACAGTAGGTGTCTCTAGTCAATGACTGATTTGCATTAAGAAAGATATGACAGCCTAGTGTGAAAAGAATGATAGTTTAATTTTAGAAAAATTCCACATTCATCTGAGAAATGATTACTAAGCACTGTGTATGTTCATACATAAATTACTTCTAAAAATGTGAAAAAAGATATTAAAATGCTAAATATTTTCTTGCAGTGGGAGCAGGAGGGCCCCAGATCAGATGGCCTTTTGCAGGAAGGGGTGGAGGAGAAGCACGCACAGGCAGTGGCCCTGACTGTGGCACTGAGCAAGGACAAGGGGAGCAGCTCGGGGGGACAGGAGCAGAGGGACACAAGAACAGAGGGAGGCTGAGAGAGAGAGGCCAAAGCAGCTTCCAGCCCTCTGGGGAAGGGTGACAAACCTCGTGCTCCATGTGTGTGAGCACTGGGACACCTCTCCTGCCAGCCCTGGGGACAGCAGGGACATGTAAGGATGGAACAAAGAGCGAGGTTCCCACCCAGGCAGGCTGGGAGTGCCAAGCCCACTCCAGCTCCAGCCCCTACAGAGCCAAAGGCAGCTCTGAGGAGCGTGACACAGTTGTAGGGGGACGTGCCAGCAGCCAGGTGCCAGCTCCCAAAATAAGTCCTGCAGCTTGTCAACAGAGCTCTGTCATCTCTATCCAGAAAAAGACTAATAGTGGGCTGACGCCTGGCACTGACAAATTACCAGGTTGCTAGAACTGGGATTTGGATTGGCTGCTGAGGTTTGTTTTGATTTTTTAAGTGTATCTTTATTTTACCAGGAAAAGCTTTTTTCTTTGTCTGCTCATGGTCCAAGCTGGCAAAAGCAGCCTGGGATCTCCCACAGAGGAAGCCCAGACCCTGCCAGGGCCTGTGCACAGGAGTCAGAGGCAGCAGAGAGCAGCAAGATAAATTTTAGGCTCAGAGGCTGCAAGGGAAAGGAGGGAAAGAGTTGAGGTGAGAAAGGTGCATGAGGAGGCAGACAAGGACAAGGTCACTGCAAGACCATTAGAGCATATATTAAGTTTTTTACTAGATGTGTCTCATTTTTCAGTGTCAAGAGGAGAATGTGCATGCAGTGTTTGTCCCACGCTAACACACCCTGAGAGAACAGACATCAGTCACGGCTGTGTCACGTTTTTATTAGCTAAGTTTCACAGAATCATCCCTCCAAGTAGGGAATAACTCCATGCATCACAGCTCAGGTTTGACAAGAACATTAAAGGCAATATGTACTTGGATATATCAATCCAAATTTGTAGGCAGCAGAGGCCAGACTTGATGTAAAAAATTATTAAGATTATTTCTTGTTAAAAAGTCAAGTTTGTGGCCCTCTAATGAAGATTTCACTATCTTACATAAAGGTCTGTTTCAAACAACCCAAATTTGTGTTATCTGACATTTTAATTAGTTTCATTTCATTGCCTTGGATTCATCCCATCTACTTGCATTATAAGTCCTAGAGCATTTGACACTCTAATATATAAGAGCATTTTAGAAAGACAGTAAACTTTCATTAATGTTGACCTGGTTTCTACACACTAGAACTCTATTATTTGACATATCTGCTCTGGATATCACTTAACTTCCCTGAAATGTAATGGGAAACTCTTTCCTGGCTTCAATCAGGAGAAGAAAATTACTGTATAAGCAAATCACATGGTGGGTCAGATCTTTAAGGATTTTTGCTCTTAGGAGACAACACAGAACAGTAACTTCTCTTCCCAGAACTGCATAGCCTTGAGAACCAGCAGAATGGCTTCAAGTTCCCCCCCACATAATTCTCAATGCATTTCCTACCAGAGGCAGGAATAAGTAATTCTTTCATATATTCCATCATCCCAGTATGACTGAGCACACTTTTTTGTGTTCTTTTGCAGATATAGCACTATGTAAGGGACTTCTTTGTCCCATGAAAATAATTTAACTAGCCCCAAAAAATGTTACACCATTGTAGCATGACACTGAACAATTTCAGTCCTTTCAAAAGCACTTTGAAACTGTGGAGAACTCAAGCGTTTCCCACTCAAGGGACTAAAGAGTAAGTTGCTTTATTTTGCATAATTCAATCTCAAAATTTTTAACAGATTTGTCTAAAACAGGCAAATATCAGTATAACGCAATGTATTTTAGACAACAATTTCACACACTCACAGAGCAGTCAAAATACTGTATAACAGAATGATTCCATGGTAAAAGGATTATGCTGGCTTACACAAAAAGCTCTATGTCTAATTTAGGACTTAGGCATTTTGAGCAATAAATTTAAAAAATCATGGGAAATTAATTTTTTTTCATCAGCAGTGCCAAAGGTTTACAGATGAGTTTGAGGCAATTGACTGAAACTGGAGTTGAAAAGCACCATCCCCCATCCAGCAATGGCTCCAATTTTCCATCGTTCAGAGCACAGCCAGATTCCTGGAATTCAGCTCTCCAGAATCACATTTGTTAAATCCGTGTTCCTAGGCACAATGTATGGATTTTCACCCAGGAGCTCTGTGCAACAGAACACCCTCACTGCCTTTGTTTCTGTTGATCAATTATTGCTGAAATTACATTCCAGTGCTTCTGAAAACAGCTCAGCTGGCTGAAACCCAACAGGAGCCACGTGCCAGAAAATTCCTCAAATATTTTTTTCCTCCCAGGATGAAGTTAACAAAAAAAAACCCACTAAAACACTTTTCCTTTCTTCCCCAGATAGAAGCTTCTTAATCGACCATGTGGAAAGGAAATTAAATTATGCCTTTTCTTTTTAGATGGTTTGCTCTTTTCTCAGGGGTAGTTTGCTCAGGGCCCCTGGCCCCGTTTTTGCAGCACGTGGGCAGTGCTGATTTGATGGGCTATGTCCATGTGGGAAATGAAGGAGCATCCCTGGGATGGATTCTCCCCACCAGGAGTCTCAGGCAGGAGAACAGATCCACTCATCTCCGTGTAAGTGCCCCAGGATGTTAAAATGTTTTCACTCTTCAGTCTTCTGCTGTTGGTCTGAAGGGCCTCTGCAAAAAATACAGAATCTGCCTTAAAGATCTGGGTGGTTCATTTTTGTTCTTCATCTGAGAACACAGAAACAAGGCAAGACCAGCTCAGGCCTAAACCCCACCGAAGAATCCCCGAAGGTTTCCACAGGACACACACACTGGAGGTCTGGCTGCAGGTTCAGGGAGGACATCTCCACCATCTTTAAAGGATAGTTCCGTGAGGACAGTAAAATATGACACATTTCTTGCTCTATTTGTTAGTATCTGGAGACAAATAAAATATAACCCTCACATTGCAGTGCCAAGCCTCCTGACACTGTGTGGTCCCTGCTTTGGGAGCCTCTTCCTCTCATCCCTGGCTCTGCATTCTCACTGACAGAGTAGAGGCTGAAAATCCAACTCTGAACACTCCCCACAATCACCTTAAATGACTGTCTGGCACAGTCAAACAAACTCTTCCTTTCCAGGCACATCTGAGCGAAGCTGTGGACTTTTCCGATGCAAGGTGACATTCTGTTATTAATATGTGACTCTGGGAGCCAAAACCCTGCAGGGCCCCGCCGTGACCATGAAAGGCACCTGGCTGCATGAAAGTAGCTCTGCTCTCCCATTTACCCAGCTAAAACCCAAATATTTACTCCCAAATTGAGCTGAGTTGTGGCTCATCTGTACTAGCTGGTTATCCCATTGAGCAAAGAAAGGAGGGAAATGGATTTCTTCCTGTTTTCCTTGCTGGTCAAAAGATTAAAAGCAATATAGTTGTGTTGGTCCCTAGGTAGTGTCTGATTAATATCCTGCTAGCCTGCTGGCAAATGGCCAGAATCACTTCTCTTTAAATGAAAGACTGTTCCACGAGCTTAAATGGATTTTATTAGCATAACACTAATAATTCAACACTTAAAGCCCAGAGAAAATATTAAATATAAGCATGCAGTGCCTACTAAAGTTCCTTCCTGCTTTCTTTCCAGGTAGGCAAAGAAATACAGTGCATCAGATATTTCAGCACTACAGTCAGGTCAGAAGGGTCTAACTTTTACAGGAAAGGGATTAGGAAGCTGAAAGGAGAATAGCCCTGAGAAATCCCTTTTTCCCAGCAGCATCTAGCAGCTTGTCCCTACTGGTTTTAAATGGTGTTGATCAGGTTAGATGTAACACAGAGAAGTCTTCTTCCCCTACCTTCAGGTTTCTTGGCCACAACTCCGACTTTCCCAGCTGAGTCTTGTCTGCTGACCCATGTATCATCTCTTTCTCTCGCCTGACTCCTCCAGTATGTTCCACATTAATGACCATTCTGAATTCTCCAGCTTCTCATTTCCTTTATTCTTCTTTGTAGCAGAGGTTTGTAGCCAAGCTCTGTTTAGAAACCACTGGCACAAGGCTGGAGTCAGCAGCCCATAAGGTACCTGAGACTGCTGCATTTATTCAGTTTTATTCATAAGTTTGGGAATGCAGCTATGGCAAGCCTATCTTTTGCCTACTGTCTGCATCAGCCACTCATGTCAACAGGGATTGCAGAGGAGATAACTCCTCCCTGTCACCTCTAGCAATGGTTGATTCCCAAATAGTGGTCCCTGAGGGACTGACATACCATAGAAGAAGATAAATGTTCTGAGGACACTCACTAAAAATACCATGTGCTAATCCCCCAATTAAAAGCCTCTGGAGGAGAATAATGAGCGATCTGTTAGCAGCTCTGTAGGTTTGCAGTTGTCTGATATCCCACATCTGGGAGCTACTGCCATCGGGTAGCAGCTAATTGGCCCCAGTTTCCACAGTGCCTCGCAGTCCTTAATGTATGTATCATCACTCCTGCTCAGTAAAGCAAAAAAGGACTGATTTCAGCCCGACAGACTTGGAGCTGCATTTCAGAGAAGGCAGGGAACTGACTTTACAGTATTATACTCCATGTATAAATCACAGGACGAGGCAAAATCCAGGTCCTGACAAGTACTTTCTACCCAAGGGAAAAACTGGCTACAGAAGATGTTTCTTTGGGTCAAATACATTTATTTACGAGGGCTGTGAAAGTGCTGCTTCCCTGTCAAAATCAAAAAAACAGCATGTTCTTCACCTAGCCCCTCTTGGCCAATTCTGGGACCAAAAAAAAGCTTTTACAAGGCCTTTTCTTGAGCAAAGATCCAGTGACTGCTCTGTCTCCTCGGTTTTGTGTTACTTTCTGCCTCTGTCTCTGGCAGGCACACAAAGATCATTACCTCTCCCTCCAGGCCTTGCTCTTTTACTCCCACAGGCCTGTGTAAATCAGCCTTTGTGGGATCTTAAGAACTTGCTCCCATGGTTTTGGAGACTTGGTATGACCAGGGAGCCCTGTTATTTGTAAGGCTTATCTCTGAGCCCACTCACCACCCCCTGCAATGCATCCAGGCTGTAACAGTGCTGACATACCTCAAGATATAGATATATATTTTATTTTTTTTTAAGGCTCCAATTCACATTGGTTTCAACAGGAGCTGG
The DNA here is from genome assembly GCA_013397245.1 of Thryothorus ludovicianus. Taxonomy (NCBI): domain Eukaryota; kingdom Metazoa; phylum Chordata; class Aves; order Passeriformes; family Certhiidae; genus Thryothorus; species Thryothorus ludovicianus. Next base: position 110,261 of record VZTB01003980.1, on the reverse strand, counting down.
ATGCCTAATCTGCTTATACACTTTTGTAAATCCTATTAAGTGCCTCTTTACCGCTCTAGGTGCCTAAATATACTTTGCTTAATTTGGTTCTAAGTGATTTGCATCCGTCATCAAGATTTTTGAGAGCGCGGCTCGAGGGGAGAGGCCTCCCTGTCACAGCCCCTCCGTGCAGTCTGTCACTTGCTCAGATACCTAAACTGGGAGCTGAGCTGCTGTGAAGATGCTGTGGCAGTGTGAAATGTGTCTATTAAACTGAGAACACTCTCGGTGCTGCTGCAGCCTTGTCTGTGCTGAGCACACGCGTCCCCTCCTGCCAGAGCCCTCCCCATGGGCTCCTCATCCTCATGGCCTCATCTCCCTTTCCTCCACTGCCTCTGACACCAGCAGTGTCCTGCAGCAAATCCCAGCTGCAGGTGGAGACACAGCTCCTTGGTGAAAGTGGGGGAAGGCATTTTGGGAGGGGAGAAGGGATGGTTTGGCTGCCTGTGGGCAGCAGCCAGCACAGCATCAGTGTCTGGCAATCCTGGAGAATTCAAGGCCTGTGGCTCAGAAATGCCTCTGCTCAGCTGTTTTTATCTTCCTTGCTTTGCACTTCCTAAAAGGAAGTCGCAGGCAGGAAAAACTGAGAGAGGATATAGATCTGAGGGGCTGAAAAGAGCAGTTTGTGCCAAGCACTTCTCAGTTTGGAGAAAGGGCACTGAAAACAGGTCTGTGCCTTTAGAACCAACACTGGATGCTGTGACTGCTTCCTGGGCTTTGAAGTGGGGTCAAGAAGAAAGGAAATGACCACGGCCAGGCTGGTACCCACCTCTGGACAGCTGGGGAAAGATGGGCCCTGCTGGCATCCTCAGCAGCAGGAAGGAGAAGAGAGGAAATTAGCCCCTCGAGAATTACAGTTTAAACAGTCCTCAGAGCACCTTTAGCTGCTCTAAAGATAAAAAGAAACCATGAAAGGGGGATTAAAGGTAGGATGGTCCGGTTTTGATACAGAAGAACAATTATTTTAAAAGAGCAATGAAAAATGAGAACATATTTCGAGATCTAAGCATACACTCAGAGAAATCTAGGGAAGTGCAAATATGGAAATGTTCTGAATGTGGTCAAATCTTTCTCCTCTTACAGGCCCTGCACTGCAGCCCAAAAAGCCTTGATAAACCAGAGCCTACAAGTCCACTTGGCCTTTGCTACTGATTTCTCCCAGTATTGATTGTTTGCTACTCATCACAGGCAGCACCTGAAGTGTACCAGCACTCACAACAGCCCCATTAAGCACTCAGGAGTGTAGGATCCAGCCTGTGAGCTTCACCCAGTAACTTCTGAGCTCTTGGGTCTTTCCTTGCAAAGTGTCAGCTTGGGCAGGCCTTACAACACATCTGTGCTCCAGTCCCTTGTCTGCAATGCTTTGGTAATTATAACAGTGGCCCCATGCCATCCTTGTGCATTGTTTTGTTACCATTTGCAGTGGACACTCACAGCTGCACTGAGGACAAATCAACTTTCTGCAAAGAGTGAACTGAATGTCCGTGCAAGAAACCTAACCAGTTACAACTTGCTGATACACACTGAACAGGTAGACAATCCAAATCCAGAAAAAAAAATTTAAAAAGAATAAATAAAATTATTTGCTCATCCTCCCTCGGCAACTGTGCAATGAGCAGAGAGAGGGAGAAAAGGTTACCCTTGTTCTTGGTGGAAAGTGGTGAGAATATTCTTGCCCTTGGATCTGCCAAGTTTCAAGGAAGATCCCTGAGCTGGATATCCTCAAGAAGCAAATGTTAACTAACAGAGAAAGAGTTGGACAGGCTCTCTTCCTTGGGAGTGGAGCAGGGCTTCCCTCGATGCCACTTTGCATGAGACCTAGAGCCAGCGGCCAGAACATAACCTAATTAGGCCAGAAAGGGTGATTAGCTGTTTATTTTGAGGATGTTCAAACCATGCACTCACATTATACACTGCCCTGGGAGAAAAAGGATGCTGTTTATAGTTTCAGGCCTACGGGATCAGCAAAGTTTATTTTCCCCTACAAATGAAGGCCTGTTCTACTTACATTCTTTCAACTCAGATTGGATCTGTTTATTTTCACTCATCTGCAGGAAATGGGAATATTTCAGTCTATTATTTTGAGTCTAGGGAAGCAGTTTGTATTGCTTAACCATGGGCAAAGGCAAATTAGTCACAGCCTTCACATGCTACCTCAAAAGGTTTGTTTAATAGTACCATTAGTGGCAAAAGGATTTACAAAACCCCATAGTGCAAATTCTACTCCTTGAAACTTTTCTGGAAGGCGTGACAATCTTTGTTAAGCCCCCCAGGGGACTGGAACTCCACTGTGGAATATGGAGATGATCAAGTTGTCCCTCTTCCCAGCAGGAACTCCATGTATTGATGCTGAGCTGAGGGGTTTAATGCAATATTTTCAAAGAATCTCACTGCTTCTTTATTGGATTTAGCTCCTGATTGTCTTAAAGCAGAGCATTGAGAAAGGAAAATGCTGGTGAGAGAGAAGGGAGGTGCAATGATGGTCCACACATGTGGCTTCTGGTCAGAGCAGTGGCAACAGGACAAAAATGTCTTCATAAAATATGAAGGACACCATGCCAAAAGCCACAATGGGATCCCTCTTCAGTGTTTCCAACTATTTGTTTGTGTTGGCTTCATATTTAGTTATAAAACAATCCCTGCTTGCTAGAGTATGTTAACAGGATTTGTTTGCATGCTTTGATCTTCTATTTTTAATCATCTCTCATGTTCATGAAGCCTTTGGTAAGATTCTCCGTTGATAAAAGTGCACAAATTATAACAAATGGACTGTGAGGTGACAATAAATCTTAGAGAGGGTTTTAATTCCTTTGAAGTTAAGCTTTCTGATGGTCAATTAAATTCTTTTAATTGAATCTTACTTATTTTAAACGTAAGATTATTTTTCAACTGCTGGAATTTAAAAATTCTGCAGAAGTCAGTCAACTGCAAGTGCTGTGAATGTAAATTTTATCTGTTGCCTGCATTCAGCAGAAGAACCAATCAAAAATGCACCAAATACTGCAATGAAAACAGAAATTACTGGCAACCAATTATGAAGATATGGAGCAGCAGAAGGTACAGTGTGTTACATACATTATGGGGCTGCCAGAATAGGCTACTTAGGGACATACAATAATAATTTAGATTGTTGATCATAATAATCTCATGCTGGCCATAACTGTCTGGCTGTTACTTTATGCTTCCCCAGCCTGTTTGCTGAATCTGTTTGCTGATTTCTGCACTTGTTTATAGTTTGCAAATTGTTTGAGGCAAAGTGAATTTTGCTGTTTGTTTGTTTTGCTTGGCTCTTGAGAAGGGAACGGGAACCTCCGTGATCTCCTTCGCTGAAAATAATTTAGAAATCCCTAATGGGTGCTGTAAAATTCTTCTCTAGGAAAAACAAACTCAGCTGAACTCTAGCTAAATTAACAGGATATCCCTCATGATCCACCAATTTTCCTGATGGATTATGGGGAAGCTTTATGAAGCTCAGAAATGCATCTTGCTCCTCCCTCCTCCTCCTCCTCATGGCAGGGTCCTGCCAGGATCGATCAGCAGCCAGCAGAACTTCCCCACTGCACTGGACACAATCCTCCTGCTCTCTGCTTTAAGGGAGCCTAAAAGGATCACTTTTCAGAGTAATGGGGCTTAGATGCTTCCCAGGATAGCTAGACAGCCTCCAGGGGTTTTTAAGATGAGCCAGCACTTGAGAAGTCACAAAGTGCCAGTAGCTTTTACCTGGGTGTTTTTTCCCTTTTCTTGCTCTGAGACATCCAGCTTCCTGGGAGCAGGTTTCTCATGTAGACCCCTGAAAAAAAAAAAACTTCCTTAAGGTGTTTTTCTTGTTTGTTTTCTTCCAAATAGTTTCCTTTTTGTTCTGTTCTTGTGAAAAAAAAAAAAAATCAATTATATTTGTTCCATTTTCAAATATTCCCTGTGATTGCCAGGATGACAAAACATACCAAGGTAGGATCAATTAATCTGCAGGGTTTTCATACAGCTTTCTTGTGGAGTTTTGGTTGTTCCTTGTATATGATCAAGAAGTCCAACACAGACAGTAATTTAACCAGAAGCTTGGTGTCAGCTCTTCTGGGGTAGGAATATTTCAATATTTCAGGTTTTTCTATTGTTCATAAAGAAAATTAGCTAGTTAATTCTCCAGCAATACATGACTGACAAGTATTCATAATATTTACTTATGATTAATAAATCATTTCTAGCTTTGTTAAAAATTTTCTGTGGAATTTACTTGTAGGTTTTCTGAGGCATTTTGAGAATCCATTGGAGTATAGCTGTTTTCTCCCAATACACATAGGAATTTATGTTAAATTGGATAACAAAGCTGCTTGAGTTGGAAAACAAATTAATCCACCCAGTCATATATGAAATGCCCAGAAGAAACAGAAGAATAACAGCTTTTCTACATTTTCCTTCTGTGGAGAATGAAACATTCTTGTCTCCAGGGATCTTCGAGTCCACACTCCCATCCTTCAAGTTTTATCTTCCCTCCCCAGATTCAGAATTTAAGGAGCAGAATTAAATGGTTTAATGAGAAGAGGTGATTGTGGCAAGAGGGGATACTGTCAATCAAGGAACAAGTCCATGGCCACATTAACATCCAGGATAAAATGCTCAGTGAAACCAGACAGGCAGTCCAGGGGCTGCTGGGGGAGAGCAGAAGTGGGATCTGAAGGTCTGATAATCAATGGCAAGGTGATCAATACAGTGATGGGGATCTCTGCTGCTGCTCATCTCAGGCAAAAATAGAAGTTTAAGTGCAGGTGTTTCTCTCCAGTGACCTGGACTTCTTGCTCACTTGAAAGTATCCACATTGAGCAAAACAAATCCCACCCTCTCCTGAGGCTGCTTGCATTCCCTGAATTGCTCAGGAGAGAACACTCTTCCCTTTCTCCTGCACTTGCAGCTGCCCAAGAGGAGTGTGGGGGCTCAAACTTGGTTTTGAAGGAGCAGTGCCCCTGATGGGGAGTGTTGGGGGAAGTGCTTGCCAGGATCAAAGGAGGAAGAAATTGCATGTGTCGAAGCAAAGGGTTTCTAGCAGAGTCCAACAGAGACACAAAGGCATCAGAAATTCACCTCGGGAAATCCTGGGCTGTATTTTCTCTGAAAAAAAAAACACCTAAGCTTTACATCACGGATGTGCCTGACAAAGGAATCTGACTGGCAAAGTTCATCCACGTCTGCTGTCTTTTAAGAAAGGGGTAAAAGTATATTTGATGCAGCGTTGGGTTATTTGCTCTTTGGAAAGCCAGTTCCCAGGGAGTTATTCTCTCATTCTGCTTTATTGGTTTTCACTGTCTCCCAAGATCTGTGCAGTTCAGCTCCATGGTAACTCAGGAACTTCCTCAGTCGCTTACATATTGATGTATACAAGGAAAGCACAGTGCTAATAAACTGTTTGAGCATCTCCAAGGTATATTTAAAATATCTAAGAAGTGTGGCAGAGTAGGATTTATAGAGGCTACAGAACAGTGGTGCTTTACCTTAAGTGGTAGTGGTTGTCTCTTGGGAAGTTCTACCAAGTCACTCCAGGCTTTGCAACAACTAAAGTCATGCTAAACTCCTGCCCACACTGTTAAGCAGCATTTGTTCTCCCTGTCCTCCAGAGACTACAATAAAAAATATGAGGTGATTAAAAAGGGGAAGCAAAACAGAGAAAAAAGGACTTGCCCTACAGTAATCGGCCATGTCTGGGATTACTAGAGAGGTGCTGCTGATTTAAGAGCCAGGATATGAGCCCTGTAATCCTCATTCTCTGCTCATCTACAGCCCACCACCACTCTGCTCAGCCTGCCAGGCCTGAGGTTTTTTACAAAGAACATAAATGCTAGAGGGGCTGGTGCATGTCCACGTTCTGCTCTGACATGTGCATGAATAATCAGAAAGCACTCCAGGCATTAGGAAACAGAAAATCCATAACAATTCCCACACGGACCTGAAATCAGATCCCTGGTTCCTAAGCTTTCATCCTGATGCCCAGCCAGCCCAGCTGGCTGCTCCTGTACATGACACAGGTCCAGTTACTTTGAATATCTGTGTGTTGATTTTTACAAATTATAATGGGGTCCAGACAACAAATTGCTCAGTGCAAGCTGCAGCTCTGGAGGTGCTATGGGGATTCATTAGTTAATGCCACAAACACCTGGTGTAGAGTATTTAAAGCTTCAGCAGCATTCTGCACCTTCTCACTGTTGTTAGCTTTGAATATCCTTGGGATTAATTTTTTTAATACTTCAGAGAAGACACAATAAGTAGAAATGACTACCAGAAGGGGGAAAAAAAATACCCACATGTTTTGGGAGAGAAAGAAAGCCGCATGTTACCCTTTAAATCTTGAACTGAGAACAGAAGAAGGATCATGTTCTACTATTTTTGTTGCAGTGAGGGACCTGCAATGAGATATTTGTACAAACACAAGGGCAAGAAGCTGAAGATCTGTATCAACATGTCTCAAGATCCTTTGGAATGGTCAATTTTTCGAGGAACTGTTCTACATTGAAAAGCCCACCTTTGAAAATGTGTGAGTAACCAAGGATGCCAAACAAAAACCATTGCAGCTGGCTACACTATTGAACAGAGTAATCACAGGATCCCCACTCCCTCCACTGACAGCAGGCAAGCACCACTCACAGGGTTCAGGTCTGGAGATGGAGCTCTGCCCTCGAGAGTTTCAGAGTTCCCAGCTGGTCGACATCACCCTCCTGCTCTGGAAGTGTTTCCTTCTGAAAGAGCTGCTCTACAACAGCAGGGTCATTTGAGGCGAGGTTCACTTGGTGGAATGCAACTTTCAGGATGGTGTATGTTCATCTGTAATCCCACAGCTGATTTCTGAAGCTGAAACAAAGCCAAATGTAGAAAAAATGAAAATGGTTGGGGTTTTGTCCACATTAGGAGGTCTGTAGGGGCCATTAGCATGAAGCCCTTTATTCTTACTGAAACTACTATTGTTATTATAATTTTCATTTTGAAGCACCAAACAATAAGGAAATAACTAGGAGTTCATAATTAGTTTGATTAAAAGAAGGGAAACTCACCCAAATATATAAAATATAGATATGTATAATTATATTAATGCTACAGAAAATACATTTACATGGTCAGAATCCAGATCCAGCCCATGCAGATAAAAATGGTGAAAGAAAAGCTACTTCACTTCTGGAAACAGCTGTTGTCTTCTGCTAAATAGGGAACTAACTCCTAATTAGATAGATCTTACAGAAGATGTTTGGCAATATTTGAAGCATTCTGCTTGCTGCATCTTGTTTGAGCTTCCTGATTCATCAACTTCTGCTTTTGCAGTAAGTTTAGCCACACGATGCTAAGGTAAAAATAAAGAGTTATCTGACCTGTAAGTAAATAATATTACAGTCACAGGCACTATTTATTATTTAAGGTTTCAGAACAATTTTATTTTTAAAGTTCATTTCATTAAAATGCTTTAGCACATTCTTCTCTGCATTGCTCCATGGTTAGATTCCAATCAGAGAAAAATATTTGAACAGGTTGCAGGTTTTAGGAGAAGCTGCTCTTTCAGAACACAGAATCAGCAATTTGTGACTTTCCATTGTGAAATTTTTGTGCATTCATAATTCAAAACAGGCAAAATTGAACAGTTTTCTCACTGGTCATGCTAACAATGAAGACATGGAATATTTTTTGCCAAGAACCTGGAGGAGAAATAGGTATAGAAGTGATCTCCTCACCCAGTATAACCCCATGAGAAGTTTAGTAAAAGGGTAAAAGTACATCACCTGTCCTGTTCCTAATTCTATCCTACTTTGATGGCTAGAGATACATTATATATATATATGTCTGGGGGGTTATATTAATCAAATTTCCATAAAAGTCCCCTAGCTCTGCCCTTCTATCTAATGGAAAGTGAAGGCCTCAGCCTCCAAAGATCATCCTGAAATTCACTTCTAGCCCATCTCCTTTTATGAATATTCTTGGCAGGTGCTGGCAATGAATACACTCAAGCAGTCATTTAAATTCTGCTGCTTTCTCAGGAAGGGAATTCTTTACAAATTATATTTGGTAGCATCTACTAATTCATTCATTCTCTTTCAAATGCCAACTATAGCCTGATCCTGTATGAATGTTCATGTAAAAAACTTCCCCTTTAAACACTGAGACTCCAAGACTCAGCAGTGAAAATACTTGAATTGTTGATTTTATTTTCTAAAAAAAAAAAATTATCTTGAAAACAGCACATTCCTATGCAATGTTTCCACCTTGATTAAATTACACACTTCCCACTGGAAAAAAAAATCCATTTTCCACTCTCTATTTATAGAAGCATCAGCTCACCTTCCTGAGGTTTCTCTGCGGTTCAGACAAGGGCAGTTTGGTTTTTTTCTGTTTACTCCCTTAAAAATTTCAGCTTCTATAGGAAGAGTCACCAGGCACGGGAGATTCAAAGATCAGTTCCTGGGTCCCAACTAAGGGAACACTTTCCTGTGCCTAACTGAATTGCTAAAGTACATTTAAACTCTTCTCTGGGCTGGAATTCTCAGTTTAGACCACAGCTTAATGTTCAAAGGACAGCAGATTTCAGTGAAAATGCCATTGTGCAAAAATCAAATGCACACAGGAGTGACATTTCATGTGACAGCTAATTAGGAACTTCAGCTGATAGATGATGGACATGGGGTAAAACTAAGGACACTGCAGACTCTGCACTGCCTACTTCTGGGATTTTTAATAATTTTTTCATCTTTATTAAACAGCCTCATTATTTTGAAGAACAATAAATTGTTACAATTAAATCTTCTTTCCTGTTATCTTGTTTGGGACCTTCTTTATGGACCAGTCTTTCCTGAAATTATGCTGTGCAAATAGTATTACTTGTGGGATGAAATTAAACTTACTGAATAAACCAAATAGATGCACAAATAAATAGACATTCTTCAGTGAGCAATTTATTTCTGAATAGTTTTGGACATGTCCATTAATTTGTCCTTCTGCAGGAAGCGAAAAATAATTTCACCACCCACTCCATTTCTGGACACTGAGAAGCAGAAGGCTCCAGCAGTCCTTAAGCAACTTTTTAAAATTATCCACATTTTTAAGCAGAACATGAAATACCTTCTAAGCAAACATCTCACCATAGCATGCAATTGTTCAGAAACATCCATGTGGTTATCATCCTGTAAGTGCAGTGTAACAGGTGAGGAAAATCAGGAAAACTTACATTTCTGCATCTGCTGAATTCCTACAATAACCCAATTGCAAAGCTAGTTACGAAATGAAGAGGGAGAAAGTTATAGAATATGACAATAAACTCTGAAATCAACACTGACAGAAAAAGGTGGCAGGTGTCAGATTAGATAAAATAACTTGTGATTGCATACCACGATGTGACTTCATTAAAGATACAAACAAATTTAAGCCTGAGGCTATGGAATTGACTTTAATTTGTCTTCATAACAACATCTAAAACTTTCAGAAAATGTTAGCAGAAAAAGAAACTAAAGACAACTGTAAAGAAGCTCTATTTTTTTTGTCAGTATATAATCAAAAGTGAAATAAGCCTTAGGTTGAAAATCAGAAATAAGATCTTGTTTCTTATTAATTGGGTAAAATAATGTAATTAGGTAAAAATTAATTTATGCTACTTTGAGCTTGAAAGGGAAAAAAAAAGTAGCTAGGTGAAGAAATGCATTTTACCTGCTGTGCTCAGCTGAGTTCATGTTGCTTATCTGTTCAAAGGTATTTATGTTTTTCACATGAACCATGTCTGTGGGACATTCAAGGACACACACAGACACTTTTTGATGAGAAGGTTAAAAACTATTTATTAAAACATCTGACTTTAAATTTATAGTATTTCTACAAAGTCTAAGGATTGGAGGATAAGGTTGACACTTCTGTCATCTTGTTGGTCAAGACAACTGTCTATTTGTTGTTTTTGACACTAAGAGAAAAACATAAATAACTTTGTCGGATTAAAAGCAGACTTCTGATAACAACACTCATGTGAGAGAAAGCACTAAGAACTATGAAAAAACATCAAGTTAGAAAGTGCCTCAAAAAACTTGAAAAACGAGGGTGACACATGTCAGCAAAGGCAAATCTCTACTTTTAAAGAAAGGTACCCAGTGATCCAGTGCAGCCACTGACCACTGCTGACCATTGCCCCCAGTTAACTCCTGGGACCCTGCCTTGCAAGGGCAGTGCTGGGCTGTCCCAGCCAGGCCCTGCAGCACAGGGACTCATCCTCAGCATTTGGTAAATCCAGGCCCTTGCACGGAGCTCAGCTGCAGAGTCCTCTTGGTCCCTTCCACTGAGCCACCCAGGCATGCTCAGGGTAAGCTGCATCGCTGCTTTTCAAGGGGTTTTCTTCAAAGGGTTTTCTTCAAAGAGTGGTCAGAGCAAGGCTTTGCTAGCTCAGCCAGCCCAGCAGAGATCCCCCAGCACAGGGATGCTGCTGCACTCTCAGCACCAGCACGGATCTGCAGGGTATGGCTCATTTTCCTCAGGGAAGCAGAGCCACGGAGAAGCTCCTACTTTCTTTGTTTTATTTTGCTTTGCTTTAATCAAGTTAAGCTACAACAGCAAATTTCAAGTTGCACAGCATAAACAGGGAGATTTCTTCAGCTCGTTCCCATCCATTGCACTGTGCCACACTTTTGTTAATGTGATTTTAAAAGCAAAAAGTTTTCTTTCTGACTGGCTTCTGTCTTAGACAAATTCCACACCTCTGAATACAAAGATCATTCCAGTATAGTTTTAGATATGAGACTTCATTATTAAACATTACCAAGGTATTTAATCTCTGTTTGACAAGCAAAGAATATTAAAAAAGATAAACTGGAGTATCTGAGCCTCAGGAGAGTCTCAAAAGGTTCATTAGATAAAAAAAAAACAACAGGAATTTAACTCCTAACCCCAAAAGATAAAAGCAAATTGCTTCTGTTGGCATTTCAGCTGGATTTTTTTCAGCTTTCTCTACAGGTTAAGAAAAAAAGACTTGGAAACAGTGACTCCTAAAACAAACTGAACAAAGATTTATATCTATTTGCAGAAGCATTAGTTCTCAGTGGGTCTGTCTGCATTCAGCAGTTCCTATATTATTACATAGTTTCAGTGTTGCCAGAGTCTGCTCGGTTACTCTAAATTTCTTTTGCTCAAGTATATATTTCATATCTGTTGATGGGAAAATCTGATGCTTGTAACTTCCTGGGCTACAAATTCATAAGTGGCAAACAGACATGAACACAATTTCTCTCTCTCTTCAGGACTTCAGTAAACACAAACATGGAAATGATACTTTAAATGTAAGCAGAAAATACTTATGTTAAAGTGTTGTTTCAAAAACTGCCAGTAATAAACAGCAAAATTCACAGGTACTCAACACAGAAGACTGAGAAAGGAGACTAAATTAATCTATTTTCAGCCACAGAATATGACACACTTTAAGAGGCCAGAAAACCAAGTTCATGAAATAGGATTCCTCTAGATGGAACTCTTGAATTTGAAAGATGACAGTCATGTAACAAAAGCATCAAAACTTAGGAAATTCTTCTCTTCCTCCACTGATTATTTCTCCTTCTGAAACATCTCCTTAGAGGAAAATGAGTGTATCTCACCTACTCAGCTCATGGCATGATGAGATACACCTCTCCTGTGCAGAAGACTTGAATTCAAAGGACTTCAATAATGCTGTAAAATAAATAAGGTGATGACTACAGCAGAGGTTTTTTACAGGTGCAGAGAGCTCTTTATCTGTGTAGCTCTTTTCAGAGTAGCATTAAAGCTGCTAAACAAAGATTCTAGATTTTACTCAGCTCTTTCTATTGAATTTCCTACTAAGACTTGTAAATGTGCCTGGACAAGAAAAAATGATTTTTTAAAATAAATATTCTTTTAATTATTCTGTAAGTAAAGCAATTATATAAAAATACTTGGGAAGGTAATGGGCAACAAAAAATCAAATTCACTTGAACAGAACATGGCCTTTTTCAAGTAATATGAAGTACTCACAGAGCCATAGAAGAATATTCTACACCAATTTTGTATGCAGCATCAGAATAGTTCTGCAATAATCTCTAAGACAAGTGCGATATCTTTTAAAATGAATCATTACAAATACATTGGAGAAAATGGGATATATCTACAGGTCTAAGTGATATCCTTCAGCTTCGGAAAAACACAAAGGTGCCAGCAGTAACACCTAGACACTGCAAATGCATTCAACAAGAACACAAGTGCAGATAAAGCAGAAGTGCTGAAACGACAAAGAGCTTTGCAGGATAACACCCCCCAGCTGAAGCCCTGGCAAGGTAAAATAAAATACTGTAAGGCAGCTGCTCTTAAAGCCTCCACACTCACTCTGAGGGCCCAGGGATCAGCTGGATGTCAGGCCCTTGAACCCTCCATCAACACTGCAAGGAAAGGAGCTGCCACAACCAAGATCTCTGCACTCCAGCACAGCACACTCTGCGGAAATAACAGAGAAACACCAGAAAGCACAACGTGATAACAGGTAGTGAATGCTGACCTCTGCCAGTGACTGTGCAGTTTTTATTCTTTGCATTTTTAGCTTCACATCTTGCCTGCTGAAAAACATGTTTTCTCCAGGCTACCTTTGAAAAGCAGAGAGAAATCTCACCTGGCAGAAAGCATAATGTGCATGACCTCCTGTGGGGCACACGAGCATGGCTGGGCTCTCTCCTCACTGTCTGCTTGCTTCTGGCTGTTATTAGAGGTGCCAGTTGCCCTCCAAACCCCCTACTGCATATGGAACATATTTATCTTCAAAAGATCGCTTCCCTCTTTGAGTCTCTCACAGCAGCAGCAGTGCTTTGGCTCCCTGTTCCTCTGGACACATCTGGAAATGCCAGTAGCCAGAGAGACTCCAGCGTGGGCCACGGTCCAGGAGCTGCCTTTCTTCTCTCAGGGCTCCAAAGAGGATCCCAGCTCCTGCAGGCAGTGAAACATCCAGCTCAGATGTACCTCATAGCAAGAATTAAAAATTTGAAATACATGCACAGATTTGTTTCAGAGACAGCCCTGCACAGCCCACGCTGGGATCCCACCCCAGCCCAGGGGCAGCCCTGAGCACAGCCCCTGAGAGAGGAGCAAATTGTGGGATCATGGCTCCAATGAGGAACAAAAAAACTGCACACTGGAGAAAATGGTGCATCAGGTACAAAATGTATCAACTGATCTATCTCTGTTCTGACCTGAGCACTGAGGAGGACCAAAGCCACCTCTGTGGTGTAACAGAGACCTCTGTTACTGCTGCCAAAGGAATCGTCCCTGCCCGTGGGTCCCACAGGGCACTTTGGTGCAGAAACTGGTCCCAGCTCTGGTACAACTTGAACCAGAGTTTGGGGAGTGCTCTGGGTGCTCAGCAGGTGCCCATCCAACACACACCGTGCCAGGTCCTGGCTGCTGCTCCCCAGCAGTGCCCACAGGGCTGGGGATGGCTTCCCAGAGGACGTTTTGTAATTGCCACCGTGAGTTTCATACACAGCAGCCAGATGCTTGGGGGGGAGGGAGAGAGAGAGGGAGGGAGGAGGGGAGCTACAAATCTATAACCAAGTAACGGAGTGCTGGGCTATGAAATCCATAGATTAACCTGGCACAGGCTCTCTGGGTGGCTGCATTAGCGCCAGCACAGCGTGCAGCTGTTTATCGCTCCAAAACAGCTCCTGCCTCCCGCCACAGAGGCTGCACGGGGCTTGTCTGGCCTCCTGGAGGCCCTTTTCACGTCCACCTCTGGCCATAAAGAATTAATTCATCACTGAAATGGTATAATCAGGATCTCAGGCTCCACTAACACCTGCTTAAATAGTATGACTGCGCATCAAATAATATGACTATGCCTCATGTAACACCAACCCTCAGAGTGCAGCTTGCTGCTCACTGCCTGTCTGAGAAGTTTTAGGAGAACAAGAGACACAAGGGACCACCTCAAACCTATTTCTCCTCTCATGCTCAGCCCACCCTTGGCATCAGACACCCCAAGGTCGCAGCAATATTACACACACTTGAGATAAGTCTGTAAGAGGATTTATTGGTCTTGGAGAACCACTTGTCTTGGATGAGCCGCTGGTCTTGGATGATCCACTCCTGGTTGTCAAGTAGGGACTCATCTAAACCTGCAGCCTCTCCAGGTACTGCCTTTTCAGGAAGGAATTAAAAACTCCTCAGAGACACCACCAGCAGGCAGCTGCAGGCTCAGCTGGTGCTGTGCATCCTGGACCACCCAGCAGAGCCACATCCACCTTCCCAAAGATTCCTGCCCCACAGCCCCCTCTCCCCAGGGCACCACTGGGATTGCTGGCACCCTGGGGCAGCAGCTCACCAAGTGGGAAGCCCCAGCTGTTTCTAAGCCCTCTTATGCAGGGACAATGCACCCTTCTCCTTGTCCTGCTGCCCAGCTCAGCACAAGTCCTTCCCCCAGGTTTCCCTGCTGAGGGCAGAGTCCATGGAATGTGGGATCCTGCACTGTACAGCAAAGATACCTCACTCTCCAGCACCCCAATCCTACAGCTTCTCTCCATCTATATTTTTCCTGTTTCCTGCCCATTTTTCAGTGCTTCTCCGACTGATTATCAACTTCCATCATGAAAATATCCATGTGCTTTGTAGTTTGTCACTTTATTCCTCTGCCAAGGGTGCTCTCAAGCTCCTGTCACTGGGAGCACCGTGTGTTCTCTTTGTGCCACAGATCTTTAAATGCAGTAGTTATACATTACTTAGGCTGCACATATTTATCCCTAAAATAACACAGACATCTCTGCAGACCTTCACTGGGCCTTTGATGCTCTCCAGACATCTTGCTCTCCAGTCTATTATTCAGTAGCACAACTAAAATAATTGGTACTTTCCAAGCCTTTGCTGTGTTTTTTTGACTCCTAGCAGCGTGAGTGGTCAGGTGTGATACTCAAAGCAAGCTGGAAGAAAAGAGAACAGATGAGTATGTGAGGAATTAAGCTAGTTCTTGTTGTTTGCCTCTGTAGAGGGTGTAAGGCCTGCTGAGGAGAAAATCATTCTGAAAGCAAGTGAAAGAGGTGAATGAATGACTTGGGGTTAAATGTTTATTAATAAAATAGAAGAAAGTCAATGCATATATTTTTAATGCAGTCAAGGTTTGAAGTATTCTAACTTAGAGACAAATTGAAGCACTGAAGAGAAAAACCACAAAATATCTGCTGAAAAACACCCAGGGTCTAAAATAGGATGTACGGGTTGCAAAGATATTCCATCTTTTAGCTGCACCAAGGAAGCTGCCATGGTTATGCTCCTTACATGGTCTGTTCTTCGCCAGGTTTAAGGAATCAGAACTGCAAACAGAATTAGAAGAAAAGATCCAGATTCAGCCATGGCTGTCAGATAAATGAGGTCAGGAAGTTTTTTGCTGAATTTGGGTAAGGGGAGCTGGGTAAGGCCACAGGATTTTTCCTCAAGCAAAATAGCACACAGTAATATCTGAAGCAGAAAAAGCTCCATCCTAAAAAAAAAAGAATAAATACAAGGAGAGAGAGAATAACTCTAGAGGCAGGCTCTTGTTTTATTAGGTGTAAATCAGATGTGATATTAAATCCATATGGTAAAGGTTAACATGTAAGAAGGATTGCATATTGATTGCAGCACTTTAGAATTGGACCATTTTCCATTAACATTTTCTCAGCTTCACAACAGGCAGCAACAGTGATACAGAATGCCTAAGAATTAACCACAACAGTAAAGGCTAATGCAAGTTTTATAAAGATAATAATGCCTCCCTTACATTTGTGATGGTAACAAACAACAGACATCCCTAATAGCAGCATCAATTCTGTCTCACTAACAAGGAAAAACTAACAGCAGAAAAAGCAACTATCTAGACCTACTAATAAAATCATAAAGCTGAAAGTAAAATGATCCAGCAGCCGAAGAAAATGCAAGATCAATATAAAATATACCAATTATTGCCTTTTCCATTCTGCTGCATGTATGTGCTATTCTGCTGATTGCAAAAGCAGGAAAGATTGAGGTATCAGGGCTCCAGACTCTAAGGCTCATCTCTCTGTGGCTGAGCAATTGTCCCTGAAGGCCACTGAATTAAACAGAGGGAGACAGAGCAGTAACACTTTTTTTCCAAGCATATGAGAGGATGGTAGGATTAGAAATCTCCCTGGTACTCAGTGGAACTGAAACACCCTTCTCTCTTCTTTCCTATGTCTTAATATCCCAAACCTTCCAAAATACCTCCCCAGTGGGTGAACTGGACTCCTCCCAAGCAGGAAGAGTTAGGTCAGACCCTCTTATTGTGCATGTAAAGCTTGGAAAAATTCCTTTTTTTGGCCTGCTTTCCACCCATCAGCACTGAATTTCACCTGCTGTTTCATGTGGTCATGCAGTGTCAACTCTGCAGACAGATTTGCACTGCCCTCAGTAACTTTGTGCCATCACCAGAGATGAAGTTATTTTGGCAAGTTATCTGAAATGCCTTCTTCTCCCCACAAAATAAAACCATCTTGTCAAATAAACAATCTCTCTTCTGTGAGCACACCACTCCAATTAATGGAGGTTAATTGTCTATAACAAACAACCATTCAATGTATTCATTATACTAATGAGATTTCCTTTTTAGAGGATTTATGAGTTGAAAAATACAGTTCTGTTCAGTCAGCTTTTAACTGCAGAAAGGAAACGTGCTTGAATTTGGGAAAATCTTTCACTCTGAGAGAAAATTACAACCTGCTCTTAAGAAAAACTGGATATTCATCCACTAGCTGACAATTGGATATACCTGAGCAAAAGACCAAAAGGACTGCTTTCAAACACATTCATTTACTCTATATTTTACAATATAAACGTGTGTGATGCCACAGTTGCACCCACTCTTTACAATGACTATGAAGATTTTTTTAAAGCATATCTGACCCTGATGAAGCAACCTGTCTTGTATCACTTTTAGATTTCCACCACAGAGCTAAAGTCACCAAATTCCAACAGCAATGTGCTGGAAAGCCAGTGGAAACTAACAGCTATGATACTTTCAGTTCTCTTTCTTTAATGCTTCCACAGTTAAATTAATTTGCCTGATTAACCACTGTCTATTAAAATTAAAAGGCAAGTATCATCAAAGAAATTACACTGGGTTTGGCACTGCTACAGCCAGACCACTACATGTAGTTAATTTACAATTAGGCTGTGGATTGCTGTTCTGCTCTCCATTCACACCCATGTTTGCAATGCAGAATATACCCCAAATCAGAACCTGATGCTTTCAATATTAATAAGGGTATATTGAAGGTAGTTCATAAGGAAAAAATAAGGTATTTTTGTACTGGAGAAAAAGAGGTTTAGGGGTGACATTATTGTTCTTCACAGCTCCCTGACAGAGAGGGTGTAGCCAGGTTGGGGGTTGGACTCTTCTCCCAGATAACCAGAAGCAGAAGGAGAGGAAATGGCCTCAGGTTGTGCCAGGTTAAGATTGAATATTGGGAAACATTTCTTCACAGAAAAGGTGGCCAGCCACTGCAAAAGGCTGCCCAGGGAAGTGGTAGAATCAGTCCCTGGAAGTGTTCAAAGAGTAGGTGGGGTGCTTGGAGACAACTTAGTGGTGAACCTGGCAGGTGAGTGGTTGGACTTGATGACTTTGGAGGTTTTTTCCAACCTTAACAATTCCCTGATGCTATGATGCTTTGCACAGATGCCTGTGCTGATCCCTCTGCATCAGGGTGGGGCACATCCTGAGCCACTGCCATCAGCAGGGCTCCAAGCTGAGCAAGGCCACGTGTTTGTTCTGCAAAGGCCTGCAAAGACACTTTATCCCAGGAAATTCGAAACTAAGAAATCTGAAAAGTGACCACAGTGGTGACAACTTTCAGTCTTATGCACAGGACTTTATGGTATTTACCTGTCACTGGTTAAATTGTGCTTGGCCTCACATTTGAGTCAAACTCCACCTTGAAGGGAAGTTCCTCCAGCAGACTTGTCCACATGGAAATGGAAATGCAGTCATCACTTGCTAAAGATGTGTAAAATTACATGACAGTGTATGAAGGAGGTGCTCTACTGAAAGAAATTTCAATTTGATGTTAAAAAAAGACATTTGTGGCACGACAAATATCAAGAGAAACTGCAAAGGAAAAATAAGAGAAGCCCCACTAAAAAGATAGATTAAAAGCCTCAGATATTTCACTATGCCAGAAGTCAACTCATTCTGAGTCACTTCCACAGGGCCAGTTCCACTCACCTTTTCCAAATAATTTGTTTTCAGCTTTCAAGAAGGGCTTGGCTGTGGAGACTGAAAAGTAGCATGGGCCACAGGGCAAAGAATGGTGCATGAATGTTTGTAAGTGTGCTTACTTAAAAGTGAAAACTCACTTTCATTGTATGTGTAGGTTCATTTCTCACTCCAGCTATGTGTGAAGAATAGACCATTAAGAGCACAGGCATGAGAGATGAAAATATTTGACTGCAACTAATAAGATTTTAAACTGAATGAGATGTGATGGGGAACACATCTCTGGGCATAGTATGGATTCCATCACTGCTCCATTTGGGCTGAAGGAAGCAAATACCAGCTTAAAATCAATTGTTTTATTCAGGGAAAACTGCTGTGGCCTTATTCATTATGTTCAATCGTCCTTCTCTTCATATCTCACAGACAGCTGCTTCTCCAGGAATGGGGAAAAGAGCCAGATGCCCTCTGTCAATTGAATGATTCTATGGTATTTTTACCAAATACAAGTTCCACTATGCTCTTCCAGACAATTCTGATGTAGAGATAGTCCAAAATATAATCCACTTCTCTTGGCTCCCCTTTCCAAAGTCTTCCCACTAGTCCCATAAGGAATCAGTAAAACAAATCTGAAACATTACCACATCCAAATTCATACTGAGATTACATCCTGAGGGTCTGCTGCCACCCTAGATAGTTTCCTAAAGTTACTATTTCCAAATCAAACCTTTATCTTGTGCCTTGGATATGTGATACCTTCCAAGTGAGTAGGATTAGGAACATCTACATTTTATTAATGCCAATGGAACAGCAACAGTAGTAAAGGCATAAGATGTTAAAAAATGAAATATTTAGTAGGTGTAAATAAAAAGAAAAATGTGCAAAAAAAACCTCCTCGCTGTCACTTGATGAGGGGCTACTACACTAATCAGCAAATTGCAATCTTGTTTCAGACTGAAGATTGTTGCCATGAAGAGCATAAGAACAAACTAAATCATCTAACACTTATTTAAAATGCAGCAACACCCAGAAAGCTTATTGCAATATAATACAGTAGTAAAGCAATTATAGTCTGGGATTAATATTTATAGAACATAATCAGGTTTTCCTTATTTAAAATTTTATTCAATAATTTGTGCGCCTTAAAAGCGTTTTCAAAGTCAAAGTAGGGTTTGAAATAAATCTTTAAGGAAAGGTATCAAAACCCTGGCAGGAGTCTGGAACAATGTTCACTGCCCCTGGGAGGCCACATGTGGTGTGGCCCCTGCAAGTCTTGCACTTCAGGATCGAGGGTTTCCCTTTGTGATTGAAGGAATAATCACAAGAGACATCACAGAATGGGCTGAAAAACGGCACAAATTAGGGCATGTGAAAGGAATCTGCAACACAGGACAGTGGCCATTCCACGACAAGGAACACCAAAAACCCAGCAGAAGTCAGATGCAGAACCTCACTAAGAGGAGGGAAAGGAGGGTGTTTTTTGGATCTAAAAGACTGTGAGAGTGACACACCAGCCAGAGCCTCAGAAAATTAAGTGAGGATCCCCAGCACGACTGGCCAGTGACACAAGGACACAGTGACACAGCTCTCCAGGTTTCCTTCCCCCTGGCTGGTTCCTTTCTCAGGCAGGAGCTGTTGGGCACTGGGTACAGAGTGCACAAAGCAAAAAGACAAAAGTCTCTGTGGGCTACTGCAATACAAACTGTGGGCAATAATGACTATTATTTCTGGAATACAGGTAAAACTTACATCAGAGCACTAAAACTATTTACTTCCAGAAAAGGTGTATGCAGTGATGTCCTCATCTGAGTCAGAGCAAGAACAGTGCCCAGATTAGAAAAAGGGAGATGGAACTACCAGGTAGCAAATCCCTTACACCCACAGCACAGGGGATCAGTGTCTGCTGTCTATCAGCAGGAACTGACAGTATTTTAAGGTTCTAATTGTCAGTACTGCCAATTCTGAGCTAAATGTCTTCTGCTGCAACAAGCCCTGCTTCAAATTCCGAAATGCACACACACATTTTATAACAGGGTGTGGGAGGATTGTTAATTGCTTAACTGCACTCTTCAGGAAAGCATTTCTTACAGTTGAGTGTGTATAAATCCTGATCATTTTAATTTTTATCTTGTAATTCTCACTTCTTTTTACTGTATAGTAAATTCCCAAAATGCCGTATAAACTTGGTATGTAACGCAACTGATCAAGACACAATCTTGCTTTACAAGCATGTGGGGCGAGTCCTTCAGTTTCCTTGTCTTCAAGGCATGTTCTGCTTACAAACAGGACAAAATACCACCCAGTTCTGGAAGCTCAGCATCCAGTTTGTCTGGTATTAATAGAGATTCTCAAATCCCACTCCTGGGACATCTCAGTCACACTCAACACCCAAATACTGCTTGGGCCACTGTCCAGTGAAATAGGAGTTCAGCCCAACACCCCTTCAGATCAGCCTGGGGAAAACCCCCCCCTCTTGTCTCTGGAAATGGTCTGTGGCAGCATTGGAGCAGAAGGCAGAGAGAGGAGCAGAAAGTGCAACCAAGCATCTTCATTGGGTATAATGACAGGTCACAGCAGACACAGAAACTGAGAAGACAGAACACTGCAGATTAAATGAATTAACTTCATTGCTGACACAGCTTCTGGCTTCAGCAAATTTGTGTTTTCACATCTCACCAAACACACAGCTCCTGAGCCTCCCTTTTTTGTCTTACAGATTGTAAGGAGGCAAAATTTCTTGTTTTTACTCTCTGATCAGCTTCCTGGCAGTGGCTGTCAGCAGTGGACATCTCTTGACACCAAGTGACTAATGGAGACAACTTGCAAAGTATCAGGGCAATCCAGAGCAAAAAAGTCCTTCAGATTTCATTTTAGGAATAGAATGTAGCATCCACCACTTAATTCCTCTGTACAGGCCCTGTTAACTGCTCAGAGGTTCTCTGGAAATTATTGAAATGAAAGAACATTTCCCTCTGACTTGATTCAGACAAGCCCAGGCTGATTGGGGTTGTTGGTAGAACAGAAAACAGTTTTGCCCTCTGCCTTTCTCAAAACAGCAGCCAACCAATTGTCAATTGTTTGTGAGATGAGTAGAAGCTACAACCAAGACACTTCTATTGTTTGGGGTTTTTTTAATTTCCCTCCATCAAACAGTACTCTATTTCCTTTCACCTTCATATCTTGCCTAGCAATCCAGTGATTCACAAATGTATCTTTCTCATATCTTTAGCAAAGATATTCTAGTAAAAATATTAGCTTGACTTGGGTGAACAATGCCGAAGTATATTTCCAAGTGTTAGGTCTGGATTGAAAATCAGGAATTTGCTTTGATATTCACAGCACTTTTCATCCCTGTAAACATTGCTATAAAGGTTTTATTTCAAAAAAGGCAAAGGCAAACAGTATGTTTGTAAGTTCATGTGAAGATCTATAGTTATAAACAATAACTATGGAACAAAACAAATGGAAAAGGACTCAAGTGCCTATTGCAGCACTGGAAAGAGTAAGGTGCAAATGGATGACAATATAAATATTAACACATGCAGGAGAATAAGGGTGTGGCTTCTCCTCACCTCTGTCAATATATTAATCCATATCTCACATATATGGGTGAAGCTAGAGAGGACCTGGTAATTCTGTTTTCAGAAAATGGACAAGACTGTGCTGGATCACTGATTCTTCATCAGAGCTCACTATTTCATACTATCACAGAACATCTCAAGCTGGTAGAGGCCCATAAAAATCACCAAGCCATTCTCCCCACTCCTTTCAGGACTGCCTAGAAATAAACCCTATGACTAAGGCTGCTGTCCAGATGCTCCTTGTACTCTGCTACTCTGGCAGGCTTGGTGCCACAACCATTTCCATGGGGAGCCTGTTCCTGTGGCCAACCACCCTCTCCTAATGTCCAGTCTGAAGTTCCCTGACACAAATTTAGTTCCAGGTATCTGTAAGTTTTCTTTTTCTTTTTCTTTTTAACTTTTTGTTTTAATTGTTTCTCCCTTTTTCTCCTTCTTTTTTTTTTTTTTCTTTCACTGTCTGAAATAATTACTTGTGTTTTGCATGTGAACCTGGAGGGTGCATCAGCCAGAGCATATTCATGTAGCAGTTCGACTGGAAAAGTGCATTCTTGAACGTAGACTCATTCCAGAATGTCAGCTCCTGGTGCCTTGTGGAAGGCAGGGAGAACACGTCATGGTTTGTGACTAGCATCTTGAAGGGAGAGCCCTCACAGTGCCTGGTGCTCGTGCAATCCCAAGAAAATCACACCAGGCTGCAGACCCAGCGAGGGCCTAGACCTGAGTTTTTCTCTTGGGGTGCAAGCAGCAGGCAAGCAGAACAGAGCAGCACATGGCAGTGCTGCTGCAGCTGCTCACAGTGTCTGTCCCTTTCCTTTCCTTCCCCCAGCTCAGCGATGAGCGGGCTGCTTCAGCAGTCAGGATGATGGGACTGAGTTGTGACATTTTTTTTCTGCCTATGAAATGCTTTGCATGAAATCTTTTTGACAGGTAGAAACCCGTGTACTCCATAGCATTCTTTTCTACTTTTTTTCTGTTTTCTTTTTTTTTTTTTTAGGAACTCTTGATTTTAAAGGGAGGATATTGGCTGTTGCAACCAGGAGAAAGGTTACACAGTGTCAATCTCAGATATGATGCAGAAGGAACTTGCACAGAAAAGACTACAGGCAAATTAATGCACGCTGTCAATCTAAACTCACTGTTGCCAGGCATTCATAGCCTGTATCTAAATTTTATTAATTTCTGACTGTCCATACTGCCAGCTTGACAGATGACTGGTTCATCTAATTGTTTTCTTCTCATTAAAAGATACTTGCAAAAGCACCTCTAAGCAAACACACAATCTGCACGAGAAGAAAGCAGTGTTTTTCCAGCAACCTTTGCACTGCACATTTCTGACAGGTTTTTGCACCACATTCCACATCAATAATGCCACAGCAACCAAAAGGCCATGCAGGCATTTAATCTCTGAGTGCTGAGGGCACACAGCTACCGGCCCAGCACTCTGCAAACCTTCTTCAAAATGTGCTTCCGCTCCAGGGAGCTGCCATTGGAGTCTCCTCAAAGCCTAAGTTAGACTCATTTTAAAATAAAGTGCTTTTTGACACTAAATAAAACAAACTCCTAGCTTTATTGAATTATACGCAGCGCTAGAGAAAGAAGAAGAAAAATTATGCCTTTAAACCATAGTATTGTGTCATCTGAGAACAGCTACCAGGAGCAGAACTAAAACTTCCGAGTGATGGAAGGTAAAACACCTTTTTCCAATTTATGATTTGTATGTGTCTAAATAAAAGCAAATATCATCTTTCTTACTGCACCCAACAGAGCCACATAACACAGGTCAGCAGGGGAGGAGGAGCAACAAGAGACTGTGGAGAAAGGGAGCAGGGCTATGGAATTAAGAAACTAAGGGACAGACAGATCCTCTCTCATCCAAGGAGAATGAAGCTACATAAATTATTTTCTCCAATGGTGCATCCCAGACACAGCTGAAGATGCTTTCTTTGACCTTGCCCTATGCTTTGAGATTGTTCATTTCATTAGAACAACACACAAATACAAAAAGCAATTATTTTTGTGAAACGTGACTCAAAGAGAGCAATATTATTGACTATAGCTTGTATCCATTCTATACACATTGCCAAAGTGCAATTAATCATAGGCAGACATTGTAAACATTACAGCTGTCAACATTTAAAATCTATATAAATGCTTTTCCAGGTAATTAATATAAGGAAAGCATTCCCTCAGTTAAGGAAAGAAAACACCTAAGGACTAGTATGGTAATCTTATGTTCTCTCAAAGGCAAAATTGTAAAGATTTTAGTGGTGACACTGTCTGAGTAATAAATGTAGGCTGCCTGAGCTGAACACAGGAGAATACATATAAATAGCATGAAATTTTAAATAAAGTTAGATTGTTGCCCTCAGAAAAATAAAAAAATATATTTTTTTGTTTCTTTTGGTACTTTCTGACTCCTAAATATCACAAAGTTGAAAAAGCAATTAATAGTAAAAATTACTGTCATTACATAGCAAATAATAGAACACACAATGCCTCTGACACTAAATCTTAGATAAAAACCCAGTCCACAAGAGGGGCTTATTGGAAGTGTTACTGTGCAATTGCAAAAAGAGACACACAACCCTCAGTTTTTCTTCTCAGTCTCAGGAGCAGAAATAAAAATAGAAACTCCAGGGGGAGCAGGGCCAAGACAGCTCAGAGGGCGAGGAACTGAGTGGCCTTCACCTCTTCCCTCCCACAGTGTCATCTGCTCCTGCTGTGATCCTCAGGATATCACCACTGGAAGGTCCTTCTGAAAGAAACACTGCGGTTTACCAGAGGGAAAAGATGCTGAGAGTAATGAAGTGAAAGGATAGTGCTTCCTACCCATGTACACTGATACTGTAATTCATGTGTGGTGTTTCTCCAACACCCAAAAACTCGGCCTTTGGATCTCCTTTGAAGGAAGAAGTGCACATAAACATATGGCACTGCCAATAAACAAGCACTGATTGCGGTGACCAATAAATGAATTAGGTGAACTTGTCACTGAATTAGGTGACAGACCCAGTGCAGGGGGAAGCAGTGGAAAGATCAGGCTGTGTCCCCACTGCAGGCTGTGACTGAGGGAGCTGGGAATTGTCCCTGGAAGTGCAGCAGTGCAGGTCTGGCTCTGTGCTGGGTTGGGCTGGCAGCCCCAGCCATGCCCAGAGCTGCTGCAGCAGCAGCTGTGAGAGTTGGATTGGAAGTGATTTGAGCACCTGAAATACAAAGCTGTGTTTGGTGTCAGGTAAATACAGGCAATGTGTGCATTTGTGATTGTGATATGTGTGGAGCTCAGCCATGGGACAGTTACGAAGACAAATTCTAATAAATATCTGAGGAATGTAAAGCATGGAAGAAGGCCTTTGAATCCATCCTTTGTTTGCAGTTAACTTTTACAAGTCTTAAGTTGATTTAGGAGCATTTGAATTAAAGTTTGAAGATGTTGCTTTTTG
>VZTB01003980.1:58352-84756 GCA_013397245.1 Thryothorus ludovicianus | reverse complement strand
TCATATTTTACCATATTAATTAATAAATTGATTGCTGCTTGAATATTGGCCTAGTCAAACTTCTAATTTATAACAAGCATCCTTCCAGCACAGAGCTGCAAAAGCACTGACTTCAGTTAAGAAGTATAATAGCATTATACATAAAATAATGATTCATGAACAGCAGGTAGATGGATGTTCCTTTATTACTTTTTCACCTCAGCCAGCACCAGGACAGTGTCAGTAAAATAGAAAAAAACACAGTCAGACTTGCACAAGAGGCATAGTTACTGGCAGAGTTCACATTGCTAGGCATTAAAAAAATAAAATAATTCAAAAAAAGGGTAGAAGTTTGTATAACTTGAAAGAATAGAGTTAAAGAAACAGATCACAAAGCATTGAAAAACACTTATGCAAGGCAAACAGCAAAAACTTCCTTTTAACTCTGAGGATTTAGGAAGACTACACATTATATACTTCATTGTTGTTTTCTACACCATTTTCTAAATTATTTGGCGTGGGCTGGTCTCAGAAACTGCGGTGTACTGGAATAGGGGAGTTTCCACCAAGGGATTCTATAAAGGAGGTGCTAACGATGCTGGGAATGAACAGCACAGTGGCTCAGGGAGAATTCCTGATGCAAAGAGAGTCCACAGATGCAGCTTTCGAGCACAGCTCTCCTGTTGTGCAGTGATACACTCAGCCCACTCTTTTACTGTGCTGGTTTTATAGTCTTTAAAGGCCTGAATATGACTTTCCATCTTTCCAGCAGTGCTTTTTCTTTATTGCTTGCATGAGTTGCTCCATTTCATTATCCAGTGGCACAGTAGATCTTCCTTGTTTTGACAGGGACTGCTCTGTTACAATTACCTGCTGTCGCTGCGGTTCAAGTGAAGGTGCTGCCAGCTGGACAGAGCTGTAAAGCAACATGAGTGAATTTCCCAATGTTAAAGATTTTTTTGAAAATCCAGGAAGCAATTAGCCACTGCTATATTTAGAAGCTTCCTTGTACTGTAACTGAGACACTGCCAGCCAGAGGTTGGGGGCAGACAGAGCCTTGATGCCTCCCAAACTTCAGAGATGCTTGATTCTTGCATCACATTTAAAAACTTTCCCTCTCATCTGGAGAATGTTTAGCATACAGGAGCATGTGGCACTTTGCCACAAAACTACATGGGGATAAATTGCACCAAATCTTTCAAAAATGATACTCCAGATGAGGGGAAACTACAAGTTCATGGCAGGCAGCAGAACTGGCAGAAAATGTGTGTTCATCTGATGGGCTCAGCACCTCTTGTCCCAGCTAATCAGAGCAGGAGCTGGCAGGGAACAGACTCTAGGGATTACCAGCATTACAGGTCTGCAGCCAAAAACACAGAAATGAAAGGAAGAGGAGGTGGGATATGGCCATGTGGGCTCGTGCAGGTCACCTGCCCCTCCATCAGTGGGAATTCCTCATGTCCCTGTGCCCTCTCCTGGAGGGACACTGCCTCAGGGCATGCGTGACACCTACCATCTCTTTAGAGGTTTGCTCACACATCGGAATCACGAAAGATAAAATTAATACAGCCTTATTTTAAGAAATGAACAAACACAGCACAGTATTTCAAAGCTACTTTTCTAAAAGATGACCAGAAGATATTTGAAGGCCATGACCGCCCCAAAGCCTTCTACCATTAAACCAGAATTTGCAACAACATGTGCAGCTTCAGCAACAGATGAGTTCAGAAGGCTGAAGTCACACATGAGAGGCCATGATCCTACATGTGGGAGAGCACCCTTGAAGAAAAAGAAGAATTTCAACTCTAATGCAGTAACTGAAGCTAATCAAAATCTGGTACAATTTTCTCAGTTAGTACTTTTTGCCAAATGAACCTCAATTATATAAATTATCTTTATTTGCCTCAATAAGGGATAAGAATGTGTTTTGACATTTTTGTAACTAGTTTCTATTGAGCTACTAAGTACAGAAAAAATTATTAGTATCTGAAAAATGAAAATTGACCTTACTTACTAGTTCCCTCTAAAAGTTAATCTGTTAATAGTAATTACAATATTCTTTCCTTTTTGCAGAATATACAAGGAAATATTTTCCTTCTCCAAAGCAGCTGTGGTTTCATGGAAACCTAGAGAGATTCCTGTAATTTTCCAACTATTACAGTCCCCAAACACTTTACTGTTGAACGCGATTATTAGATCCACCAGTTTTGTCTTTCATCTGTGTGTTCCTAACAGATGAGCTGGTTTTGTGCCCCATGATAAGCTTACAAATTAAACTCCTACATGCTCTCCTGCTTCCTAATTTGGTGCTTTGGGACAGCGCTGCTGTTAGCTCTCTTAAGAACAAAACCATTATTCAGATGAGCTACAGCAACTCATCTTCAAACAGTAAACGGCAACTTACAAAACAAAATTGGATTGCACTCAGTATTTAGCTTCAACTTTCTGCACCACACAATACAAGCTTTAGAACATTCAATTTAACAATACTTGGAAGAAATGCTTGCCAGGGAAGAAAAGTGAAATTTCCAGCAGAAGTCTGGGGTAATCTTGCGTTGGTGAGAATGTTTTTGATGGGTCTTGTACAGTCAGGTTCATCACTGGTGCCCCTTGCAGGCAGCAATAAGGGCAAGTGAATATGGGCAACTGTTCTCAGGAGCAGCCTATAATTGTCACTTCATACAGCATAAATAATTGCTTAGGCAGAAAAAAAAAATTACAGTGAATTGTGTTTTCCCCAGGCTTTAAACTGGACTATCACATTTTTTAACCTAGAGAGACATACTGCAGACTCTCATTGGAGAGTGATCTAGTAATGAGGTGTAAGAATAAGGAGACAAGTTAATCCATAACTCCTGAAGGCAATTAGGGTACCTAAAAGTGCCAACTCCCAGCATGCTTCCAGTGGTGCTCCAGTGATGCTCAGTAAATAGAAAATTCAGGGATAGCCACAGCCATGTCTTTACCAGCTCCTGTATGCTCCAGACTCAAAGCCACCAGCCCTTTTAGGGGAAAACACAGTGATATTGGTGTTCTTGACTACATGAGAACAGGAGTGTGCAGGGTCAGGTGAATCTTAATCTTTCTCCAACCCTGCTCTCCTGTTATGTGTGGTCAGGAAATGATCAGAAATATTTGGCTCCATTTCCTAACACTTGCATGACAGCAAAAAGCAATAATTATTGACACTGCAGCACCTGCTGTGCTTCCAGGGGGGGTTCCTGTGCCACGGGGAGAGAGGCTGTGCTGGAAAAGGTCTGGTCCTTCAATTTCTGCCCAGAGATAAGACCAGGCATGCAAGAGTCCTGCGTGGGTCTACAAATTCAGAGACAGAAGCAAATTTGATCTCCTGGTGGTGAGGGTCAGAGATTAAATTAAGGACCCAAATGGCAAGGACAGCCATGAGGTGAATGTGATGTTAGCTGAATAAAGCCTCCATTTCTTCCATTAAGAATTGTTTTCCTTTCAGGAGAGACCTGGGACCCACAGACCTGAGTACCCAAGCTCAGGTCCTGCCTGAGACTCAGTGGAGACCCTTTCCTTTTGTGACAAACAAATTCATTTTCTGTCCTGTGTCCTACCAGGATGGCTTCTGGATAAACCCCAAGGCACAGGGGACAGAACACTAGATGGCTGAAAGAAGTACAGTAATGAAGGAAACAAAAAAACCCCACAAACAGAAAAACCCACCCAAAAAACACATACCAAAAAAAAAACCCCACAAAAACCCACCAAAATTCAAACACCACCACCTCAAACATGAAAACAAAAACAAAACAAAACAAAAAAAGCAAACAAAAAACCCCAAACAAACAAAAAAAAACCCCAAACAACCCACATAGCTTTTGTAAAAAACTCCAGAGGCAAAAAATGGAACCTCAATTATAGAAAGTAAAAATCTTTCTGTTTCAAATGTTTCTTAGTAGGAGTACAGGGAACTACATGGAGGCTTTCATAAACCAAACAACACTGCATTTATGAGGGCTCATGATGCAGCAATGCCATTTTAATAGTAACAATAGTCATGATTATCATTTTAGTTTTGTAAAAATTATCTCTTAATATGATTTGTAACTCAGTAAGGAAGCCTCTCGTCTAGATTGCAATCTAATTTTTCAAAATAAATTACTGACTGTGTTAGAATTTGAATCACTTGCTATTGAAATTTACAGTGCTTTAAGCACAGCATTTTTCACAGGATTTAGTTTCATGTGTGTGTATATATCCTAGAGAAAAAAAAAAAAAGCCAGTTTTGTCTCTTTGGACTGGTGGGTGATGGGTATGGCTCTCTGCACTCTCATCCAGGTGGAAGCAGGTAATAAAATCACTGTACCACAAGGGGTCTGGGTACCTGTGGTAGGTTGACCCTCCTGTCTCCCTGCTGTCCTCCCTGTGTCCCCCCTTCCACCTCTCATCTCTGTGAACCATATATTTAAGAATTATCATTAAAATCCACATTCATCGCACAACCTTTGTGAATGTCAACAAACCCAACCAAAAAGCCAACAAAAAGACTCCCCACACATAAAAACCAAAATAACATCATCACAACACAGAACAAAATGGGCAATTTACACAAAAACCACCCCTTGTCCTTTCACCACAATTATAACAGAAGTTCCCTATAATCTTTCTACTGTCTAACATTGTTCAATCCATGTTTTACCCATTATCTCTCCCAATTATCATCCTTATTTCAAAATTCTCATGATCCTGGGTTCTAGCACCAAAAAGACTGTGGGGGGGTTGACACTGACTGGATGCCAGACATCCACCAAAGCCACTCTGTCACTCCTTAGGTGGAAAGGCAGAGAGAATATAATGAAATGTTCATGAGTTGAGGACAGGGAGAACTCACTCACCAAAATATGCAAAACTGTAATAGGCAAAACAGACTCAACTTGGGGATATTAATTGAATTTATTAGCAACAAAATCAGAGCAGGATAATGAGAAGTTAAAATAAATTGTAAAAACAACTTCCTCCCACCCCTGCTCCTTCCCAGCTCTCCCTCTTCCCCTCCAGTGGCACAGGGAGATGGGGAATGGGGGTTTTGGCCAGTTCATCACTCGTTGTTCCTGCCACTGCTCAGGGAGAGGAGACCTTCCCCTGCTCCAGAGCAAGATCCCTCCCACAGGACACAGTTCTCCACGGAGTTCTGCAATGTCAGTCCATCCCACAGACAACAATTCTCCACAAATTGCTGCAATGTGGGTCACTCCTCCCCAGGGTCAGTCCTTCAGGCACAGCCTGCTCCAATGTGGGTCCCCACAGGGTCACAAATCCTGCCAGGAAACCTGCTCCAGGGTGGGCTCCTCTCTCCACGGGTCTGCAGGTCCCTGCCAGGACCCTGCTCCAGCACAGGCCTCCCACGGGTTCACAGCCTCCTCTCAGCACCCCCTGCTCCATTCTGGGTCTCCTCTGTGTGCTGCAGGTGGATCTCTGCATCCCTGTGCCCTCTGTGTGCTGCAGGTGGATCTCTGCATCCCTGTGCCCTCCAGGGGCTGCAGGGGCACAGCTGCCTCACCACAGCCTCACCAGGGGCTGCAGGGGGATCTCAGCTCTGGCACCTGGAGCAGCTCCTGCCCCTCCCTCTGCACTGCCCTGGGTGTCTGCAGGGCTGCTCCTCTCACTTAATCTCACCCTGCTCCTCTCTGGCTGCAATTCCATCTGTGCAATAACTTTTTTTCCTTCTTGAATTTGTTACCCCAGAGGTGTTACCACCTTTTCTAACTGGCCCAGCACTGGCCAGCAGTGGGTCCATTCTGGAGCTGTCAGGGACTGGCTCTGCCAGACACGGGGGAAGCTTCCAGAAGCTTCTCAGAGAAACTTGTGGCCTCCCTGCTTCCAAATCCAGGCCACTGAAACCCAGTACAGTGCCCAACCAAGTTAACAATGACATCTCAAATGATGCCATGAAACACAGCACTGTTCATTCACTGCCCTGGAAGGCACAAGATATTTGGGAAAGAGCACTCACACAGTGACTGATGTCCATAGATGTACATCTCCTTGCTCTGGTTTAAACTCTACCACTGTTCATTCCAGGAGACCCGCTTCTACCCATCCCTGAATTAACAAGTTGTTTTATTTGATGCACCTTTCTTCCCCCCCCCACATCTTTCTCTTGTGTAGTTATCAGCTTCTATTTGCTGTAAACCCACTTTTTATTTCTGGGATGAGAATTGTGAGGCTAAAGCATTCTGTTTCAATTTCAAGTCCTGTGAAGAGTAAACACTCCTAGACTGAATGAAGCCAGGTGCACTCATTTGAGGTTTTTTCCTCACTCTGCTGTTTTTCCTTAGGGAATAATATTTTCCCCATTGTTACTTCCCCCATGTAATTTTCCTTTACTGCCCTCTTCTGATTTAGCACTTGGATATTAGGCAGGTTAATAGAGAATAGATAACCTGCAAGTTGTCCAATATTGTAAATATACTGTAAATACTACTGGCACTCATCTCACTCTGCCCATTAGCAATTCTCACCATTGTATCTCCAATGACAGCATACACATAAAACACCACCAAGGCTGCTAGACAAAAGAATCCCCAAGTAGAGTGGATAAATCAGAAAAATTTAAACAATACAAACAGGAACTTACATACCTTCTACAAAGTTCCATTACTGCTAGCAATACATTTTGAGATGATGTCATAACACATACATCACAAATACCCAGATAAGCAAGGCTTGTAGCAATCTCCCTCCCAAACAGCCAGCCAGCATGTATATTTGAATATCTTTTTGACAGTACTTGGGCCAGAGGAAAAACAACATTTTTTCCATCCTCATCAAAAAGCAATTGACTTTTAAGCACAGGGTTTCATCCATGGCTGTTTATTTAGGGGACTTTATTGGATTTAGTATTTTGCCATTTCACATTGATACAAACAACTTATTCTATGTATATTTCAATTTTTTTCTTTGCTCATTATGCAATTAAATAGCCTGGTATGAAATTTGAAATTACACGCTTTTATTTCTGTATAAACAGAATCTCCCAATAAAATAACCTGTAATACAGTTATGGAAGGAAATTATTTCAGAAACTGCAATTCTCAGTTGAATTTGTCTGCTTCCTTTATAGACTGAGTTACCAAATCTTTATAGACAAATGTTAGTCTTTACTACATTTTGTTTCTGGAGTACTGTGCAGACTCCTGGGAGCCTAAACTGGGGTGTCTTTATCAGTCATTGGACTTAAAGATTATCTCACTGGAAGTCATTAACCGTGTCCCCAGTTCAGAAATGCTGCTGCTGGTCATCCATAGGCTGTAGAGAAGCTCAGTCTTCACTTGCAGGATACATTTGCTGAGCTGGTGTCTCACAAGTCAACACAGCTGACACAGGAGCAACAGGCAGGTTTCTGGAGCCCCCAGACCCCAGCTTTACAGCTTTGTCTCAGTTTAGAGCTGCACAGTCCTAAAACACTTCTGGGCAGGGTTTTTGAGTGCGCAGCAAGTTGGTCACATCCCTTGGTTTGGATCACAAGAGCCAGGCTGAAGGAAGGTTAAGCCACCCAAAAACAGGGAGCCCAGGGACTGACTCCTGGGAATTCTTATCAAACCAGCTGGATTTCTGGGAGGGATTGTCTGAAGAGCCCAGACAGACAAACAGGACATCCTTCCCCAGTCTGCCAGACAATCTTTAAAGCATCTGCTTTAACCTTGCTGAACCAGCTCTAATCTGAGCAGGTGAGAATCACTCAGTCATAAAAAAGCCTTTGTGGCACCATAGGAGGAACTCTGCTGTGAGCGCAGGGGACAGGCAAAGGGAGAGGCAAGGGAGCATTGAACAGCATTGAACAGCACATGCATGTGGCCCTAAAGAAGCTGAAAGGCCCTTGGCACCAGGTGACTGCTAATTGTCATGGGCTGTGACCTCTTGCTCGTGGCATTTGGCCCTGGCACTGCCAGGCAGCTGCACTGAGCCACAGCAGCGAGCTAAGCTGAGCCACAGGTAGGGATGTAATTGCACACACCCCACTGCCACCCTGAAAAAACTCCTCCTCTGTGGGCTGGAGTGTTTCCAGGGCCCCAGGCACTGTCTCACTGACAATACTTCTCGTGTTTAGAAACCACTCTCCCTTAATAGCCAGGTTAAGATTCTGTGTATTATTCTTACAGCCCTCGCTCTCCGACTTTTTAATGGCTCGGCTATTAAAACCAATGGAGTTTAAATGCAACAAAGGTAGAGCTTAAAAAAGAATCCCCAAAGCCCTACTATTGGTAGGTGGTAATGGCTGAGTTAAAAGGAGTGGTATTTCTCGGAAAAGATTGCTCAAAGGGAAATCAGGAAATTCTGGAAACCTGAACTGCCCATTAAAGGGAAGGTCCTGGCAGTGGAAGTGAAGTGTGACAAGACAGAGTGAGGTTCATGCAGGCTCATGTGGGATAAACTGAGCAGAGAGAGATGGGGTTGTAGGGAGGTATGAGAAAAATGTAAGAAATTAGGTAAAAATCAGAATGAGGCACACAGAAAAAAAATGGGAATATCCTCTAGAAAAGGTTTCAAAGTTCAGGATTGATATGGACAGAGTATCACAGACACCAGGATTAAGAGAAATGTTTTTTTTATTTATAGGTAACACTAAAGAAAAAAGCTATACATTTTTGGACAAAAGAGAGGACAAAGGGAGTTCAGGAGTAGTAAAAAACATGAAATTAACTCTAAAGAACCGTAAGTACTGGTTTAAAGTAGAGAACTAAGAAAAGGCTGGGTATAACCATAAGCCTTGTTTCCATAACAGGAGACCAAGCTCCCAGAGCAGAATCCCTTCATATTTAAGGAGCTCAGCTGTGAACATCCCAAAATAAGGATTAACCAGCTTATGTCCAGTCAACTTCAGGTCTCTAGAGCAAAAGCTGTAACATGCCATAGGGGATGAAGGTGTTTCTAAATAAGCTGTAACACCTGAGGAGGTGTGGAATGACTCTTTCATGGCTCCAGGAATGCTGTGGAAATACTAACTGGTGTTTTGGCAGAGGTGGAGTGCAGTCATGGTGTGCACCTCACACTGCAGAGCAGCAAATGGCTAAGCAGACACATGCCCATGTCCTCTCCTCTGCCTAATATCACTTTCTTTCTTCACCCTGGTGGAGTCTGAGCAAACTCCACTGCCTTTGGAGCACAGCAGTGGAGCGTGATCAGCTCTGGCAGGAGAGCAAAGGGGTCCCAGTTCAGCTGCTGTGGTGCAGCTGTCAGCTGAGTGCTCTTGCCTGGGAAGCTGGAACACTGGCACATCCTCAGCAGAAGTCCCTACATACTGGATAATACAGGAGAAGGTAGGAACCAGTTGTTTTTCAGGAGAAATGAAAAATAAAACATAAATAAAAAAGGATATAGCTATGGACTGAAGAGCTGCAGCAAGCTGCTTAAGTGCAACTCTTTAAGTGCTAATTGAGCTATGTTTTAAAAACAAACTATTCCTCATTATGAGAAAAATGTAAACTCTTCAAGGTTCTGCTGAAGTGCAGTTCTTCCATGGGGGCAAGGTGACTGCTTTTAACAAGGTGTTTGAGTAAGAGCAGGGTGGGGGGAAAGGCTCCTGTAGCTCCTGGGTCAGGAAACTCTTGGTTTTCTACTCAGCTGGAGGCAGCCCCAGGCAGATGGGGGTCCACAGCCTGGCAGCCAGGGCAGCCACTACTGCCACCAACCCGAGGTGCTGCTGAGTTTAATATGACCAAGAGGACTCAGGTCACCACACAGGTCCCTTTAGTTATGGATTTTGCCTGCCCAGCACCCATGACACGTGAATCTCTTTCTGAAGGCAATATACACTAAAAAATCACATCTGTGCTGCTTAATTTTTGCCTCCATTCCAATTACATCAGAAAGTGAAAGCAGTCTTCCAAGAGATGTATGGCCTTTGTTTCACATTGCATCAAGCCCATCAAAATTTAAGATCAATTGACAAGACACAGCTCATGAGACTTCTTAGTTTGTGGACATCCACACTATTAGGGAAATGGAAAAGACAAACTCAGCAGTACAAAAGGACAAGATAATGAGCTGGGACACACCTGAGGCACATTCTATTGTTCTCTTCTGCAGGATGGAAAACCCAGCCACTAAATCAGGCAGGAAAAAAACAAAGATGGAGACAAGTCTCCTGGCTCTGTAGGATAACCTGCTATTCTGCAAATGATTGTTTCTTTTAAATGGAATTATTTCTGACCTCTGATTTGCTCAGATACCTACAGCAGTGGTTATGGTGCAACAGCAAATCCACTTTGTTCTGATCCTTGTTCTGATGTTTATAACACAGTTGAGGATTTCTGGTTATTAATAAATTGGCCTTAGCTGCATTTCAGTTCTTTTATGACGTAGTTTAGTGAGGCAGATTTACCTTGGCGTAAGAGCTGGGCAGATGGCAGGGCTATATAGGTCATGTGCTCCTCAATGCTGATAAAGGAACTGCTCTGTGCCTATACACTGACTGAAAATAACCATAAGAGCATCCCTTATAAACAGAAATATCTGAATCTAAGTATAAATATACTGCCTGAACGAATTATTATGGTCAATGTCATATCCCCCCTGTGAAAATAAACTCCCTGACTAAAAAGAATGAAGCATCTGACTATCTCAAACACGAAAGTGGCACAATCAGCTGTTTTTTCTATTGTTCATATTGATTCTTCTAATTAGTATCTTTGACTTCCAAAATGGATAGACTCAATGACACCAGCTCATCTAGGATCATGTCAGCAGCTGTTGACAGTCCCTGGTGCTTCAGATGAGGAAGACAAAATCCAATTTTTTAATGCAAAGATGAAACAGCCACTCCATTTCCTTATTTTAAGGTTTGTTTTTACTATCCTTTCTCTTCAGTTCTATGCATCCTGTAGTATGTTCTAATTGAGGACACAAATATCTTTTATATTCCTCCATCTGGTTCTACTCCTGGCCTCAGAAGTATAGTACAGCATTGCAGCCATTGCTACCTATTATCCACTCTGTCTTCAGTTAAACAGGATAAGCTTTATCTTTTTTGTTTGATATTTGGATTGTTTGAACATCTTTTTGCTCTTGTATCACAATTAAAAATACAAGAACATGAAATATCTTCCCTTAACTTTTTTACGTGCACTCTACAGCTACATACTCACTTCTTATCTAGATAATCTCTATATAGAAATTTTTCCATGTCATTCCTTCCAGTTGCTTCTCAATTCTTCTTTTCTGATGCCTTTTCACATGATATCTAGAATTGAAAGATTCCAAATAAACCACAGATTTATTCCATATAAATCATTTATAATTCCATATAAATCCATAAATTCTTCCATGCCACTCCTAGGTTTGCACTCACATTTTCACTTAATTTTTTTTTCTTTTTACTGGTTGACATTAACTTCGACCTCTGACAGTAGTTCAGGTAATTCTTCCAAAATGCAATACCCACATTAATTTTCATCTGATGTTCAGTGACCTAGCTTAGCTATCTCTGTAGTGCTCTTTGGTCTTCTCTTGTTTTAATTATCCCAGACAATTTTGAAGTATTGCAAATGTTGCCACCTCACTGATCATTCTTTTACAGATTGCAAATTACATTAATCACCGAGTACTGGTACTCAGCCTCAGGCCATTCTGCCACTTCTTCTGACATTTCTGTATCTGTCTCTCTGTGTTTCTATAACAACTTTCTCTTCCTCCACAACAACCAGCATTTTTCCACAGGTTCCTACAAAGAATTTTTCAGAAATTAGGTACTTTTTTTATTATAAATTTTTGTAGAAAATCTTGCATTTTCCTTGATGGAAAAAATGTTTGTTCCCACTGCATTGTATCCTCTTGGGTCCCTCGTACCTATTCATAATTGTTTAATCCAATTTACCCAGTAGTTAAGCAAAGCTCACAAGGGCTGTAATCACAAGATTGTCCAGAGCACTTACAATCTGTCTAATACCTTTGCAGTGTCTCTCATTTCCCATTTGAGCTGGAGCTCCCTGGATGTTCTGGTTTGAAAAGCAAAACCAGTGAGACACTCCAAGTCAGAAATACAATTTATTAGGAAAAGGGAAAATAAAGCAAAGAGGAAACAAAATACATGCAATAAGAAAAAAGAAAATCACTGACAGAGTCAGAATACAACCTGAGAGCCTGTTGGTCAGAGTGTTGGTAGCAGTGCAGTTGCAATGGTGGCTGCAGTCTTCTTGGAGTAGCAGCTGTGGCTCCATTGGAGCAGTGATCCTGGGAAAAAGGTGCAGCCTCTGCTGAAGGTCCAGTTCCAGTATGGGCCTGTCCTTCTGGGAGTCCAGTGGAAAAGGCTGCCTTGGTGTTCCAAGGCTCAGGTTTTTATCCAGGTAGAGGGGCTTGGTTCCTCCTCCTGGCTGGAGCATTTCCCAATGGGATGATGGAAGTTTATCAGTGGGACTCAATGGCCCATGAGCAGCAGACCTATCCCTGGAGGGAGGATGGGTTGTGGAAGAGACAAGGAAACTGCTCTGGATGGTTTCTTATCAGCTGGCTTATCAACAGAAGATCACATCACTGCCCTCCATCCCAGTTCCAAAACAGATGGACACCCTGATTATATTTTACACTGCAACCCATGACACTGGAAGAAAAGCCAGCCCAGAGATGCAGGCACAAGGCTCAGAGTCACCCCTGGACCTTTGCTCTGGCTCTGGCAGCTCCTGGCTGTGTAACCTTCAGTGAGTTTCCCAACCCTTGCTCATCTCTCCTTTCTCCTGTGCAGGTGGTGCTTAACAATGTCACAGATCTGCCAGGTCTCTGCTGATCTCAGTTTTGTTTGCTGATTCCTGGGGCTTCCTTCGATGCCTCCCTCAGAGCATCACCAGCCAGGGTACGTGAGCACAGAGCAGGCAGCCTCTTGCTCCTCTGCACATCCCTGAACACGCTGACAGCTGTCCAAGGATTTCCTCTCTGGGTGGAACAGGGAGCACCGAGCTTCAAACCACCCGCCTCCAGGAGCAGGCACATCTGGAAAAGCTGCGCTTTAATTTTTTATGAAGCTTGATTATTAACATTTTGTAAAATGCTTGGTGATCCTTGGCAGGAAAATTTTACCACCTGCTAAGTATTAGCCTCCTATAAATATTTCCAAGCAGGGCACAGTTGCCAAATGTTTGGGTTCAGCTTTAACCATTCTAATGCTGGGCTGGGGGGAAATTCTCAAGAGAAACCAAATATTCTTGCTGAACAAATGTTTTACACCACTCATTTTTCTGGTTTCTCTCTCAATAGCCCCCATGGCTTCCTGTCCCTTAAATGGTCCTTGTAATCATGTATATAAACATTTTTTGTTTAACATTGTATCCTCCCTCTCAAATCCAGAACCTGATAGTATTAAAACACTGATAGGCTGCAGATATTAGTTTCAAGGCCTTAACATATTTAATGTAATTAAACAATCTGAACAGTTTGTTCCAGTATTGCCATTTTAGCACTGTATTGGTTTTTGACTACATGAAGTATTGCACAGTACCCTAACTGCAGAAGGTCTGAGATAAATTACACCACTTGAACTTTTAATATATTTACTCAGGCAGTAGCTTGAAGGAAAGTTCATAGAAGCAAATCTATTAGGTAAATTAGGGTTGTAACTTTTTGGCAGCTTCACTTAAAATATTAGTCAAAATTAGTGCAGCAATTTAGTCCCATTCAAAATTATGCAAGACCAATATGCAAATAGAAGAGAGAGAACTAAAGAAATGTAGAACAATTACAATTTGAATACATATGTATTTAAATAAATGCACCACAGAGAGACCAGCCAATGACATCTGGTTATCCTACAGTGTAGGCTGGCTTTGATCTCCATGTTCCATGTATTTCTTTCCTTATTTCAGCAGAACTTTTGATTTTCTCTCTGCCAAAACATCTAAATGGCTGACTTCAGAGCAAACTTTTCCTTTTCTTTTCTGCATGCTGATACTTGAATCAGAAAATATTATTCTGATTTTGTGTTATATTTGTGTAGGACACAATTCTTCCTTACCTCTGTATGCTGTGTTAAAAACAGATTAGTAAAATTGTTTGATCATTCATGCTGAGTTTCTGGCAACAGCCTGCCATACTGTAAAGATAACTTTTCACTGAGTATCTCTCCCATAAGTGTATTAGGAAGACAGGAGACAAAAAAATACATAGAATTGTGTTTGAGAGTAACAATTTCTTCTTGTCCAATCTGCATGATCTGAAGGTCCACTCTAAAGGATTGGTATTCAGCAGCAAGAAGAAGCAGCAAAGAAATTATCCAGGGCAGGTGATATCCTGGATTTGGTGGGGGTTCCTCAGTCAGTATTTCCCCTGCATTGTCTCCCCCTTGGAGAAACATCTTTTACTGTAGTGGTTGAAAATGAGCCAGGCATGCTTTCAGAGGGTACTTGAATTAATTATCACCATCCAGAGAGCTGACTCAGGTAAACAGACAACACAAAGTTTCCAGATACTTAAACACACACAGCCCTAAACGTTAGAGGTCCCAAGATTAAGGAGCAGATTATACACCTGACCTTTCCCATGCTACAGAATCAAACCCCATGGGTGTAGAAGCTTACTCTCTGCTATTTCTCCTCAAAATGTTTTCCAGAACATTGTGCCTATCTGTCAAAGAATGACAAAGGTGCTTAAAACTGACCTTGAGTCAAACAAAGAGGAAAAAAAGATTAAATTTTTAGTCAAGAACCAAGTTTAATCAATTATTTTAATAAGATTAATTTAAGAGAGTCTCATGAGCAATCTTCTGCTATATTTAGTGCTACTGTGTCATTTGTATAAAATGGAAAATCAAAGAATAAAAAGGTAAAATAAAAAATCAGGCAAATGCATAATCCAGTATCTAAGACACAGGGCAAACAATGTTACCAGCTTCCTCTTATTTGAAATGAGAGGTTAAACAAGAAAACAAAAGTCCAAAGTTCTTCTGAAAACCTTAACTTTTTATTCCAAACGTAATTCTAATAAAAGCAGTGTCTGCTGAGTAACAGCACAGTGGTCTGCTGAGGGGGACTGCTGCTGAGACCTGTGATGTTTTTGCATTGAAGATGGAAACCCTCAAGTGTTGAAATGGAAAATTTTTAATTACTATTAAATTGCCAGCAGTTTTTTGCCTATCCACAGTAAAATATTTCTGTAAACACTTTCAGCACTGGGGAGAACATTTCAGAGATGAGTGACTAGTTTTGAGTGACATCCAGAGACTTCAAAGTGCAAGACCTGAACGTTTTCTGAGCCACAGCTACTGTGAGCTGACAACAGCAGCTGTAAAGCAGCCAGGGCAGAGAACCACGGCTTTCCAGAGCTCTGGAAAATGCCAAGAGCTGGTGCAGAGAGCCAGGTTAAGCCATGGAAGCCAGAGAGATATCAGACAGGAATGAATCAAACATCTTGGCTCTGCAGGCTTAGAGAATAAAGCCCAGGACCAAAACAAAACTAAGAGTGTAGCTTCACTGAAGATTGCAATGGACAGCACAGATATCTGAGGCAATTTGAAATCACTGAGCTTTCTGGGGAGCAAATTAACCCATGCACAGCTTTGTGCTTTCATATACAACTAGCTTAGCATGTGAGCACATTCCCAGAAAGTTTTTCATAGCTGCTTTAGCTTATGAGGTTTGAACTAAGACATATAATCTTACAATTGGGCTGTGCTGGATGCTTAGGGACCAATAGACATCCATTCTGGTTGTAGCAGTCATGGTAGAAGCTCCTGTGTTCAGTCAAAAATGAACTGGATACCTTCAGCAATTTAAATAATAAGTCTTCATTAATCCATCTCATTTTCTAGAATGGTTTAGGAAATGATCACACGAGGGAGGTTGATGTTGTCATTAGAATACCTAGCCTAACAGACAAGAAAGGGTTTAAAGATTCCTTGGAGAGACAAGTGTTGCATGCAAATTTGTGCCTGACAGAGCTGCCAGAACCAGCTTTCTAAGCCTGGCACTTTGCAGAGCAGAGGACACAGCAGAGCACTTGAGAAACAAGTGCCTCTGCCAGTGACAAAGCACTTGAGAAGCTGAAGGAGTTGAGAGGCCTGTGAAAGTAATCACAACATAAAGTTTTTTTCCACCCACTCCAAGAATGACAATGGTGCAAGTTCTCTTACAGTGACAGTGGTGAGGCACTGGCACAGGCTGCCCAGGGAGTTTGTGGCTGCCCCATCCCTGGAAGTGTTCAAAGTCATGTTGGATGGAGTTCTGAGCAGCTTGGAGAGTGGAAGGTGTCCCTGCCCATGGCAGGGGAGTTGCAAAGAGATGATCTTGAAGGTCCCTTCCAACCCAAGCCACTCTGTGACTCTGATTCTCTGTGAGCTGCATGTGGGTGTCAAGAGTTGCCAGCACCACAACTAAAAAGGTTCATGCTCTCATTCCCCAGAGATAAGCTTTAGCTGAAATTGACTGTCTGCCACAGCAACCTGGGAAATAGTACTTTAAAGAACAATGTTCAGTTACAGGAACATGATTTGCAAGTTAAATGCAAACCTTGGAAAGTTTTGGTGGCTGCAGGCACACACTCACCCACTTAGAAACCAGGCTGTGGTTCAAGGTCCAGAGTCAGACTTTACATGAATCAAGCAGATATAAAAAACAACAGTAAACACAGAACACAGACTTTGTTTGTCAAACCTGCTCTTACAAACAAGTTTTTTAGAAAATGTAATTAAAACTATTTACATACTGTGCCCAGCATATCATTCTGTCTTTACTGATAAACTTTATCCATCTTGAATTGGGGGGTGCTCTTAATGTCAGATGAATGCTTAAAGAGACTGGAGTAGTCATTTTTAAGATGTCAATGAAAAATT
This sequence comes from Thryothorus ludovicianus, assembly GCA_013397245.1. Taxonomy (NCBI): domain Eukaryota; kingdom Metazoa; phylum Chordata; class Aves; order Passeriformes; family Certhiidae; genus Thryothorus; species Thryothorus ludovicianus. Next base: position 67,997 of record VZTB01003980.1, on the reverse strand, counting down.
ATAAGCAAAGAAAATTCATTTCAGGATTGAAAACGCTAAGAAAAGGGTATAGAGATTTGTCCTGATCCTAAACAAATTAATTCATCAAGGAAGTGGTAAGACTTGTCACATGATACAGCAAGTACTTGTTCCCAATGCAAAGGAGAAATGAGCTTGCATGTCCTGGCTGGAAAAGAAAATCTACAGTCAGCAGTCCCTTATCCTAGATGGGTATTGAGAGTATTCTCATTTTCCTGGGATAGTGTTGCTAGACAAGATAACAGCTCAGAAAGATGACACCCCAAATTTGAACCCTAATGCTAGGCCTGGCACATCTGATCCAGGAATGTCTGACTTTTATCAGGGTCCTGCTTAAACATTCTGTTCAAAAATAAATTTAGTCATATAACCATAATCTCTATTATCTCCAGCCTCTACAGGCCAGCAGAAAATGTTAAAGAATACACAGGAATGGACGCCAATTCTGATCTGTACCTAGTGGTACCATCGTAACATGACTTGTTACTTGCTTACGTTTTATTCAACTGAAAACTAAAAACAAGAGTGCCTGCTCTTGAGTACTTACTAGGAATTCATGTCAAAGTCACAGCAACCAGCAGATAAATGGGAAAAAATATGAAGGCAAAAGGGAAGCATAATCTGAGATACCAGGAGCTGTCACCATTTCGTAAGAAACCGCTGTGGGAGGGCCTGAACGAAGAGCAAGGACTGCAAACAGCAATATTGTAAGAAATATCCTGTGGCCAGAGACACACCCAGTGGACAGATGCAGAGGAATATGTGACACTTTCCCCGAAGGAGAAGTAGCAGCACTGCCATTTCACCTGAGAAATTCTGACAGCCAACAGCAGCAGCAGGCTCAGATGAATTTGTTTCAGGACATGGCCCAAGTGGAGCTAACAGACCTGATGCCCTCTGACAACAAGATATTGATACTCTGGGAGATATTTCCAATTCCATGAATCAGTGCAGAGTACCCCAGACACTAATAGAACACGTGCTTGTTCATTAAGTTGGATGAAGTTAGGAAATGAACTTCCTTATTATGTTAATGTTTAATTTCAGGATGGAGGGGGAAGTTGCTAAGAACCTTATCTTCAAGAGGTTCTGGCTCGAACCGGTTGTTAAATGAGAGCTACAAATTGCACTGCTCCTGTTAGGAGCTCACACTCCAAGTCAGATAGATCCCTATCAAACTCCATGGTGCCTGCTGGGTCCAGAACATGGAAATATTGAGGAGACATTTTTTTCATTTCTGTGAAAGCCAGACAAGGAAAAAAATACCTTTCTCATTACTTTTTTTTAAAAGCTACTAATCTTCTCCTTTTCTTTTAGGGAATCTATTACTATATTAACTGAAGAGTTTAAAGCATCCCTTTTTGAAAGATCAAAGGAAAAAAATCTCTATCTTTTTCAAGGCAAACTTGCTGGAGCCTCCCCTGCATATCCAGAGTGACAATGCCTCAGAAATGTCTCTATCTGTTGACTGTCTGTAAAGGAAGCCCAGATAATAAGTTCAGATGGAGACCATTGAGGCCTAAAGTTGAGATGATTTGTGTATGATTCTTTGTTAGAAACCCACAGGATGAGAAAACAGAATTGACCACTGCTTGTCAAAATCTTGGTTTACCTGACCAGCTGGGCACTGGCAGTATCTGTACAGCAGAGGCAAACCAAGTGCCTTTCCCTGCACAGAATTCATTCCTGGTGTTTGTGCTCCTCACATCCTTGAACTTCTGGGCAGGTACAGCTCCTCTGGGCCACATCTGCTCTCTGATTATCTTCACACTTCCAACCAAAGGCACCAGAGCAAGGACAACACAACCCCAATCAAGCCTCTTAGTACAATGAGCCAAAGCTTTTCCCCTTACTGAAGGATTTACCCACTGATCTGACAATTACTGTAAATCAGTACTTAGCAGTTAGAAGAGTTTTAGACAGTATTTCCTTTCTTCTAAAAGGAGAAAACACTTGGCCCTGTTTGGCTCTTGTTTGAAACAACCAATTATTATGACTGAACTCGAGCTTCCAGTCTAAGAGGTGTCCTTTATTAACATCTGTAATGACTGAGCACAGGCACAGCAGAAATCTGTAGGTGTGGAGCACAAAATGGACACCATGGCACTGGAAAATCCTCAAGGAGGACTGAAACAGCAAGGGAGTTTGAGGGATCTGAATGGTGACAGCATGGGAAGGACACCAGTGTGCATTTTTGCTCTGGGCTGGCCTTAGAGATCCTTCTCTGTCGCTGTGCCTCTTACAAGACAGAGGTTTGGGTGGACTGTCAGCAACACATGTTACTTCTGGCTATTTTTCTCACAGAAAAATTAATTATTCCTAAAGTTTTGTCCTTCTTAAGTTACTGTAAAAATATAATCCTCAGAACTTAGTTCTGCTCGATTCTTTTGTATTCCTTGTGCTAAGGACATCACCAGTTCATGAAACAGAGCTTCTGATGAGGAGTCATAAAATGAGGTTAGAACAGGCACTTGCAGCTCTTTAGAAAGTGTTTACATATTTCCATGACCCTTGGTTTTCATCTCTTTCTGTGACATATTTTACATTGGTGAAGGAGCAGAGGGATGTGTTTGATGATGCTGTACACCTGGAGCTGAGAGAAAATTGAGGGCAAGTCCTGTCTCCAGATGAGCACTGATGGCCAAGAAAACCTGAAGCTGAGCATATTGGCCTGATGTAAAAACACAGAGCAAAGCCTCACTGGGGACCACACTTCACTGCAACATAAATTACAATTTGCTCACCTGTGTGTCACTCTCCTGTCCTTACATCAAGATCCTTCTCCCACTTCTTCCCACCTTCTGTTACATTCTCCACTGACATTCCAATAGTGAGAGCAAATAGGGCAGCAATCACAAAAAACAGTCTTGCACTTAGCACACAAGTGCCTTTTCCCAAGAAAAAAGAAAATTGCCTTAGTGGAAGCATTTTTTCCTTCCAAATGGAAAGGCCACAAGCTACCCACAGAAATCTCTGCTGAGATTTGGACCATGAGCAGTGCACAGGTGATCATCAAGGGAAAATGACTCGGATTCCTTCAAATTAAGGGGGAGCCCATAAAGGCCGTGATCAGAGAGGTGCTAGGTACTGGATTCAGAGAGAGCTGTTATAAAGTGTGGCAGTCTTTTTTCTCTCTCTGCTGCCTCCAAACTTCACTTTCACAACAGGCAGAGTGTCAGGTTCCCAGCACAATGTGAATGCTGTGGACACTGCCAGGGATGAGGATGCCCATGGCCAGTCCCCTTGGATGGCTGTCAGTGCTGCTGCCAACACAAACCATAGAGAAAAAAAGGCATTTTTTCCCCAGCTTTTCCCTCTGACAGATCTCAATAGAATTTCATGGGATATGGAAAACCTTACACCTTTGCCCTCCAGGAGTTTTTCTCCTGCTAAAGATCTGTTGCAAACCATCTATGGCTTGGATGCCTGCAGGTGAAAAGTTTACAGGAATTTTCTCAATGGTAACTTGGCCAGTCTGAATCAGGAAGTCAATACCAACTTTTTCCATTGCAGGTGGTTTTTGCTCTTAAGTATAAAAAAATCTTGAAGTTTGGGTGTGAATAATCATGAAGGGCCAGCATAATACTCAAGAAAGGGAAAGTATAAGAGGGAGAAGGAAGTGGGAAGTATTTAAATGGTCAGGCAGAGGGTGTTCACTCTTCTGTGAAGGTATTCCCCATCTAAAAAAAAAGCCAGGAGAAAAAGAAAAAAGCTGGATGACAAAGAGGAAGATGAAATAGTAAATAATTATTTACAGAATTAATATTCTCTTCTAAAGTTATAAAATGTGGCAAGCTTAACTTACCCTGAGGCTATAAAATAAGTGGTAAAGCCACAGTTGTCTTAGAAGCCTTCAACTGTAAACCTTGTCAGCTTTTGTATTGCATTACTGCACATTAATAGAATAGTGATCTGGGAAATGCAGTAAGAAAAATTAGGTATCTTAAACCTCATGAATAGGGTTTGGAAAATAAATTGGTGGCAGAATGGGGACAAAATAAAGGACAAAGTTTGGAATGAAAAATGAAACACAAAATAAAACTGAGGTTGAGAACATAAAAAATGCTCTAATGGGTTCACCTAGCCCTCCTTACCCTAGAGGGAAGACTGAGATCAATAACGTGGCCTTCCTGGGGAAGGACATTATTTGAATTCCAGGTGTGCTGACTCTTGGGATTCACCTGAACATGGAGAAGTTGACTGTATAATTTGTAGTGAAAACTGAATTTACATCTTTGAAAATTAAAACAGAACCGTAGCAGTTTGAAAGTGCTTGAAAGCCTGGTCCCAACCTGCAACCCTTCCATTGTTGTACTGGGCCCTCTCCATGGCACACCCCCGCCTATTCCATCCAGGGTTTTTTCCATAATGGTGTGTCATTCCTGAAATGCTTTCATTCCTTTTTGATCTTCCTGATATTATTGGTGTCCACAGTTTCCTGTGGCAGCCAAGTTCTCAAAAAGTTTGCCATTCAGTGCATGTATAAAATATTTCTTTGAAAGTAGGGTCTGTCTTAAACTACCTTCCTACTTTGCTTCATGGATCATCCCTTAGTTTCAGTAGTGCCGGGTTTGAACAACAATTCATGCTCTGAAAAACCACAAGTGTCTTCACCTAACTCAGGTGTGCTCTCTGCCAACTGGCAAGTCCCAGCCTTTGGCCTCTCCTTGCAAGGCAGCTGGCTCATCCCTGGGTTGTTTTTGCTCCATTCTCTCTCTGCTCCTTTGCAAACTCCTTTGCCATCCTCCTGGAGATGGGAAGGCCTAAACCATCCCAGCCCTCCAGCTGTGGGTGCACCAGAGCTTTATGTGGAGACAAAATGACACCTCCTGCCTGGTTTCCATGCCTCTCCTGACACACCCAACACTGCCTGGGCTTTATTTTTTGACTGTCACTGCATCCTGCAGCTATGATGATAAAATTGCCCTTCTGATCTTTCCAGAGCTGCAACCACCAGTTCCAGGTTCAGCAACCAGCAGGGATGGTGCAGATGAGGATTTCCTCTCAATGAAATATTCCCTGCCATTTATCTACACCAAAGCTCCTCTGGGCATTTGCTCTGCTTTGTGGGGCTCTTCTGGAGTTTCTATTAGGGTGGCACCTGTCTAGACAAAAGAGCTTAATAATCTTGTACAGAAGACAGGAGAGTGAGAAATGCAAAAAAGGAGGAAAGAAAGACATGAAAGGAAAATTAAAAGGTAATTACTTTTCATTTGTTTGTGCTAGTACTTAGCATTTTGATATTGTCTTCATAATGTGATTTTTAATTATTTTTCTCTATATAGGTGCATGACTGTAGCATATGGTTGCAAACGATGAAAAGATAACTGGAATTTTCAGTTGGTTTTATTACCTGGTTTTAACCCCTCTAAGACATTTTTAATTTAAAAAAAGTTTCAATAAAAGCATCCTGGAGAGATTTCCTCTACAGTTCTTATATTTAATCCATACTCATCAATGAGGAAAAGCTGCAGTTGGGGAGAAAAGAAATAAACACCTCTAGTAATGCAATCAAGACACAGCTACATGGTACACAAGGAAGGGGAAAATCAGTAGAATAGCAAGGAGTAGCTAAAGAAACTCCATTAAATAAGGGTTTGTGTAACTTTAAAGTATTCCTCTCTCTTTTGATGTTGTCAGCTATTCTTACCTGGGACTGTTTCACCTTTGGAAGTTGATTTTAAAAGGTGACTTGTGGTACTTCTGACAGTATCAGACTGGGTCAGCTTTGGTTTGGTTTAAAGCCCATCTTCAGTGGTGTTACCATAATTTCTGTTTAATTATGAGTACAGTCTGATTACAGAAATGACTTTTTCCCTTGACCAAGACCCGTCTGGTCACCGGCCCTGGGTCAGTGTGAGCTGAGTGTCTGAGGAAGGGGATGTGGTCACCATGTCTCAAAGGCAGTGAAAGCAAATTCCTCATTCCAGAGAGGCACCTCTCAGCCTGCTGCTCAGGGAAACCAGGTTTTGCCTCGTTCACACTACACGTTACTCTCCCAGGAACTTTTGAACCTGGCGGTCAATTCCAACAGAATTGTCTGGGGCCAAGGTACAGATCCCTGAGATAAGCTCCAACTGCTTTTTGAAGAGAAGTGGCTGCAGAAAAGAGACCTGGTGGTGGCTCCAGTGAGAGTCCCCTTCTAATTGAGCAGTGGAGAATTGACACTGTGATGGAACTTGAAAACAACTCCACTGGGGGAAAGAAATGCAGTTGGAGATTTATCTTGCCAGACAAACATCAGTCACCTGTTAAGACAAGAACTCGTGGGAAACCTGGCCTCCTTAATTACAGTGTGGCACAACCTGTGTGCTACACCTGAGCTCTGCAGCTGCAGCCTGCCCTGCCACACGGTAGATTCCAAGCTGATTAAATTATAGACTTTTGCAAGAAGCCATCCAGACCTATTCCAGGTCAGCTGATGGCTTTTTAGGGTCCTTTTCACTGACAGTTTTTACAAGGACTGAAAATGTCTGTGCCTGTTGTGATCAAAACACTTTCTCTTTTCACTTCAAGTAAAACACATTTCTACTGCCCAAAGAATGAACTATTTTCAGCTCACAGAACCTGCACACCTAAACAATACAACAGTTTGTCAGAAACCTGGCAGGCCTACAATATTCTCTGCTACAAAATACTAACAGCTCATACTCATCTTCAGTGTCATCCTCAAACTTTGTAAGAGGGAGGGAATTAATCCCTGGGTTACAGATCAAAGACCCTTTTATAATTGGAATCCGAGGCACAGGATTTGGTGCTTCCTACATCTGTGGGATAACAGAACGCTGTCAAACCAATGAAATTTCTTGTTCTTCAACATCATATACCTTTCACATCAAACTTTTAAATGAAAACACCATGAAGGCTCTTTGGCTAACTGATAACTACTGCTTCTAAACCAACTTTTGAACGATTTACCTGCCCTGTGGTTCACACTGTGCAGACTGTATATGTAAACCCTGAGCAGACTCCAGGTGAATAAAACTTGGAAACCCCACAAAATTTTAAGAAATAAGTTTTCTTGTACCCAAGCCCTCATTCAGCTACTCCTTAGGATTTTTTGAATGCAATAGTGGTTAACCTAAATGTACACAACTCTAATCAACCTGTCCAGAATCTGGCAGACAGGCAGCTCAAAACACCTGCAGTGCTTTGGGGAAGGCTACCAGAGACTGTAGAGCATTTCCTCATGTGAACACTCAGTGTCCTTCTCTTGCTCTTTCCTGACCAAGAAGTCCCTCTCCCAGCTCTGAAATAACTGATGCTCAGATCTGTTTTCAGACCATTACCCTGCCAGTAAATTATTCCAGGTGTCAAGTGCAAGGTTTCTTCTGCTCGTATGTCAAACATTATGGTTACACTCTTTTTAATGAGATGTTAGATGTACATATTTCAGAATTACTAATTTAATCCCAGAATCTAGGAGAATCCATACTGGATACATGGGTGAAAATCAAGAACGCTTGCTGATGAAAGGGAATGACTACTTTTGAACTTGTGACTGGAATTTCTGATCACAAACACACCTGTAAATGCTTTGCTTGGATTATCATGCTGCTGGGTCCTGGCTGCTGGCAGACTAATGCTCATATTTTCCTGAGCCCATTCAATCTGAAACAGAGTTACAGCACAGTTCTCAATTGTTCCAGTAACTGCTGAGGCAGTGGTATCCTTGCTGCGTTCTCTGGCTCACTATGCAACATTTTATGATCCAGATCCACACACAAATCCTGCTTCAGACAGATTCTTCTCATGCAGCCCACATGGGAGGCAGCACTCGTGTTCATTCTCCCCCTGTACCGAGTGTGGACAGCTGAAAGGTTTGATAGATCCATCTTGTGAGCCTATGAATGCTCTGGCTGCTCTAACAAGCGCATTCTTTGCTCAAGGATGGGGAAAAAAAAATTAAAAAATAAAAAAAGGAAGCTCAGTCCATCAGATAAAAAAGCAGCCACTACCCTCCTTGCTGGAAGGTAGCAGGAGCCCTCAAGTAGGCCACATGCCTACTGTCATTCCCTGGATGCCAGAGAATGGACACTTCTCTTCAGCAAAAGCCCATTTTTGTTCCAAGGAACTTCCTTCCCACAACTAACCCCCAACCTGTGTCCAGGATCTTGTGCCTTGGCAGAAAGCCACGTTTATGTGTTGGCTATTCCCCAAACCCACCCAAGTGTCCTCTGAATTTCTGAAAGGGTTTGCTCCACTACAATATTTTAGCACAATATTTACCATCTAATATTGTAATAATTACCATGGCATGTAATATTTACCATGCTTTATGCCTGGTAAACTTTTATCCAGTTTAAGCTGTCACACCTGAGCAAAGTGGCCTGGTGTGACACCAAGCACTCAACATCCAGAGGAAAGCACTACCTCCATCAGGTGATGCTGCTGGAGCAGCCAAAGCATTTGCTCCAGCTCAGGCAGAGATCCATCACCAGCAATTTTCTTCCTTGTGCACTTTTAAATTGTTTTTTTTATGTTAACTTCTCACGATGGCTTTGCAGACAATTTCAGCTCAAAGCATAAGTGAACACTCACCCATATTCTAAAAATTCTTACTGAGTGACCTGTGTGGGACTCAGCCTGGTGGGTCTGCAAAGGAAAAATATGGGTGCCCACGTTTAGCTGTGTGAAATTTAGAGAACAGTTTAAATATATCAGCTTTTTGTTTGTAGTCTAAAGAGCAGATGGTGATTTAAATGGTTTGTATGGGATGGAGCACAGACCCACAGGAACGTCTCTCACCCTGTAAGGCAGCACTGTGCAGTGATGTAATTATTGGACATAAGTAATTAGTTGTCATAATTTTCACTGTTTTTCTTGAATTATTTTTTTTTTTAATTTGTCTGGAGATAGTAACTAGGTGAAGTGTTGTCAGCTCTGTTTTAAAGCCAACCTTTAAACCATTTCATTAGATATTTCTGCTCTGACAGTTTTTTTCTCTGTCTGGGGAACAATTCCTTAATTTACCCCCGTTAATGAGTTTTAAGAAGTTCCACGTGTGCTAAAGTGCATTGGCAGAAATAAACACTTTTTGTAAACTGCAAGAGCTCCTGAGTATTCCTTCAAGACAGCTTTGCTTTCTTCCACAAACCAGCCGGGTTTTTAAAGACTTGGAAAAGCACACACGTGCAACGGGCTAAAAACCATGGAATAATGAATCAGGTGAGCACTCAGGTGTTTAAAATTCGCCCGATGTCTCGCACATCGCTGTTTTTTACGAGGCAGCAGCGAGGAGCGACAGGCACCGGTCACGGGCACAGCTGCGAGCGGTCCGGAGGCGCTCCCGAAAGGCGAATTCCCCGATTTTTGGGATAAAAGAGCGCTTCTCCCCATAACAAAGACGGTTCAGGTCGCGCCGCACGAAAGCACATCCTGTCGGAATAGTCGGAATGAAAAATAAAGCACCGCACAAAGCCGCACCAGCCCGGCTGGCACAGAGGGTCTTTATCGCCACAGCCCCGGCGGGCGGCGGGACCCCCTGGTGCCTGCTCCGGCCGCGGGGGCGATGGGGGCGATAATGGCAATAGAAGCGACAGGGGCGACAGAGGCGACAATGGCGATAACGGCGATAACCGCGAGCGGCACCCGCGCCCCGGCCCCCCTCCGCGCCATGACGTCACG
>VZTB01003980.1:41462-57553 GCA_013397245.1 Thryothorus ludovicianus | reverse complement strand
CACCGTCCTCGTCACACGGGAGGCGGAAGGGGGAGAAGTGACCCCATGTTTCCTCAGCCACCATGATTAACCACCTCGCCATCGCTCAGCCTGGCTGCAGCAAGCGGCAACCACTTCCCACCCCTTTTCTTCTCCTCCCCTCGATATCCCATTCCTGGCACACCCATCAGGGATTGACTCTTGGGGAAGGGAAAGGGAAGATCGCTCTCCGTAGATCCACCTATTCACTGGGTGTTTGCATATTTGTGCGCCAGGTGTTGGGTTTTCCTCTTCTTTGCTGCATAATAACCAGCTTGGTAGTGGCGCTCGGGTAGTGCTCGGTTCTCGTCCAGATCCATCACTCTCGTTCGTGTGGAAATGAAGATGTACAAGGCAGGAGGAGTGCTTGGCCTTTTGAGTCTCATTATGCAACTGCTGTTAAACCGATGCTCGAGGCTTGTATGAAACCTGGGAGTTGAGGCAGTGGCTGGCGTTCCCCAGCTGCTGTTTCGGGTTACCTCTGTTGGATGAAAATGACAATTCGAGTCACCAAGAAAATGCAGAGACTCCCCCCAAATCAGATGATGATAAAGAATTAAACCTGAACTCCATTCTTCCCTGCCCCCATGTTTCTATGACTGATCAGTTTTGAAATCCTTTATTTCTTCATCTTTTATGTATTTTCTGTAGTTGTGTCTGTGTTGCAAAAAGGACACAAAAGATACAGTGATACTGAGACTGCCTGATTTTCTGTGTCTGATTGCAAAGCTGAGGTTGCTCTTCAAGCTTTAGTAGTGACACTGTTCACTGTGCTTGGAGTTTTTCTTCGTGACAGTGGATTTTATGAGAATAAGTGACCGTGTTTTGATTCTAAACAAAGAATGTTTCCTGCGTGTATTCTCTTGCCCGCTCTCCACCCCGATGCTTTTCAGTGTATATGGAGTGCTGTCTGCTTTCAAAGCCAGGGCTAAAAATATTCTAGAATTAATCTTTTCTCAGGATTACACTGAAATGCTGGTCTTGGACATAGCAGGTGGCTTTGTTGTCAGCAGAAGTTTCAGCACTCTGTTCTGTCGTTTCACGAGACTCTACCACCTTGCTCCTAACACAACTTTTAAAAATATTAAGCTCCAAGGGCCTTGTTTGCCATCGTAAATGGTGTATGATTGCTTTAACTTGATGCTAGTGAGGAGCTTCTGTAGGAGCAAAACTCTTGTTTATTAAATGTGTTTTGAAGACAATTTTGGGCACGCTCCTTTCACAAGTGGTTTTATGCTAACCACTGCAGTTCACACTCGGTTTTATTCCTGCCCGATTGCCATCAGAAGGAAGGTGCAGCGCTCACGCATGACTGCACACCCTTTCGGAGGATGGATGATTCACAGGGGGCCAGATGTTTGCACGTCTCCACCGACTTTTTTGTTCTGTGGCTGGAGAATTTCGAAGGGAGAGCTCAAAACCGGTGGATTAGGTGTTAGCCGCACAAGTTCCACCCGAGATGTAGGTAGTATAGAGAGTGTTGTGATGTAACTAGATCTAACAGATAAATATTGAATCACAGTAGCATGATGATGCCAAGAGCACTGGAGCAAAAGCAGGGTGTATCACTGAAAATAGCAGCAGTGGTGGTGTGAAGGGCTGATAGCTGGTTGTGATTACTCAGGCTTTTCCGCCCAGATGTCAGGTCAGTCCTCTAAAAACACCCAAGCATTTAAAATATAAATAAACAACTTTCATGTACAATTTATGAGTGGTGTTCTTGTTTCTTTGCAGTGTTACGCAGGTAAATTCCTGGGGACCAGAGGTGCAGCATCTTTATTTAGCTTACAGATTCTGGGTACCACCTTGCCCATCCGTAAGAAACTTGAGGAAAGCTGCTGTAAATCTGCTTTGAATTGCTGTGTATGCATCTGACCAACATCTTTCAGTGAAACATACACTAAATGTCTGCATGTTCCTGGCATTTGTCACTGATTGGTACAGTGATTTAGTTCTCGCAAATAGCACATCTGGCTCTGATTTACATTTTGGACACGTGAAATACTAAAATGTGTAATTTTTCTTTCCTAAATATGTAGTTACCACTGTCACTTAGGGTGGTAGAAGGTATTTTCATAAAGGATGTGGGAGAGGGGTCTTTGCCTGTAGAAAGTCTGAGTGTTTAGTCAAAGTTGCCATACAATTTATTAGAGAAATCAGGAGATACTTTCTTGGCTGACAGTAGACAGTCTAATTTGTTGAGACATATTCTGATCTTTAGGATAAGATTTAAACACTTCTAAATACAATAAACTGATAAGAGTGACTTTGAGTGAATGCAGCAATAATAGCTTTTGGTGAGGAACAATTACAATATACAAATGAATTGATGGGAATGACAATGATAAACTGTTTATTATGTGACATTTAGTGTGTTTAAGTTCTGCAAGCATACATTTTTCATTTTTAAGGGGTGTGGGTGGAAAGAAAGGCCAGGAGGGATAGACAGAAATTCTAGTTCATGTTTTCATTAGAAAAAATGTTAATGGAAATCTCATTTTGCATATATCTCCAGTATACCTTTCCATTGCTGAAAGCTATATGAAAATACAAATTGGAATAACAATTCCAATTTCTCATTGAACTTTTTAAAGTGGCATTTATGACACTAACATTAGTCATGTATTTTTATTTAACCAGACATGTTGTATTTGAGGTTACTGTCTCCAACTTGGCTGACACAAACATTCTTAAGCAATAAATAAATTGGAGATTCCTTTATTTGCATTCAAAAATGTGTTACCATATCTCAGGATAAGTGATAGTGATGAAGAATACAGATGTGCCTTTTTTTTTTTATTTTCAAACTTGCTTCCAGGTGGCTTTGAAGAGATTCTCCCTGTGTATTGTCTGAGAAGTAAAAATCTTTAAGGCTGTTACTGTGTGGATCAGACCATGTATTTGATTGACAGCTCACAGATAGTAGTGCTAAGTGTACTTGTTTATTTTTTATCAGAATTTTCATTCAAAACACTTTGAGTAGTTTATAAAACGTAGTAGGTGTAAAATTTAAACATCTTGGCTACTCATCCGAGGTGCAGACTGTTCTGAGTTCGTCATAGGAGCTCCACATACACGGAGCAGGAATTTTCTTTATGCCAGCAGGAGAATGCCTGTCTTTAGTAGGTGTTGAATCTGGAAGAGTGAGGCAAGGTTTTTATGACAGAGCCTTGTTCTCCAAGGACTTTATTTTAAATTACCTGGTTTTATGTTTCTGTACCTCTTAAGATCCCTATCAGCTTATGTTCACATTAGAGGAGAACCATAAAGATTTGTCTGACCATTCTAACAGGACTGGAGGTTGCTCAAATTTCTCCAAATGTTTAAGTTGTAAATACAGTGAGATAAAGATGATAGACATTTATTTGTGTTTAAAAGGGCTTTGGTCACAGTTGAAGTCATTAATCCTGGGATTCATTAGGAAGTGTGGCCTGGTGAGGATCCCCTGCAGTGCTGTGTCCAGTTCTGGGCTCCTCAGGACAGGAGGGACACGGAGCTCCTGGAGCAGATCCAGTGGAGAGTGACAAAGATGATGGAGGGACTGGAGCACCTCAGTGAGGAAAGGCTGAGGGAGCTGGGCCTGTCCAGCCCCAAGAAGAGAGGGGCCCTCATCCCTGTGTGTCAGTGCCTGCAGGGAGGGCTCAGGGGATGGACCAGGCTCTGCTCCCTGGGGCCATGGGACAGGAGGGACAGGCAGGAACTGATGGCCAGGAGGTTCCACCTGAACATGAGGAAGAATTTCTTTCCTGTGCAGAGATCGAGCACTGGAACTGATTGTCCACAGAGGCTGAGGAGTCTCCCTCACTGGAGATATTCCAGACCCATCAGGACACAATCCTGTGCTGTGTGCTCTGGGATGACCCTGCTGGAGCTGAGACTAGGTGACCCACTGATGTCCCTTCCAGCCTGACCCATTCTGTGATACTAAGAGTCACTTAAACTATTGTACATTTTTGTAATTTTTTTTCTTGCATTACTGGGCCATATGTGCCATCACTGTGTGTGTAGTTGTGCAGTTGTTTGCATTTCCAGTACCAAAATATAACATAATGTTTGGTGCCAATGCTGTCAGGACTTTTCCGGATGTTCTGTGCAAACTTGGTTAAGGCTAATCCTCTTCTGCACTGCACATGTGAGGATTTTAGTTTGTTTTCATCCCTCTTTCCTCTGTGATGGGATGAATCTCTCTGCTTGGGCTCTTCTATCTAGTGAAGAGTAGTTAAAGGGCAAGAGCCAGCAGGCATTGCTCCCTTCTCCTTCCAGACTGCCAACACTGCTGGAACACCACAGGTGTGAGCTGAGGACACAAAAGTCATGGTACAGGGTTTGTTTGGATTTTCTTTTTTATTTTTTTTTTCATTAAAATTTGAAGGCTTCTAGCCCACTGAAGTCAGACAAAGGGTGGTTGCAATTCTATCCCAAGCTCTTACCTGGAGCTGGAGGTGCTTTAGATGAATGCCTCAGTCTGAGAGTGTTCAGAAAAATCACAATAGAGCTTGTGGATTCCTTGTCCAAGAAATAGCTAAGACTTTTAATAATTGTAATTATTGTGGTAGCAAAACTATGTAGAGGTATTTTGATGGTTTCACGGGTATTGTTTTTCATTACTGCCTCCATTTTCACTCACAGGAGTTAGAATGCTTTTGACTCTCAAACATACTCTTACAGTACACTGTAATGTTGAGATTTTGCATTTTCTGTAAAACTGATGAAATAACTGATGGGTGTAATTAATGACAAATCAAATGAAAATGTGGAACAACTGTAGTATGCACTCACTGTTTGCACAGGGAGGAGGGGGAAGGGAACTTTGGGATATGGCAGCTGATTTGTTTCATTTGGATTTAAGTTTTTTACTGCTGTTTGAAACTCTCTGCTAATAAAACATTCTTGACTGTTGTCTCTGTTACAGTATGTAACAGATTATAATAAATATTTGATTTAAGCATGAGGTCATAATGTGCATTGTTTCAGAAAAAGAGTGGTTGATTATTTGTAGTGTATAATTGCTAGGGCATATCCTTAGCTAAGCTTTTCTGCTATGGTTTTAGCTGTAGTAGGGACCTGTTTCTACTTCAGAGAAGCAGCTTAAGAGCACAGAATAGAATGAATAAACCTGGTTGCAGAGTACAGCATTTTGATCACTACTCTCTATTTGTACAGCTTTTTCTAATATCGTCTTGATAACCAGCAGCACTCTTGTGTACATCCTCCTCGAGGAAGAATTCCTTCATGGAAAGGGTTGCTAAGCATTGGAATGAGCTGCCCAGAGGGGTGGAGGAGTCACCATCCCTGGAGCTGTTCCTGAGATGACTGGATGTGGCACTCAGTGCCACCCATGGTTGGGCTGACAGGGTGGTGATCGGTCAGAGGTTGGAGTCGATGATCTCGGGGGTTTTTCCCAACATAAATGATTCTGTGATTCTTATGATGTGATCAAGACAGCTGTAGTGATTGGGAAGTTGAGGCTTCCTTAAGAGGGGAGTTTGGAGGAACTTGATCTGGGAGAGTAAAAGCTGAGAAAGACTGTGTAAGGTTTTTGCAAATATGTTTGTGTGTTTTAACACCCGAGGGAAGAAAGCCTCAAAAAATGAGCAAATCTGAGTAGACTAGTCCTGTGTAATTTCAGCCTGAAAGTTTGAAGATTGTAGACCAATTCACTACTGAGATTCTGGATTAGATGTCTGTGAGAAATTGTGGGATGAAAACAGTGACCTTGACTTGAAGATTTGCTAAGTTAGGAGTTTGATCTTTTTATTAAAATAGTATGAAGCTTAGTTGCCTTCAGAAAAATGGGGCCCAGGCTTCAGGACTCAAGTGATTCCTGATTCAATCTTTTGACTTTCAATTCAAACATAATACTTAAGATAAAATGCTTTAGGATAAAGAAATATTAGGGAAAGAAGAAAGACACATTTTATGTCAACAGCCACTCACCTACTTAGCCCTCTGTCTGATACACTGTGCTTTTTTATCATCTTTTATACAGATGTCACTACTGTGAACGGTAATCAAGCATTATTAACCTCAATATGATGTTTCCAAAGATCACTTCTCAGAAACTTGTAGTCATATTAAATGTGTCATCTAAAGAATGATGATTCCAGAAATGAGTGGTTGTTATAAGTAGGTATTTTGTGCTGAATTGTGGAGTTGATAGAAATAACTCTAGTGAATGAATGGAGTATGTTGTTGGTTTTTTTTTTAATGTGCAGCATGACTATCAGCGTGGCCAGAACTATCATCCCTACCTGTTAAAAAAATTAGTCTTACCTCTGAAGATAGTGTGATAATCAGCTATGCCCACCAAAAGAACCCCAAGAAACTTTTCTTTTTCTTTGCCTACATCAGATAAGTGTGTAAGGGGATACCTTGGTAAGGCATCTAAAGCATGGGAAAGGAGTGCCTTGAGTAAGGCTGTAAACTGAACTGTGTTTTGTGTGCCAGGTTTTTACCTTCTCTTCATAAACTTGTGCTGCATTCAGAGTGGGTTTCAGTGTTCCTTGGGAGGTCTGGTGGTGCAAGGAATGCTGCCCTTGTTGGAAACAACAGTGCACAGCAAAATGTGGCATTTCAGTTTCCTTTGTGCTACTGAGTATTTAAGCTCCCTTTTACCAGGATCTTTTTCTGCAGGTGAAAACATTGAAATAAGGTTCAAATAATTTTTGGAGCTTGACCATAGAAGACCTTTACATTGTAATAAAGGTTTATTTTTTTGCTTCGGTTTGTGTGAGGAGCAAAGCCTTTCCAGGGATACTACTGAAAAACCTTTACAGGATAAATTTAGGGCTGAAAGGACTGAGGACTATTGCCTAATGGGTTCTCACAGAACAGAATTTAATGTCCCTTGGTTAACAAGTGCCTTGCTCTTGTGCTTTCATCTTTTTTTTTCCTAGAATAGGATAAGAAGGGCTGGCCAGAAATTAGTCCATACCTTCTGTCTTTTGTTGCAGAGTTCAAGGTGCAGTGGGGCTGTGCTTTCCTTCAGGCTTAGGATTTGTCAGAATTCTTGTGTTGCCAATATTTTTTGCCAATTTTTATACTGACTTAATTTTTTCAGAAGTCAGTAGCTAGAACATGTGTTCATGTTCTGAAAACATTTATAGTTGATGCATAGTTCTTAGTAACTTACAAAGTTCATTGTCTATTTAAGAAATTCTGAGTATTTGCCTTCCACCAGGGATTCTAAGTAGCATTTGGGTGAATAGATTGTTACTTGCCTGCTTCCCCTGTTTCTTTGGCTACCCCATGGTAGGTCTCTGCTTAGAGCTGCTCTGATTTCATTTTTAACTAACATCTCCATTTTCTTTTCTGGATTATGTGGATATAAGCAGTTATTCCTAGTATTTAATATTGAGTAAATTTCCTGGGATTTGTGAGCTAAGAAAGCTGTACAAAACTTCCCTCTGAACAAATTTTTAGAAGTAAAAGCTGGGGTGTAAGTCCTGTACAGGCATTTACTGTGGTTCAAAATATGTTCTGTTCAGTTGTTGGGAAGCACTTTAAGGTAAGTTGCAAAACTAGTTTTATCTTATCAAAGTGTCAGTTCTGCTGCAGATGAGATTAAGAAACCCTTAGAATTTCAAAGTGTGCCTTTCCTAGGGAACACATTCTTGGGTAACTCGTGACTTCATGTAAATTCAGTTACCAGAGTTTGGAAGGTAGTTGACTTCTGGAAATTTTTGATCCAAAATCACCAGGAGTAAGGAAGGAAGACTTAACTGTAGAGAGGTTGAGACTTCTCAGGTACAGTGGCCTTTAAGATATTCAGAACTTCATGAAATCTTTTTCTAGATGTCTTGTTATGCGAATCTGTGAAGCAGACCACCAAAAGGAAAAAAAACACCTAAAGAACTTCTCCTAAAAGAAAGGTCAGCTTGTCCTGACCATCTCAGAACGTAGGAATGTTCCTCTATATTCTTTTTTCTCCCACTTTCATTTTGGGGGGAGGGTCTATGAATGAAACCTTTGGCTGTGTCCTTGATGTTCCAGCTTTGAGAAGCCAGCCAAAGGAGTGTTACTGCTTTACTTTCCCACTGCTCCAGGGAAATCCTCATAATCCAAGCAGAGTTGTCAGCTGCCCATTTTCTCCTTTTTTTTTTTTTTTTTTTTTTTTTTGTCACGCTTTTTTTCCTTTTGTGTCCANGTTGTTCCTGATGCTGAACAGAAGGGAGCAGTTCTGAACTGTGGGAAAGCACTCGTTTACACTCAGAGAGGTCAACATACCTGTAAATGGAAGGGATAGTGAAGCAGCAAGTGAGGCAATCTTATCTCCCTTCTTCAAACCACTCCTCCTTCTGGCTAGGAGAAGATGATAGAGAAGGTGGGGGTGAGGGTAGCCTGTGAAGGTGACAAACAATTTAGGGAATTACATATTTTAGGTGATAGGATCCTTTCTACATCAGTAGTGATTCGAACTAGTAATTTTTCCTGGAAAAGAGCTTTGTGGAGCTCCTTATGTTTGCCAGGGTTGAACTTGAATGCAGCAGCAGCAGATGGGTTGAGTTTGGATGGGTTTGGAGAAGAGACCTGTCTGCTCTGCACTGGTCTGGCTGCGCACAGGGCAGGAACTGGGGTGGGAATTGAGGTGAAATCCTTCACCTTTGAGATCCTGCAGCCTCTGTAAGTGTATCATGATTCCTGAAGGAGAGTTGGGACAAGTTGTAGCTGTGCTGGAGGCTGTGTAGACATGGCAGTAGTAGCCTTTCTCCTCTTTGTGCCCTGTGTGAGGGCATCTTTGTGACAGGAGCTGAGTTAATTTTGCTGCTGCTGGAAGAAGCAGGCGTTGCTCTCGGGGATCTTGCTCTCTCTGCTGTGCTTCCATGCCCTCAGTGATCCACCTTTCCCTCGTTCCAAATTCCTTGTTCATCTGACCTGTATGAGCCACGTGCACTACAGAAATTCTCACTTGCTGGATGGTTTTTCTGCTGTTTTCAGGGGCTTCACCAGACCTGCAGTGCAGTCAGGGCTTGCTCAAGGTAGAAGACTCAGGGATGGAGAGAGATAAAGTGCACAGGCAGCTCTCCCCCCTTCTCACCTTTGACAACAGTGAATTGCTAATGCCTCAATATCATAAAATGCTTTGTTAGGTTGTTTTTTTTAATGCATGTTTGGCTTTTTTTGTATAATCAGGAAGTTAACTTCCAAACCCTTTTTTGCAATAATCCAGACAATGCTAAGGAAAGGGAAAGAAAAGAGGGAAACAGATTACTTTTTTTGATGGGAAAGGAAATGTTCCAAACTAACATGCAATTATTAACACACATGCACACAAGTCAGTTGTTTCTGTGGTCTAAATTTGTTTTTTCCTTCTTCCTATACACATAGACATTCCCTGTAATTAAAACCAAGCCCTAGCTTTCCATCAGAACCTCACTTTACTCAGGATTTTACTTGGTGACACAGGCAATTATAATTAAGAAGGCAACTAAATTTGGGATTTTTATTTGTTGAATATTTGAATTAATTCTTTGAAGTATATTAGATTCTGATATGCTTAGATGTTCTTCAAATGTGCATGTGCCTTGTTGGGTCCTTCAGTAGCCTTTCTGTTCACAGTTGAGAGTACTGTGAACAACAGACGTGCTTGATGTTTGGGAGTAATTCTAATCCTTATAGACACCAAATCTGTTACTTTTGGTTCTGATGTGATTGTGTGCAAAAGCTCTGATATTTAGGAATGTTCAAAAAATCCAAAATGAAAGTTTTCCCGAACAACCTATTTTAAGATTTTGTTTTGGTCTAAACTTAAATGTGAAATATATTGTATTGACAAAGAACTTGTTTCAGTTGAAATATCTACCTTTATTTCTGTTTGTTTTGTTGGGATTTTTTTGTTTGGGTTTTTGTTTTGGGTCTTTTTAGGAAGAGTTTTGGGTTAGTGCATCTAGATCAAGTTTAGATTGTCAAGTACTAACTTCCATTTACAGGAAACACTGTTTTCCTTTCTACAGCCCCCAAACTAGGAGTAACCTGCAAGTATCTTAATTTCACACTTTCAGCACTACAGACATGAAAGGAACAAAAGGGGCTTTCAAAACTGAAGGTCACACAGAACTGTTTTGCTCAGTTATTAGAGCTATTAGATTATTTTTCTTACTTTTTCCTTTCTGGAAAGAGTGGTTATCTGTTGGCCGAGTTTCTCGGATGTTCAGTCCTTAAGGTTCAATTATCTTTAAAAGCATAAAGTAAACAGGGTGCTTAAAATATCAGAAGTTCTTTCCCTAATCTTAGATCTCAAGTGTGTCAATTTTTTTTATCAGCTGCAAGCACTTGTAATTGTAAAGTATTCAAAACTTCACAGCTGCCATTGAGATACACTTTGAGGATACTTTCTCAGCTCGTGCAGATGAATCTTCTTAGTTTGGAATTTAGTTTGAAATTTTCAAGGGTTTGAGTTGTCTGTTCGCTGTGTTGATAAGGAATGTTTTCAAATAGGTTGTTGACTGTAGAGTTGTTTTGTGTTGTGTGTTTGAAATACTTGAAATTTGCTCAGAACAGGGACTGGGAATTGTATTTTTAAATTTTTTTTTGTTTTTTTTTTTGCTTTGTGAAGATGATCATCGTAGATGCTTTGTTTCCCTTCTTAGTGGATCTGACGACTTTTAAATGATTCCATAAAGCATCAGCTGGGAGTGTTAAGAATACCTTTGTTTCCCATATCTTGCAGCCTGGTGAGTGCTTTCACAGGCACTGTGTGTTAGGGGAGGATTTTAATGTGAGTGTCCTGATTTGGGGAGGATTGCTCAAGGCACTGGTGAGTGTTAGCTGCCACTGCACTGGCACGGAGTGACAAACTCTGAGAACATGTCCTGGGTAGAAGGGAGGCAAAATCCACAGCAAAACTCTTGGACTGGGAATTCTCCATGCTGCTGAGTTACAATGTCTCTTGAGATGGTGCTTTTCAAAATCCAGGATCCTTTAGGTGTTGTGTTAAACAGCAAACTCAGAAGTATAAGCTGAAATTATTCTCAGGCATGCAGTTAAGCAGAAAGGTGAGGTCACACTGAAACGTCTGTGATTCTTTCCCTGAATGTTCGTTGTATTTCAGAATGGGATTTAATTTCTCATATTGCTGAAGTATTTTTTAGAAGTTTAAAGTGTTCCAAAAAAACTAATGTGGGAAATTCTCAAAACCCAGGCTATATCCAGCTTCTCAGTACTTTTTACAGTTGCAAATACAAGGAAAATTGTAAGAATAATACCTTCTTGAAATGTGGTTTCAGATATATGGCTGGAACATTCAGAAATCAGCAGTGACTTGTGAGAATATTGATGCACATTAGAATTGAAACATGTATTTTGCTGAAAGCAGCTTTAAAATTGTTTTTCTCATACACATGCTAAAAATTAATCTGTGAAGTTTTTTGCATTTAAAAATAGAGCCTTTCAGTGGTTTGTAGCTGTTCTTACTGATAAGTTTCCTTTTTTTTTGTCACTTTTGAAAATGGAAAAAAAAAACAACAACTTGAAATGTTTACCATTTGGACAGAGCTGTAAAAATTACTCAGAACTTTCCTTTTCATTTAACTTTTCCTCTTAGGCTCAGATGCTAGCTTGAGACTTTGCTGCCATCTCTAGTTTCTTGATGAAATTTATCTTGAGCTGCTGTTTGGTCCTGCATTTTCATCTGTATTCTTAAAAAGACAAATGTTGGCTGGATTTCCTGACTGCTTTTAGAAGAATTTGTTTTGTAAAGCTTGTATCAGTGAAGAAAATAGCCAACTTCTGTAGTTTTTTTTTCCCTGAGAATACATTAGAGAGTTTTTCTAAGGAGAAATGTCTTGTATTCTTAATATCTTGTATTCATCTTTGATTCATCTTCAGATAAAGCTGTAGTTAATAAGTAAACTTCCTGCATTTTTTGCTCTCATTTTGGCTCTTAAAATTTTTAAGTCTTGCTCCTGTTACTGTATTTACTATGATAAAGACAGTGTATTCTGTTGGTTGGCTATTGAATATAGAACAGTTTTGGGTTTTACTGGTTTCTTCACTACTATCATTTTACTTCCAGTTTGAGTGTCAATACAGCTAAAGAGTCTTTTAATGTTTCTTTGCCAGTTTTCATTCTTTATTATTTCTTTTGTGAAGTGACGATCCTCTGTAGCTCTGCCAAAGCTTCACTCTGAATATTTTTGTTTCACTGCTTTGACTCACATTTCTTTTCCTATCAAGTAACAACTTGTATACGTTGTTTCACACGGTGTTTTCTGGCTTAGGCTGAGATCTCCTTTAGCTCCTTCAGCCTCGCAGGGCTCCCAGCAGACTGTAGGATGGCTGTCAGTCAGAATTTTGCTCCCATGGAAACTGGCTTGCTGCAGAACCAACCTGCAGTTTCAGATTCTGAAACGTGAGCTAACAGGAGATTTCTCCTCAGAGTGAGGAGAACCTTTGAAAAGGTGCCATCATTATCATTTTATCTTTGAATCTGCAGCCAGCTGAGACTGTAGTGTTGAGACCTGTGTTTGTTTTCTGTAGAGGGAGTGGTACAGGGCAACCTGTTCTGTTACTGTCTCCTCAAAGTCTCTATGACAGTTCAGTTAATGTGATTTTTTTGTTGTTTGTTTGGCTGGGTTGGGTTTTTTCCCCATAACAGCTGTAAAAGCTGTAGAGGAAAGTGCTTTTCTTTTCACAGGCTGACTTTGATCTGCAGCATGGAAAAAGTAAAGTTGTGTAGCTTCTGCCGGGAATTCAAGGAAGAGAAATGGTTCTCTGCAGCTGAATTGTGTTCCTGTGAGCACGTGTGGAAGAAGGAAGTTTATCTGATCTCTTCTCACCAGTGGGAAATAAGATCTTGGCCTACTTGTCTTATTAACTGTGCTTCCCTACCCAGTCAGTTTCTGGGGAAATAAGGGTTTTCCAGCAACAACACTTACAAAACAAGTGTTTTTATACCTAATAAGTATGAGCCTGTTCCACTCTTTCCTCTATACTCTAACTAGCAGAAAATGCTTTTTGTATTTCTCACATTTTCCACTTTATCTGATTTCCGTGAATTTGCAGGGAGAGAGGGTGGTCCTCAAAAAATGATTAAAGGATGCTGCTTTTATTTTTCCCTGTTGCTGCTTTCTTTAGGCTGATGTTATCTTACAAGATAACTCCTGAAATTTCCTTAAATCTCTGGAAAACTTACATACCTACTGCTCAAGTTAAAAGACTTCCAGAAATACAAATCTCCAAGAGAAAGGAGAAAGTTGGATCTCCAGAGTCTGAAGTATGTCTTGTGCAGTTAATATTTTGTGGAAAATGTTACTCCAGTAAACTCTTTTAAAAGGGTATGTGATCCTGCCCTGTTAGTATGTCAGAGATGATATCAACACTGTATGTTAAGTGTTTTGGTTTTTTTTTAATTATTTTAAAATTTATCCACATGTAAATGGACTGGTAAAATGCTTCAGGTTTTTTTTGCCCATTCTCTTTCACTTCTAGCAAACATAGATATGATCTTCTATCCTACCAGCTTAAATGCTCTTTGGAAATATGTTGTTTATAAAGCTTGAGAAAATATGCTGTTCTTTAATGGTGCTCAAAAATCTTTTAATCAGCATTCCTTCGAGCAGCTCAAATGCACAGAGGTGTGCTAAGTCCAAAATCACTTTTAACTGAGTGCTAGTTAGATATTTCACTTGCTTAGAGTTAAGACCCTGCAAAACGTGCAAAACCCCTGTATTTTTGTCTGCTTTAATGGCTGGGAGCTGAAATATTATAGCCAGAATCAGGGGCAAATTGTTGATTCTGGTTTACTGCACACAGTAGGAGTGAGAAAGTGGAAAATGTGGATCTGGTGTGAGAGTGTCCTCTGTTTTTGTGGTTGTTGTTTGGTACCCCAAGTAGTTTCAGATATTTTCACAGTCCTCCCTGGTCCTGTTTCTCTGTAGAGCACGTTTTGTGATACTTTTATAACAGGAAGGTTGGGGTTGTTCAGTATTAGTGAGTCAGTAATCAGCAAGGTGAATATGATAGTATGGTTTGGAATGGTCCAAGATTCTCAGTGTGTTTATGAATGTTTGGTGCTATTCAGAGTGGACTGAAAAAAGTTCAATTTCTCAGTATTATGTTGAAGGTGAGTTGCTAATTAAAATTGATTGGCATGTGCTCTTTCACTGGTTAGAATGGTTTCTTGATTTAAGTTCTTGAGAAAACGTGTCTGGTAGTAGAGATTCTAACTATAGTCAGATAATTATCATTAAAACAGTGTATTTAAATTATAGTCCATGTTAGTTTATGTAAACAGTTGATAACGTTTATGCAGTGTATGAAAATCTTACAGCTTTCTATAGCCAATTCTATAAACTGGGAATTATCTCCTTTTGAGGAAGTTGACTGCAAATAGTAGAAAATATTCACAATATTAATATCATGGCTCAAGTTTACCTTCATCTTGTCCAGAAAGGAGTTGCTGTGCAAATGTTCATTTTCAAAGCTTTTTATGTAGCAAAATGTATATAATGAAGTTCTAAAACCCCTGAAATCTTATCAAGCAATGTTCCTTGAGATCTGCTCCCCCCTTTTGGTCATTTTTGTTCATGTTCTTGCTCTTTTGGAGGCCTAAGGAAGACTGAGGAAAAAAATCAGGATTAAAAAATGTCTTTCTCCCCTCACCCCTTCCATGAGTTTCCCACTCAGTGATTCTCTTCAGGGATTTTGGCCTGTTTTCCAACTACACTGCAATTACTATTTAAACTTTAATCTTCACCTGGATAGGAAATGGGGAGTATTGGAAGCCACGGAAACAGTTAAACCAGGAAACCAATTTATCAGAAAGAAGATTACATGTCTGTAGCTTTGGAAGGAAACCACAGATTATATTTTTTTTTTTTACTTCCCAGACAAATATTTTCTGCTTCTCAGTGGATTGGTTACATGTGGTTGCCATGTGCTGGAAAACATTGGTGGGAGAAGGGCCTTTCAGTGATGCTGCTTTACTGGTACTTGGAATCTAGTTTGTCATAGAGGAGTGTCACATAGTTAACACAATTATCTATTCCTTGAGTGTCACATGCAGAAATTTGTTTGTTGAGAACCAGACCAGCACCTTTCTTGAATGAATCAATAAAAAAAACATGTAGAGGAGGATCAGGAGGTCATCAGCAGTTTTGAATATACTTTTTTTTTTTTTTTAAGTGCTTTTAGTTTGGCATAGTATTGCTCCAGCTTGTATTTGAAGTCACATTTGGACTAAACCCTTGACAATAAAGCAATTGTTTTAAAGCTTTGTTTGGGCAGATACCTGCAGGAAAGACAGGACTGTAAAGCTGGAATTTTCTGGCCATATGAAGGGAGTCCTTTCTCCCTAAGAGATGAAATGAGCCAACACTTGGAAATAATCCATCTTGGAAGTGTGGCTCAACCCAAGTGTTGCTACCCTGGACACACAGTTGAACTGTGACATCTGTGAACTATCTAAAATGATTTCTAGATCCCTTACAGCACTCTTTTCATGGGTTGTTTTCATTTTGGTTTTGGCCATATGATCTGGTTTTGGCTATAGCAGTTGGTGTTGGGTAAGATATCCATAATAAATTGCTATTTGGAGAAAACAAATCCAGGGTATACAGGAGATTGTATTTATTTTGCATTCCAAGTCTGCCCTCAGAGGGAAGAAGCAAGATCTGAATCTCAAGAGGTGTGCAATGTTGCTTTAATCTTTTCAGCTGAACTTTAACCTAAAAATGAAGAAGGGGGCTTTGATTTTTCAGTCTGCAATGTGTGTTTGCATTGAGACTCAGGAACGGGAGCTCCATTAGTAGGGGTAGTTAAGGTGGCAGCTCGTGACCTGTTCAGCTGCTTCTCACTTGAATGTGGAGAGAAAAATCAGATATTTGTGACCATCATTCTTCCTGGTCCCTTCTAACATGTCACTGGGTCTTCAGGTAGGAGTAAATCAGATTTGTTTTTTTGCGAGGCAGGATAGAATTGAAATTAACGCTTGAACAAACTGATTAAAGAAAACCTTGCAAGTCCTTATTTTAATTAGTACATTAAATTCTGAAATATGGCTGAAGCTTACCCAAGAGAGTTTTATAATAAGCTGATTACTGTCTATGGGGGCAAAAATGGATTTGTTCTTTTGC
>VZTB01003980.1:1135-38003 GCA_013397245.1 Thryothorus ludovicianus | reverse complement strand
TTTTTTTTTTTTTTAATACAAACTTGCTAACATTATATGAAAACATTATTGGCACAACCGACCTTGAAGACTTTCACTGGACAAAATTTATCAACTCACTCAGTTGGCAGACTTGTTTTTAGACAGTGTAGAAAATACAGAAGAATTTTGTACCTCTTGATAGAGTATTCTTAAAATCTTGCTGTCAGAGCAGACCTTTCCTTTGTTATGTTTGCTTGGGTTTTGGTGTTTTTCTGGGGGATTTTTTTGGTGTTTGAGGGTGGGGTTTTGTGTGATGGTTTGATTTTTTTTTTAGTCTCCTAAAACTGAATGATCAATGTGTTCTCTATTAACATCAAACCTGTGGATTTCATCTGTCTACCTACTGGTACTTCTTCTGTCTTTTTTCTGAAAGAATAAGTTTCTCCACTTTTTGAAATTCTTAGTATTTTGTTCTTTGTGAACATTTCCATATGACGCATGAAAGTCATTGGTTAAAAAAAAAAAAAAAGAAAATAATCCTGCTAGCATTGCAAACTTAAAAATCATCCAGGACTACTTAGTAAGTGTGACTTTTAAAATTAGCAAGTGTGACACTTTCTTCATTTCCTGTGATGTGCAGTGTGAATACTGTAACCACTAACCAGGCTTTTTGTTAAAAGTGTCTAGACTGGAATCAGCATAGTGTTGGACAGGAATCAGCATAGGGCTGTTAAAGTGGCTGTAATTTCCTGTATCCTCTCCTCACAGTGTTCCTGAGTAAGAGTGGGATTGTACAAGGTCAAAACCAGACAAAATTCACCTTCAGCTGCTTCTGGCATCTTACAAAGAGAGTTGAGGATGTTGTCATGTAGAAATACTTATTTTACAGACATAAACCTGAAAATTACCTTTTGAAGGGCTGCTTTTCTGTAAAAGAACCTTCTGTGTAGACATAATAAAAAAATAGCCCTTGCTCATACAATATTTTTGTATAGTGGCTTACCAGAAATCAGGCATTGTAATTTTACATTTCCTTCTTAGAATTATGCGAGATACAGTGATGCCATTCAGCTTTCCATGTCTCTGTAGAATTGTGTGATGCTCTTATCTGGCACTGAAAAAGAAGATTCCAGTGTATGGATGTAGTCAGAAGATGGGGTTTTGTGTCAATCAGACAGTTATTTATATTCAGTCAACAATAGCAAATGGTGCTCTGTCCCTCCTCCCTGTGGATTTTTTCTGTCGTTTATGCTGCTGGAAAGAAGCAGGTCGTTGCCACCTCAGCCTCAGACTAATAAGTTTGAGATGCTTAATGTATTGTATAGTATGAATGTAGTACAAACTCTTGCTGCTGGCCTCTTCCAGTGTCTGAAGATTTATGGGTGGGAAAAATGAGAATATCCCTTTAAGTCTTTGTTGCTGTTGCATTTTCTCTCCTGTATAGTGACCCATCATTCCAGAGGCAGCAGAGTGGATAATAAGATTTGTGTTGCATTGTTCCTTGGGCAAAACAAACAGAAAAGCTTGAGGACTCAGATCTAAGTGAATGAAGTTTTGGAAATGAATGAGTTATGCTATGCAAGGTCACTATGTGTGTGCTGTTGGACCACAGCAAAGAGCTTGGCTGTGTCTTCCTGATAACCTCTTAGTTGCTGAAAGATTGGTGCCAGCTAGTCCTTTACACTTCCTTTTCTCTAGGCTACACAAGTTCATTTTCCTCAGCCTCCCCTCGTGGAACAAATGTTGGAAATTTAATCAGATTTATAAATTGATTTATCAATTGTTTTCAAGGATCTTTGGTTCCTACTAACAGCTTGAATATTTTTTTTTCCTATGAGAAATCATGGTAGAGGAGAAAGCAAAGGATATAGCTTCTCTAGACTTCAGAAGGGCCTTTGAAAATGTGTCTGTTAAGGCTCTCAGAGGAAAATAAAGGAATGGGGGCTGGTTGAGCACACTGGGGAGGATTGAAGAGGATGCTTATCAGTGGCACAAGGTCGAGTTGGAGGCCAGAAACCATCATTGTCCCCTGGGGGTCAGTACTGGGTGCAGTCCTGTTTGAAATGCTCATTGTGGTCTGGGTGATGGGACAGTCTGTACCCCTGGCAGCTTTGCTGATGGCACCACACTGGGAGGAGTGGCTGGTACCCCAGAGGGTCTGGGTGCCACCCAGGGAGTCCCTGGCAGCAATGGGCTGGCAGGAGCCTCGTGCCATTCCACAAGGATGAGTGTGGAGAGTGCTGCAGGTGGGGAGGAACAGCCCCAGGAACCAGAAGGGCTGCCTGGCTGGAGGGGGTGTCTGCAGGACACTCAGAGGGGCTCTGGAGTCTCCATCCCTGGAGATGGTTCAAAGCAAATGGTTCTTGGCACCTCACTGGAGGTGGCCCTGCCTGATCAAGAGGGGTGGCCCAGGTGACCTCCAACCTCAACCATTCTCCTATGCTGTGTATGTGGTTTAGAGAAACATTGCTCATGGTTTTTATAAGCTCTGGGTCAAGTTTCTCAGCAGGAGACTGAAGCACTGAGTTTTAAATTGGATAGTTTGCATGTGGCTGCTCCTTTTGATGCTTATGAGGTGGGATGGCCTCTGATACTTTCCTCAATATCTCGCAGTTTGTAAAACCAGTGGGAATGGGATGCACAATTCTACATGCTCAGATTTGCTGAGATCAGAAATATGTTGAAAATCTGGCTGTAATATCCCTTTAACTTTGTCATCTTAAGCTGGATCTTTCATTTAGTACTAACAGTTATTAGACAACAGTTCAGACTTCATATCCTTCGAAACCTGAGGGCCATACACAACTTCCAAAACATTTGGAAACATTTCTTATGATGTCTCTGATGCCTTAAGTTTTAGCTTTTATATTTTTACTTGACAGAGCAGATAGACATAACAATTCCTTCTCTAGCTGGATACAAAGGACAACTTTCAGACCCAAGAACAAAAAGAACAGTGAAGTGAGGAAGAAAAACAACGAAGGAGGATGGAGCTTCATAACCTGAAGTAATGGTTGGACAATTGATTCTAAGATGTTAATGGACCAGAACTTATAGAAGTGTGAGACCCTGTGATTGGGTGTCCATTTTATGACCATTTTGGGGCACCTTGAGTGTAGCCCAGCTGGGCTCTTGTGCTGCCCAGGTGGTCCATTGAGGCCTTTTAATAAATCCCTCCTTTATCCTTTTGCTCTGGCTGGTCTCTGTTCCAGGTCAGCCTCCATCCCCTCAGTTCCTAATTGCTGCCTCATTCACTGTGGGTATATGGCAGTACTTTCTCCCACAATGTGGTGCTATTGTATTTAACTCTGTAAAGCTGGTAACAACTGAAATAAATCATTCTTTAAAAGGATGCAAGACAATAAAGCTACAGCTAACAAGGGTCCTAATGTTTCCCTCCTTTTGAACACCACATTCCAGTTAACATTTCTTGTAGAAGCTGTGAGAATGGACAAGGTTTGCATGGAGTTATGTGCTAGTAAACCTAATTATTTTTAAAGTTTTAGTGGCTTCTCAGCCTCCTCTAATTTTGCATTGTAAAGAGAAGCAAAAAATGGAATGTTTTCCAAAGCTTGTCTTTTGCTGCATCCATCACAGAAACATGAATGGACATGCATGTTCCTCTTGGTTTCTCCATGTGCACTTCTCTCAAGAAGGGAGATAACAGAAGTATGCAAAACACCTGGGTACAAGTTAGCATTTCCACTCTAAATCTCTGCTAAATTAACGTGGACATTTGCCTAGGTCATTGGACCTAGTAATAGGTAAAACTAGAAGTAAATAGTCTTCTGCAGAGGAGTGGAAAAAGATGAGCTTAACTTAAAACCATTAAATAATTATGGAGTTGATTTCCCCTTTCCTCCCCTTCAAATGATAGTGAAATTTAAACTAAAATTTTAAACCAGGGAGATCTTATACAGAGATACATCTCACATTNTTCTTTTTTTTTTTCTTCAGTTTTAACTGTGAATCAAGAATTTGTGTTTCCTAAGAGGAAGTTGTTCCTTATGACTGATTTACACTAATGCATCCATGAATGGTTCTTAGAGCTATGTTTGCCTTTCTGGAATGCACTTCAAGTACCTTATTTTTCACTCCATTGCATAAAATCAGTTCAGATTATTTTTCCTTTTTCTTAAAAATCTGACCATCACATTCTTCTTTTTTCTGAGTTGCATCTTTCTCCCTCCAGTGACATCTGTGCAGCAGTAATGTTTACTCTTCTCTGTTTTAGCCACGTGGGTCTGTGATTTTAAGCCTCTCTCCTGTTCCGGAGACCTAGTGCCAAAGACCAAAATTAGCTTATTTAAATCCAGTTACAAAAAGGTATTAGTCCTTGAATTTGTCTTGCTGATTTAGTATGCACATACAGGCTTTTACTTGAAGGTGATGTAATGAAAGGCTTGTTTGCTGTGATTGTTCAGCGTGTTGGAGCTCATGAGGTCCTTTAATGCAGCAATATTCTGCACTTATTAAAGGTGTGAAAGGCTTTCAAGGGTAGTGTTGCTAACAGCCTTAACAGGGTGTTGCTTAAGCTTTAAAACATTTTGGAGAAACTGAAGCTTGTGCAGTTATTTTTAAGTAATTGCATCTTAAATAAACAAATCTCCAAATAACTGTTAAACAGGCTAATAAGACTTATCTGGCCTTCACCACGTTTTTGCTATAAATAGATCTAAAGCCAGCCCTTGGCAGCAGGCCCCTTAACAGGCTTGGGAGTGCTTTACAGGGGAACCCACCTGGTGAGTAAGCTCCCTTTTTAAACGGCCCTTTTTTCAGTGGTGAAAGTAAATAAGAAAAGAAATGAAACATTTTGTCACAGGAAAAGAAGGAGAGGGATGGATCCATCTGGTAATTTTAGCTCTTGAAATGTTCAAGAGTTAGCAGTGTGCTTTGGTAATTAGTTGTATAAATTCATTGTCAAATATCCAGAGTGTGTTTATCTCTTCTCTGAGTATACCACGTTTCACCCATCACAATTGATATCATTCATAATTTCCTCAGTAATTAAAAAAGACATAAGTGTAAATTGATATGTAAAAGAGCATAAAGGATCACCTGTTCCAAACTTGCAGCTCTGGAAGAGTATATGTAAAATACCATTCCCATAGTTAAATTAAACTTGAACTTCTGTGGTAATTGAAAAAAAAAATCCTCAAAATTTGCTCTACAAGAATGGGAGACCAGAGATCACCTGAACTGTTTATATATATAATTTAAATTTTTAAAGAAATGTTAAGCTGATAGGAGGTTGTCAGAAGTAATTTGCCAAGAGAAAGCATTTAAAAATCCTTTTCAGAAAAGCATAATGCTATTTCTCTCATTTAAATGACCTTGTAGGCATTTGATGTGTAATTAGGTCTTTAAAGAAGGACAATTTAGATTAATTTCTGAATCTGCTTAAAATGATTAAACACACATGTGTACAAAGTGGCTGAAGTGCATCAGAATTGTTGTCTATTATGCTTTAGCCATAAAAAAATGTATTTGTGATGATATGCTGTGCACTGTAATTGTTCTATGCACAGCAGCATGTCTTGGTTTCTGTACAGTGCCATGACAAACAGAGGGAGCAATTTCGTGAGGGGCAAAGCAGTTTCTTCATTAACAGGACCAAGATTTGTGTTTAGCTGCTGGTGATACTGAAACCTGTCTGTAATGTGCTGTCTGTAAGCTGGTTTTGCTTAATAGTGGAATTAGTTGTAGTCACTTGCTTGGAAGTCTTGACTGCTTAGGAGATTAAGGCTTGTTTCTGATTTGCAACTCAGTCACAGAGAAATTAATTTTAAAACAAAACTACTGAGACTAACAGCTGGGAAACTAATATCTCATGTTTGTGAGCTGAAAAATAGTATGGCTGCAAATTAAAATTTGGGAAAAGTTGGGGTTTTTTAATCAGTGCTCCTTTGTGCAGTGAATATTATTAATGTGTTCTTGCATTTCCTCTGAATGTAATTTTGGGATTTAAGTACATGGTTATAGCCTTAGTGCTAGCCATGATACAGAAAATACTGTTATTCTGTTACAAAACTGTTTTGTAACATAATTGTGGCAAATACTTTTAATAGCACTACATAAAGACAATTAATTTTCAGGAGCACGTTTCCCCCTGCCAAATCTGGCAAGTCCTGCTTTGGCAAGTACAGAGGGAAGTAAAGTAATTTCACTAATAATTGGAGAATATATTATTTGGCCATCTTATTTTTCTTTTTAGTATAAGATAAGTGAGAAATAAAAAAGACACAGTTTTCTCAGGTCCATATTGATATCTGCAAGCATAGTATTGTGGAGCTGTTTGTCATGTGTACTGTGTATGCATGTAAACATAATTTATAGGGTATCTTATCTGTCTCTGAAAAATGTATATAAATTTCTCAGATGGTTCATATTACAGCATTATGGAGAAAAATTAATAAATCCAATTGTCATTGCATTCTTGCATGGTCTTGGGAGCTCTGTGTTCCTCTTGTGTCTCAGGAGCATCACTAGCAGAGGCAAATGAGTGTTATAATTAATCAGATTCTTTGTTTTGGAAATAGTGTAAGTTATTAATAAGGGCACTGTTTAAGTGGGTTTGTCCTGTGTGTGGTAATGCCTTACAGCATAGTCCTTGGACAGCAATTTCAGTGGTTTTATTTCTTGTGTTTAAGGTTCTCTAAACCCAAGGTTGTGGCCTGAGCAGATGCTGCTCAAGAGTGGCGAGACCGTTTTCAATCAAGTGCAGACAGAAATGAAATATTTTCCAATTCAGCTACCAGTGAGCAGTGAATCTTTAATATAAAACCAACAGTGCCACTGGTTTTGATTGCAAGCACAATGGTGTAAGTTTGAAACAATGACAACTTTCTTAAAAACTTCCTTTACTCTGACTTTTTCTTGTTTATAAACCCTTCCTGTAACTACTTTTCTTACATTCCTTATGGATCTGTTAATCTTTTTGTTCTAAACTGAAGAATAATATATGATACTGCATAAACCTAGATGTGAATATGTACCAAAGAGTTAATGATCATTGAAGTGCCTGTGGAATTCCTGTACAATTTCCAGGTAACTTCATTGCAGGCTGTAAAAATTTCTGTACTACTACTGTTTATTACAATAAACTGATTTCCATACATCATCTTCAATGGCTAAAATACATCTCAATGTAATACTAATTTTTTTTTTTCTAAAAGCAAAAAAAATTTGTCCTGTGCACAAACCGTGACCAAACACAACCAATTTTAAAACTGAACCAAATAAAAAAAAACCACAACAAAACAAAATCTCTCACACATGCACAATATACAACCCTCCCAAAGCATTTTGTGTTGAAGAGCCACATTATGTGCAGTGATTCAAGTAATGAAATAGCATTAAGTGAATTAGGTGACCATAAGGAATATGTGCAGAACTTGGTTCTGTGTATTTACTTTTCAGCGTTCTCAAATTAAAATACATTGCCCTGCAAGGGACTTTGTTTTGTTGTGGCTGTTGAGAGCAGCATCTTGTTTTCTGTGTCAGATATGCAGCCTCCTGTTCTCTGAACTCCCCTTTTGTGTGTGGCTTTTCTGGCATGTTCACACCTCTGACAGATGGTTCAGATTGGACCAGAGGAGAGAGTGCCCCTCTTTGTGTTGTTTAATGTAATCATTCCTGTCTATGAAATTTTGTGAGTGAGAGCTACTTAATTTCGTTTCTGAGACAAAATGTTGGCTTCCTGGCATTTTTAATAGTTGGAGCAAGGATTTTTGCCTTAGATTTTGCATGTGGGTTAGGAATTGAATTTTGTTAGTATTACTGCTTGTTCATGATACAATATTCTAACAGAATGGGAATGCAATCAGTAAAAGGCATGTTGTTATGGGATTAGAATTACATTAAACCTTGCTGTCAGAACTCATTACAGGAGGTATTGTCTACATGATTTTTCAACCTGTATGAGTAAAACTTGCATAACTTCTTCCTACAAGCACTGTTCTTCTGTACCTATTATGGCCTGGACATACTACAGTATTGCTAGAAGTATTTGCTTTATTTCTTTAACATTGGTAATGCTAAGTCTATCATCCAGATAAGCAGTAAGACTGTAATTCAGGTATATGGACATTTAAGAAATTTCACCATTTCTGGACTGTGGCTTGTTTTACACCTGCAGTTCACATTCTTTGGGTAAATTGAGTTACATCTTGCTCAAATAGAATTCTGTGTTGTAAATATCATCCATCTCAAGATTGTTTGAATATAACTTAAGGTTGACATTTTCATTATAAAACATCTTTTCAGTGAGTTGCATTGTTTTAAATAAAAACTGTGCCCTGCCACTACTAATAAATTGAGAAATGTTACATCTAGTAAACTTGGCTTACTGATTTTACTAGCAAAACAGGTCTGTGTTTTAAATTTCTAACATCTAACCTTATTAATTTCTAGTATCTGTACATAGCTCTGCAGTTAAAGCTGATCAAGCATTCACTGCAATACCTTTTGTTCTGATCACTGGTTAGAGCAGCTTGTTCTTTGCTTTTGAGTCTGACTTTTCAAACTGAAGAGCAGAATGAGTTGTGTGCTGATTCTGTTGGTTTTGTGGCACATACTCAAGTTGCTCTCTAGCTGAAACGTGTCTTTTGTTATCAGATTCTTACATCCTGATGTTAACTGAGGGAGATAAAAAAACCACATCAAGTCTTTAACTTGAGCAGCAGCACCTGGGACCAAAACTTTTACAAACTTCTGTGGTGTACAGCCAAACAAATCCCACTTTCATTTTTGGAAAACTTTGTTCTGCGTTGGTCCCTGTCCTGGTTTCACTGGGATAAATTTCCTCCTAGTGGCTGGATTTGGGATGTTGGTGTTGTTGCTGAGCAGCACTTCCAGGGAGTCAAGGCCTTTTTGCCCCTCAGCCCATCCCAGCAGTGAGGCTGGAGGGGACACAGCCAGGACAGCTGACCTCAGCTGACCCAAGGCATGTCCCTGACCATGTCAGGTGCTCAGTGTATGAGCTGGAGGGGAGAAGGGCTGGAGGCTGCTGCTGGGGCTGCTGGACATCAGTCAGCAGGAGGTGAGCAACTGCATTGTGCATCACTTGTTTGGCATATAATAATAAATAATTATTAGAATATCATTATTAATACAGATTTGCCGTTTTGCTTCTGTCCTATTCACCTGTCTTTGTCTCAACCCACGAGTTTCCATTTTCCTCTCTCCCATCTGGAGCTGGGGAATGAAGGAGTTGCCTGTGTGGTGTTTGCTCCTTGCTGGGTTAACCCACAGCAGTCACCAACATCATGTCATTATTAACTAGTACTGAGAATGTGAGCCAATGAAAGTCATTTTCTTAATATATCTCTATTTTACTACTGATGCAGTGAATGTGGATAGATTTCCTAAAACTTGCATGCATCTTGCCCTCCAGATGCTCTAATACTGTGTATTATATTTTAGGGCATATACCCATGATCCTAAAAAAGCCTGGAAATAAGTTCAAATAACACTAGAAACGTGAAAAGGAGTGTAACTATTCCTGCCCATAGGTTACATAGTGTGTCTCCTAATAGAGTGTTTTTAGAAGATTGCTGCCAAAGTGTTGGAAGGTTTAAGTTAATTTAGCATTCCGTTTGTGAATTCAGGGGAAAAAAAAAAGGAAAATCAAGAGATTAATTATGCAATGTAAATTTGAGAAAGAGCAAATTGAACTCTTCAGTCACTTCTTACATTAATTCTTCAAAGGGAAACAATTAGATTTTTAATGTGTGTTAAAATTTTTCATTTGTCTGATATTTTTTCTTTTTAGTTACTGTTTTTTCCAGACGTCTGCCTAGCTGCTATGACTTAATGTTTCCAAGTCACATCAGTATATATCATAGTTTAATTCTTAGTGATGTTTGAGAGGAGGATGGGTATTGACATGGGGCTTTATTAGGACTGTGTAAACTGTGTGATTTTTCTGGCCTTTCTCAAAGCATTTTTAAACACTCCAAAGTTTACATATCTAGTACTTGAAAATGAACGTATCTTTCACCAAGAACAAATGTTCTAGAAAAATATAACAGTGTTAATCCCTTTTTGTTTGCAGTTTAGGTTGTTTTGAAGTATGTGATGTAATTCTCTCTATTACTAATGTGAGATTTAGATTTCTTTGTAACAGAGAAATATTTTCTAAAATCAGCAGACCCATATAGGTGTGTCTCCATTGCTGTTTTTTCCTTTTTTCTCAAGTCATGAGTGCTCTTTTGAGTTAGGTCTCTTGATCATCCAACCTTAATGTGCTTTTGGATTTTGTGACAGCCCAGATGTTGGTTGTGACGTGTGTCAAGACTCACATGAACCTGATGGAGTGACATCAGCACAGATGAGAAGAGACAATTTAATGTGTCCTTAACAGAACAAAACAATGTGGTTTGATGTGCTGTGCATTATATTGTGTAAATATTGTGACATTACTGTGGAGCTGGGCCTGTTGAGCCTGGAGAAGGGGAGGCTCAGGCAGGATCTCACTGATGGGTGCAAATACCTGAGGAGAGGGTCAGAGAGCACAGGGCCAGGCTCTTCCCAGCAGTGCCCAGTGACAGGACCAGGGGCAGAGGCACAAACTGGAACCAGGAACACTTTTGAACTGGGAGGGCACCCAGACCCTGGCACATAGTGCCAAGGGACAGCCTTGATTGTTGGAGATATCAAAAGTCACCTGGACATGGGCAGCTGTTTCTGGGCAGCCCTGCTGGAGCAGGGGCTTGGACCAAATGACCTCCAGAGGTCACTTCCCACCTGAGAAATGCACTTTACAGTTAAAAAACAAACATGGAGACAAATGTGGAGAATGCAGGTGGTCTGAAATCTGTGGGAAGAAACACTGGATTGCTTTAAATAGTTGTTTCTGTTCTAAAAGGAGGGGTTTGTGCACATCATTTTAGGAACTTGTTTATGTGTACATATTGGAGAGTCTGCCAAATACTGCTCCCTTAAAATTATTTTCTATTTGATTTGTGACTTGGGAGATTTTTTTCAGGTAGGTGTTATGCATGCCTAAAATAACCTCAGAAGCTGCATAATTACAGAAGTGCAGTATGGGTTATCTAATTGATAGTGAAATATGTGTTTTGGAGAGCTTCTTTTTAGTGATCATCTGTTTGTATACTGAAACATTAAAATTTCAGGATTTTTAATAGCTGTGGGAAGAGCAAAAAGATTCTGCTTCAGCATTTTATATCCTGTGATTCTCACCTAATTTAGGTGTGTTTTTGAATGATTCATTAACTCTTTGAATCTAAACTTCAGGCAAAATTGAATTAGCTTTTCATAGAAAAGTCATGGGATGTGAATTTTGCTTTCATATGAGTGAGATCTTAGCCTTTTTTTATAATTAAGCTTCTGGCTGGAATAATCTTAGTGTAATTTGAATTAGTATAAAATAGAAGAGCATCAGTATAGAAGAGAAGCCAAACTTGTTTTGTAAATAAAATTCAACTGTTTTTGAGACCTGTCTGATTCTGCTAACAATCTTTTGTCCTGTAGGCACTCATGTTTTGCTCTCCTTTCCTTGACATCTGTTTGTGGAGGAGGTGATCCCTTCCAGGGGCCAGAAGAGAAAACCAACTCATACAAGCCCAATTCTTTGTGCTGGGTTGTTTTTCTTACCTGTCTCACCCCTGTGGCCACACCTCAGCCCAGGATGACAGGGGGAGCCTGGCAGAAGTGGAAGGGCAGGATTTCCTCATTTCCTGATTACCTGTATAATAGTTCTTTTTAAAGCACTCGTCCAGCCACAGTCCAGGTGGCAGCTGGAGTCACTTTTGGCATTTCCCCAACTTTTCTGCTCTTGTAAAGTGTCCAGAGGTGCAGCAGAGCAAGAAAAGAGTCATTGAAGTCTGGCCAAAATAATCTGCTTGTGTGTAAAGGAGGTACATATGACTGGAAAGCACTTTGCTTGTGCTGGAAATTCGTGTTAAGTAATAGTTTTTTTTATTGGTGGTATTTGGTTTTGACCCAAAATGGTGCCTAAATTGCATTTAAATTACTCTAAGGCATGTATGCAAATGCTTATACTCTTTCTGTAGTAAATTTGTGTTCTGTTTGTTATTTTAATGCATTGAGGGCAGCTGCTCCTATGCACCACCTGCTCTCTGGGTGCTCCTGGGAGAGCAGCCAGCCTCGAAACACTTCTGTTCACATGAACTGTGAAACTTTCTGTGCCTTTAGCTTTGTTTTGTGCATTTAACTTCAGTCACAGCTGTAACGTTCAAGCACTTTGGTGTGGCCTGTGTTGATCTCAAGGTGCAAAGAAAGATGCTCTGTGCAAGGCAGAGGCAGCTTAAAATGGAAAACAATGAATTTCCAGTTGATAACCTGTGACTAATTTACTTTTTGTAGTGTTTAGCTTTTAAGGATAACTTTTTTTATTTGTGTTAAAAATAAAATATTTGTGGGAATAAACATACACTGAAACTGTAGCTCTTGCATGTAGGAAGTGCCTTAGTCAGCTACTGGAGGAGCTTCTCTCTAAAGATTTCAAGAGAATCTGGTAGTTTTGAGTGCTGCAAGGGGGACAACCAAAGAAATGTCATGTTAAGCTTCATTACCATGGAGAGAAGAATAATTTTTAAAGCATGCTACAAAGTTCTAATATGAAGGAAGTCCAAGCAGGTTCTCATCTGTGGCTATGTTGGCAGCTCCAGTTGTTTGCATAACTTTTTGCAAACAGCAGAAGATTAAAATGCTCGGGGAAAAGGAGCCTCATCCATTTGTATTTTCTCTGGTGGTAAATTTGTGATACCTGTACTTCTTTGCTAATGTACATGAAAGCACAGGAGCTACCTTTTCCTCTGTTGGTATCACAAGGCTGCTTGAATTCCAAATGAAAAACTTCATAAACTGTTTTTTTCTTCTCCCAAACTGGCCTTACTGGCTCTCAGTAGGGCTATTGGAAACTTTAATTTAGGCAGAGTATGATGTGGCTTTTAAGATCTTTGTGGATTTTTAGGGAAAATTTTAAAATGTAGTGAAGGGGCTCTCCTATGTCATTTTGGTAGATGGCAAGATCCTGTAGCTCTGCATTTCACTCACAGCTCCTGGAGAACTGACAGATGATGGAGGGATGTCCCCTCTGATTTCCTTCTGTAGCTGATTTAGGAGTTTAGCCAGGGAGAGAGGATGTGAATACCAGACATCATTGCATACCTGCAGTGAGCTCTTGTGAATATCTGTGCTTATCAGTGGGGAAACATGATCAGTTTTCAAAGCCTTTAGCACCCCTTTTCTGTAAGAACTTTGGAAATGAGACTTCTGTGGTACTTAGATTCCCTTCCCTTCCCTTCCCTTCCCTCTATGGATTTAAGTAAATCAGCTGTAGAAAATAGTCTGCATTCTAAATGTGTCCTTCTGTTTCATTTCTGCTGTCTGTAGAGGAGTTTTCTTTTAACTTAAATTCAGTGCCTGTTGTTCCCAGATAAAGATCTGATACACAACATAAAAAGATTGATTAAAATATTTGTGTAGGAG
The DNA here is from genome assembly GCA_013397245.1 of Thryothorus ludovicianus. NCBI lineage: Eukaryota > Metazoa > Chordata > Aves > Passeriformes > Certhiidae > Thryothorus > Thryothorus ludovicianus. The sequence continues at coordinate 24,566 of VZTB01003980.1, read as the reverse complement.
TGTCTGTTGTTAGATTGTGATCTGAAGCTAAACCTTTGTCAATAGATGGGAAAGATTGATAGGCAAATAGAGGAGATGGGACATAAGTGTGCATTCTAACCAAAATTCCAACTCTGTGCTGGAGTAAAGAAACTCTTTATTATAAATCATGAGTATAAACTCCACAAAACTGACATGGGCTTCTTGTGTTTCTCTTTAGCTTGCAATTTGCAATAGTGGAGCTTTCTACATGCTAAAGATAGGGATTTCTGCAAATTACACATCAGTAATTGTTGGGAAGAATGGTAGATTTCAGCAATACACTGAGTTTACACTTTCATTGGGATTTGACTTTTTTAACTTTCCTGAAGAAGCAGAAGAAGTCTATCCTTGTTTTTCTGTCTGCAGTAATGTGCAGATTTTAGCTAATGGGTGAAAAGAGTAGAGAGCACAGAACACTAATGAAAGAGCCTTTAGCAGCTGGCAGTAGACATCAAAGTCAATCCTGCTGGATTGGGATTTTGTTGTTCTGTGCAGTTCAGTCTTGCTGTGTTTCACAGACCTGAGCATTCTCTACCTTTTAGTCAGCTAAAGTCTGTGATGAATTTTGCTCAGCTCTAATTTTTACAGGTAGGCTCAGTTTGTTGTCTGATCAGAACTACATTGTTGATAAAGGCTTCCAAACACTATCACATATAATATCAGTTAAATTACTGGGGTTTTTGTCCTTGTTGACCCATTGTGTAAGGTGTTTTTGTGCTGGTATGCTATAATAATTAAAATATCTAAGGTAGGGAAAATTAATACTTCAGATGTGCATTTTATGCAAGAGTGAATGAAACTGAAAATTTGTTATGGTTGTATCAAGGTTTTTTGTTCAGAGGGCAATAACTTGGTCTGCTATCTTGCATACTTGGTCTTTGAAGAGCAGGAACCTGAGTAGAATTAAATGTAGAAGAATGATCTGAGCTACTTAATGATGGCTCAGTAATGCAGCCTCAGATGCACTTAATTTTCAGAGAAGAAAAGCAGATTTTAAAATGATTGCAAGAGATTTGACAGGAACATGTGTTTGAATTGCTTTGCTTTACTACATTTTAATTATTTGTGCATATATGGGGGGGTGGGCTGTGAATATATGCATCACATATATCTATGCCAATATATATTATAAAATATGTATTTTTATATATATACACCATATACATTACAAAAATTTACTCATTCAACTCTTGGAAAGGCTACTGACTCAAAAAATGCACTATGGGTGTTTGAAGGGACAAACAATCACCATTAGCTTTCTTAAAAGTTTTGGAGGATGGTTGTGGTTTTGGTTTTCGCTTTCACATGCATCACCCAAAGTATTGGGTGTTGGGTATTTGTATTTTTACATCTTTACAAGCAGTGTTGTAGGTATTAGGTATAAATAGGTGCAAAATAAAATAGGTATTTGGAAAGCAAACCAACAGGGATTTGTGGTTGAGCAGTGCTCTGTATTTTCTGCAGTCAATAGCTCTTGTCTTTCTCTTTTTCTCCCTCTTCAAATTGTTTTGACTAGAGAAGCATAATAAAGAAAATACAGTAAGATAATTTGATTTCTTTTTCCCATTTTCCTCTCCCCCATCTTCAGCTGACAGCGTGTTTCTCCTCATTCACTTTTTCCTAAATGTTGCCTTTCTTAGCAGTTAAATTCTGGTTCTGTTTTGTGTAGCCTTCAATTCATCTAAAAATATAGTTAGACTTCAATTTTCAGTGCGATTTCTAGTATAAAGCAGCAGGCTGCTATAGTAGGATTCCATAGTGTAGGTATGTACTATTACAAAAGCAGTTGGCATTTTGGACAACTGGTTTTGTTCAAATTTGTAACCCTATTCTTTGATTACTTGGGAGTTTTTCATAGCTTCAAGAATGTGCCATCATTAAAACCAGAGGAGTGGTCGAATTCTCTGTTTTTGCCTTTTTGCTGCCAGGGAAGTTGGTGTGGAGATGTGCTTATTTCTGTGTGTGTGTATAACCTGGAACAAAGCTGGGAGCTGCATTTCTGCTGCTGGGCTCCTTCCCAGTGACAGCAGCACCAGCTGCTTGTGGCAGCCAAAGGAGCAACTCTTGGGAACGCCTCAAATAGGCAGCAAGTTTCTTATTAAACATCTTCTAATTCTTCTTTAGGACTTCCACCAGTGTCACTGGATATTTTTAATTTCGTTTTATTTTAACAACATCGGTGCACAGGTGGTTTGGTGCTTTGAGACAGTAATTTAGGGAGGGGATTTGATTCTGTGAGGAAGCACAGCATTTATCACTTTAGGTGAAATCACTTTTGGTTTGATTTGAATTTGAAGTGACGTGACTCAAAAGAATACTTCAGCTTTTTGGTGTGAAAACATAGGGAAACAAATTGAGATCTGCTTCCAGACCCAAGGTGCTGCTTGGCTGCTCATTTCACTGCTCAGTCCTTGAACATAAATAAAGGGCAGCTGGAACCTGGTGAAATGTCAGATGCTGTTCCTGACAGAGGATTCCTATTTTTGTCAGTGTCCCAAAGGTCAGATAATCACTTGCACGAGTTGGGATGCTTCAGAGTGAGCACTGGTCGTGCACTGATGCAGTCAATGTTCTGATTCCTGCTAGGTTTGTATTTCCAGGAGTAATTTGTTCTTTGGTCTTTTTGGAAAAGCAGGAGTAAAACCCTGGTCCTCTCCTGGCAGGCTGCTGGCACCTTGTGCTTTCCTCACAGTGGTCCTGGCACAAACTTCAGTACAGCTGTGCTCAGAGCTCACTGGGAAATTCACCCAGGCAGCTCTCCCTTTTGGTAATGAGAACAAAAAAAAAAGGAAAAATACTTTGTGTGCCTTTTAACTAAAGGCTTTACTTAAACTAAATTAGTTTCAGTTAACAGTTCTCTTAAATGTTTAGGCATTAGAAAACATTGTGGGTTTTTTAATAAAGGAGTTGTGAAATGATCATGTAATGCATTGTGCTGCACGTGTACTAATTGTCATGGAAGTGGTTATAGTTCACGCAGGAATAATTGTCCTGAAGTTAATATCAGATATTCTCTACAGCTGAGTCTTCATGATAGCAAGATTTTGCTAAGGAAAGACCTTAAACTTTACTTTGGCACATGAAGAGAAGAGCTGAATTTAAAATTCATTAACAGTTGTTTTACAGGAAGCTGGTATTTTAGGTTTAAATACTTAGGGAGGGTATTTGTTACCATCCAGATATTTAGTTAGGTAAATAGTTCTTTTCAGTTTCAAAGTGTTTTCTAGTATCTGCATTAGCTTTTTCCCAAGAATTGTAGAATCATATAATAGTTTTAGTTTAATTTTTGAAGATAGGAAGTGAGATTGATATTTCCCAGAATCCCGGCATATTCTGATTTGGAAGGGACCCATAGGGATCAAGTCCAACTCTAAATAAAGTACTAAAAATTAACTTATTTCAATGCAGGTAAAGGCTGAACTAATATAGGTGGTGTATAGGCTATTATTTTTCTCACAGGTATTCCTAGACTGTTGAAATATTATCTATTCTTGAAAAAGAAATTATAATCTATACTTAAAAAATATAAGAAAACAAGCACTCCAAACCAGAAAAAATACCATGACTTCAAACAGTAGTTTATGTGCATTAAATATGTAAAAATACTAGAAATTGCTGCTCAGAAACCCAACAGATCCAGAAAGAAACTTAATTTTCCTCATTTGTGATAAATTTTTAATTTCAGTACATTGTAGAAAACTTCAGATCATAAGAAGTCAGAATTCATTCATTTCTCCCCTGGAAAGAGAATCCAACAACCTTCTATAAATATCATGACCAGAAAGGTTTTTTTTCCCCAATATTGAACTGAATGTTCTTAATAAATTCCATAATCCTTCTATAATTTAAAATGTTATGAACGACCCTAAAGGCTGATGATTGAGTAGTAAATTCAATTTCTGAAATACTGGAAGTTTTCCAACTTTTTTTAAAGAAAACCTCAAGTATTCATTCTTTCCATCATTTCATACACAATTTTGATGATGACTTAGGAAATTTGATAGTTTTGAGGCACACCAGACAGGCTTTCTTTTCAGGATACTTTCCCTTTTCCTGGCACATAAACGTGTTTGGCAGCTCAGAGGCCACGCTGCTGTAAGGAGTACAGGGAAGTTCTGTCTGGGTCAAGATGTTTCAGATAATTTGGCTTTTACTGATCAGTGCTGCAATGGAGAACTTTCTCATTTAGAAACTTGGTTTCTCTTACTGGCCTCAATAACTTCTCTTTATTGCTTCCAAAGACTCTTGTGAGCTGATGTGCACACAGAAATATCCCTGGGCCTGTCATTGTTAGTGCCAGCCAGACTGAACTGATTTGTTGGTTTCGGTTTGCTTTTCTTATTTTTTATTTAAAAACAAGATTAATATTGAGCTATGTAGGAAACAATTTTGATTTAACTGACTATCAGAGTAGATTCTGTTTAGCTATATACGTGTGTTATGAAAATATTTTGTTTGACCATTTCTGCCCTACAAGTTTTAGACTTTACTGTTTAGTGGTAGTAAATTAAATGGGAATTTTATTGTTAGTTGAATATGGGTAATGGAGAGGTCCTTAAAGAATTGCTGATTTTTTGCATATAAAACAGTAAAGATGATACATTTACAGTGTTGATGAACTGTCATGTGTTACCACAGACGCAATAGCAATATTTAAATCAGGTTATTTCTATTAAAAATGTTGAGTTTCTTCTCTACTTCTGTAGCAGCCTGTGCAAAGATGTACCTTTGTTCTTTGTAACAGACCTGTAGGGAGCTTCTGATTGTGTAAGGCAGTAGTGTTGGGGCAGCTGAATTAGTGCTGGTGTATTCCAAGCAATGACAAAAACACTTTTATGAATCAGATCTTCCAGTGCTTCTCTCTGACTTCCCTCTTGTACTTTGAGTTGCTGGGGTTTGTTTTAAACAAACAGAAGGCTAGCAATATGATAAATCTAAGTAGTCTATATTGGATTAAAGAAGAAGTTAACACAGGGAATTCAGAGAAGAAATAGTGTGAAAATGAAGGTTTGTCATTGGCCAGTTTGGGATTAGATGTCAGGTTATTTTTAAATTAAAAAGTGTTAAATTGAACTGTACAAGGATACAGTTAAAGTCTCCTTGCATGGCAACATTTGAGGATAATGCAGAGGAGGACCTGGACACCATCCAGAAAGGACTTTATTAGTGGAAATTATGAACTTCTAAAAGAGGACCCACCACTTGAGAATGGAAGAAGTAGTAACAACCTGTGGAGTAGGCTGGGGCTGGGTGACTGTCAACAGCTCAGCAGAAGAATGCAGCTACAGTGGATGGATCAATGATCTGTGTGTCAGCAAGGCAACAACAGGGGTGTGAACCAGGCACAATATTTCCAGCAGAGAAAAAAATATTGTTAGCATTGTGCAACTCTTGCTAAGACCTCATCTGGAGTTCTACTCACAGTTCTGGTTGCTTTGGTTAAGAAAAATTACAAGTGGAACAGGCGCTAGGAAGAGATTCTGAAATGAGAGACCTTGTCATTAAAGAAAAAAAAAATGTTGTGAGGCTTGCATAAAACTGTGAGAGAGAGGAAATAGTATGTAAGCTCAGTTTTGTTAGCAGGACTAATAGATTTAAAGTGGACATTAAAAGTCATAAAGGGGAAGTTTAAAACATGACCAGAATGCTGGGGGAGAGATGGTGTAGGGAGTGGTTAATGCATCCACATTCACCTGAGGGTGTAATTTCATGAAGGAGTTTTTGGCAACAGTGGTGGCTGACGTGTTTTTATATTTTTATTACTCACCTAGCTGTGTGTGCTGTGTGCAGTCAAACCCAGCTGTGGCTGCAGCACAAGTAAAGGCAGTGGGGGCAGCTGTCATGTGGATTTCCCCAGACTGAGATCAGTTCTTTGCTTCATTGCACGAGTGCAGATGTGGAGTCCTGCTGCAGGTCCCAGGGGGCTCTGGGACCCTGTGAAAGATCTCTGTGCTCTGAGACAAGGTTCAGATTTAGCAGCAGCAGCACCTCCTGTCCCAGCTGTTCTTCCTGGGTCTATCTGGACACAGCTTGAAGGCAAACCAAGCATCTGCCCTGACTGAAAAACAGCACAGTAAAAAAAAAGAGAGAATTGGTTGGTCTGGGGTATTTTGAGTAGTTTTAGTTTCTCCTTTGGTTTGGATGAGTGTAACCATGCCCAAGCTGTTCTGGGATGGTCAGGAGCCAGAGGGGCTGCTGGTTTGGCCAGGGCTCTGCTGAGGAAATGCTGGTGAGGCCACAGCCTGGCATGGAACAAGGCTGTGGTACACATGAATGGGAGAAAAGAGTTCTCTGAATGAAAAAAGAGAAAAATAGTGATCATCATCTCCAGCTGATGAGCCGAGCCTGAAGGTGCTCTACAACATCTCTTCTTTTGAAGGCAAAGCTATTACTTTTAATATACTCCCTTTTATCCCTGTAATTGAAGTGCTTTTTTTTGACACATTTGTTCATTCTTGCTGCTTTTCTCCTCACTGTTGAGTGATTTAATAACATTTTTTTTCTGTTTTCATTCACTTCCTCCTGATCTTCTTTTTCTTTGCAAGGAAGAAAAACAGGCAAAACACCTGGTCACATATTAGGAGTCTGTTAGGAGAACAACATCAGTTTTTTTGAACTTGATTCTTGAGCTGATGCTTTTGATTCAGCTGCTGGTGTGTTGTGTTTTTCTGTGAAGCGTTACAGAATGTTTGAGTGTAAAAGTAAAATTAAAAAAAAATTTTTGAAGAGTTTTGATTCTACACATTTATTCCAGTACTCAGAGTGGAAATTTCTCAGTGGACAAAGCTCTCCTTATTTCTCTTCTCTCTAGTTCAAGTGCTAGAATCTGTGCTTTGATTACTGATCTTCACTGGCCCCAAATCACTTCTTGTGTGAGAGATAGATTCTCATCTACCTCAAGGTGAACCAGAAAGAAAGTTACATTCATCATCAGTTTCTTGAGTTCTTTATTGCTGAGGAGGCAGAATGTTTCATCTCAGCTTAATGAACCAGTTTTGATTCTTCTTTCATACCAAGAGTTAAAAAAATAGTCAAAAAACCCTTATTGGAAAGTTTCATTTTCTGAGATCCTCACAATTATTTATACCTCAGGGAAATGTCTCATCATTTACCTGTGTATGCTTAGTACACACATGCCCAAAGATCATTGTTGTTCCTTCTTTCATCCATCTGGAAATGGGACAAATAATCAGTCACTTCCTTGAAGATTTATTTTGGAATCATAGTTTTGGACCTAGTCCTGTTCTAGGAGAGTGAAGAGTGTCCAGTGTGTAATCTTGCAGCAAAAGTAGATTAGTAGAGAATCACTGGAAACACATTATCAAGGAAGAAATGGGGAAAAAAGGAATCTGTGGAGCCAAGAGCCTGAAGTCCTTAAGTCTGTTCAGTAGTTACTTGAATTTGAGGTCTTGACCCTTGGCTGGGAAATGACCTTTAATGAGCTGAGAAATAGGAAGCAGGGGGAGATGTGAGGATGGGCTCTTGAGGGGCTGCTCTGTGTCAGCAGCTGTGGCTTCTGCGTGGAGCAGTCACCACCCTTGGGTGTCAGCAGGACGTGACCTTGGGGTGCTGTGCTGTGACCTCCTGCGTGTGCCAGGGAAGCCACCAGCACCTCCCGTTGCAGCTTCTTCCAAAAGGCCTTGACAAAGTAGATTTCCTATTTCTGTACCTGGCACAGCTGCAGTGTTCAGAACAATTCTTTTAAGACCATCAAACTGTTGCTGTGGGACATGCAAGGACACACACGGACACACTTTCTCGTGAGAAGGCTAGAACTTATTTATTATTACATCTGTCACTGTATTTAGGGTATTTCTACACAGACCAGGGATGGGAGAAGGCTGACACCTCTCCTATCCCGTTGGTCAAGACAACTGCCCATCAGTTGTTCTTCACACCAAGAGAAAGTATGTAAACAACTTTGTTGTATCAAAAACATACTTCTGTTAACAACACCCGTGTGTGAGAAAGAACAAAGAACTATGAATAACATCAAGTTAGAAAGTGCCTCAGAAAACTTGAAAAACAAGGGCGACAATAAAACCTCTTACTACAATATTTATTGGAAACAGATTTTGCTTGTCTGTGTGTTGAGGTAAGTAATTATTTGCAAATGCTTGTTTTTGAAGAGGGAGATAGTTTCTGTTTTCTTAAAACTAAAACACAGAAGTATCATTTTTGATGGCAACAAGTACATGTTCTGATAAAATTGATTAAGCACATCCCTTCAGAAGTACCCTCCAGCTTAAACCCTTTTGTAACTCTATGAATAAAATAGGAGAATTGACAAGGGTAAGGTCAATGTTAACAGGTAATTGTGGAATTCAGGAAATGAAGTAGATGTGAACATAAAAATACTTTCTGAATCCTTTGTGTGTGAAAGATGTTGTAGGTGCCTGGTGCTGAAATATTTATTTCATGGTAATAGAATAGTGAATTTAGTGATCATCTTGTCTCACTGTTCTTTTTTTACATCCTCTCAATATCCCAGCCAGTCAGTGTAAAAGAAGAGTTGTTTACAACAACAATTAAAAAACCAATTAAAGATATTTTTACATACCAGCAACTGTTTATAATGTATGTATGCCTAAGATATTTGGTAGATATATAGAATGACGGATAAAATGATTCTGACTTTTTTGCTTGATAAGAAGAAAAATCAGACCACAAACTTAGCATTTTTATTGGTAGAGGTGGCTGATCATTTAAGGATAGCTTATCCCCCTTTTAGCTTGGAGATAAGAAAGACAGGACAGCAGAAATCTCTTTCTGCCTGTACTTTGCTTTTATAATGACAAAACTGGAAAAAAAACTTCTGAATTACTTCAGAAAATCTCTAAAATTGAAGGTAAATATATTTTCAGTTTGCTGCATGAATTCCAAGCATACCCTAAGGTGTTCTTGGGGGGTATTTCCCTTTCACAAGCACTGGAGTGCTTCACAAGCATCTTGTGCTGCTCCTTCTCTGGTTTTCTTGTGGATTGAAAGCTGTGGTTGAGATTTGGCGTTACATATTCTTCTTTTTTTTCTCTTGGGTTAATATTAGAAAGTATCTATTAATATGTATCCATATTGCAGTGAGATCCAGCAAACTGCTGTTTTGTGCTTTCTTCTTTGTAGGTTTCACCCCAAAGCTGAGTTTAAGCACAGACTTGGTTTCAAAGATATGTGAGCTGTTGAAAAGTAGGAACAGAATGTGATAGAAATATTGCTGCCTGGGTTTTGTGGCTTGTACTGGGATATTTAATTTTCTAAAGTATCAGACCTTCAACCCAAATGTTCTTCTGTGCCATGGTCATCATAATGCATTATTTTAAATTTTCCTTTGAGGATAAAACAAAAAGTGTCAACCCAGCATTGCCAGTGATGGCTTTCTAAATGTGGATGCCCTCTAATCTGAAGTGCTATTTCACAGAAAGGTTCAATCACTATTTTAAGCTGCAGTGCCATGTGTAAATGAGCTGATATGGTGACTAATTGTAGGTTTAATTAATTCTGGGAATATTTAATTTTCGAAAGAAGTTCAATTAAAAGCAAAGGAAAAGTTAAAGAACAAATATATGTTATAAGTTGCGTGGATGAGTGAAGAGGGAAAAAGATCTGTCTTTAAATGTGGTAGCAAATTGTTTTCTTCCCAATGATTGTCATCAATTTGAATACAATTGTTTTGAAATTTTAACCATGTTAGTACAAAGCAGTTTTTGCTGCTTAGGTAAGCAAATGTACAACCCTAAAATAAAAAAGAAAAAAAAAAATCCAGGTATAAATGTTTTTTCTTTATGTGTATACATCTGTGGTATTTTATTGCAACAAACTGACAAAACCCTTTTTAGAAAACACAGGTCTTCCATTTAAAATGTTGAGTTAAGGTGACTTTAAGACCTGTGTTGCATATTTCAAGTTCTTAACTATTAAATTTTGTTAAATAAGGAAAATGAGTCCTGGGCCTTTTACTTCTAAATGGAAGATCATTTTTAAAGGAGCATGCTGCTCTGTGGAGGAGATGTTGCTCATAATTTGGGGTTTTTTTTCTGTCAAAACATTCAACTTGTGTTTCTTACCTTTTTTTTAACTTACTGGAAAAGAATTAGACAGCCAAAGCACCTTGTTTTATATTAAGTTCCTCAGATAATTGGGACTCCCTTGGAAGAGATGCTGAGCAAGTTCATGATGGTCTGATGTGATCTAAAATCTCAAATTTTGAGGCTCTGAAACAAAGGGGTTCAGGAAGTGTCTTTACAGGAATTCCATTCCCACGGGTTGGCTCAGTTCATTGAGGGACATGAGAGGAAACAGGCTGTGGTGTATTTCAGCCACAACCAATTCTTCTTGCAGACCACCAGGGATGGAAGGAAAGGAGACAGAATGCAGAAAACACAGATAAGCTGACAAGACTGTAGTATAAAAAGATAGCTTGCAATATATCAGTTTATGATCGTTGTCCTTGAAGTGCCAATGACATGTGAAGTGAAATAATTTAAAATGAATGAGATGATAAAAAAGGCTTTGATGTTATCAAAGTTTTAGGGTTTTATTCTAATTCAGATGGTGTACTCCTGAAGGAGAGAGTAATTATTAATTGATTTTCTTCAAGTTTGTGTCTAGCTGATAGAAAATGAACTGCTCTGTGCTAGATGGTGAAGTTCTCATCAGAAAATAGTTTCAGTAGGGTTAAGGTTACATCAGATCTGCTCTGCTAATTTGAAATTTTGGACTCATGAATCAACATGAGAGAACCTCTAATATTTCAATGCACATTTTCTGGCCTATATGTACTCACTAACCTCCTCAGTAATGTCACACTTGCATTTCCATCTGCATAAGACAGCAAAACCCATCATGCATCCCAGCTTCAGTTTAAGTTCATACATTTTGGATTTTGGCATTCATTGTAGGTGGGACTCCAGGTGTTGGAGTGTGCTGCTGCCAGCTTTGATAAAATACCAGTGAAGAAATCATCTGTCCTTACTGCTTGCTTGCATGTTTTAAGGATCCTCATATTTGAGCTGGTGTAGTCTCTGGTGTGCAAGCTGACTGCAGAGAATGATTTTGCAGGCTCGAGTTATGTCTGGTAAAGGTAGCACAGAGAGAAATGAAATAAAAAGATGATGACTTAGAAAATGAAATCTTATACAACTTAACTCAGTTACTCTTAATAAATAAGCAGTCCTGTCTTTCTCTGACAGCTTTGATGATCTGTGTCTGGGGTTACAGTTGTTCTTCCTCAGTCTGTGTCACCTCTGTACTTTAGATCTGTAAAACTCGAGCTGCAGGGTTGGCAGAATGAGCTTTAGCAAGAATGTGATACACATTTCCCCATCTGCAGGCACAACTGTTGAACAGCTCCTCATCTCAGCTGAGAGATGAATTGCTGTGGTTCCTTTCCTCACTGGGTGGTTTCAGGGTAGCCTGAAGACTTTTGTTACTCAGCTTCTAAATAAGGCTTGAAGCTCTTGTGTTGGGAAACACAGATTCTTGTTTTCTGACTCAGGTTATAGAGCATCACTGTGGGCTGTTATAACTTAATTTGTAAACTTGCTGTGTGCCACTGCAGCTGGAGAGGTCTAAATGCAACCATAATTTATTTAGAAGCTTCTTTGTGTTATTTGGCATGTGGAAGTGATGGTGTCTGTTTAATTTATCAGGGCATGTCTCGTGAGTGATTTAAAATTACTTAAAATTGGACTGTTCAATCTTTTGTTGTGATGCTATTGTCATGGGTTGCATTTATCTAATCTAGTGTCTTAACACTATTTTGAGGCTGTGTGTAGCTTGAATATCAGAGAGAGTGTTTTGAAAAAGATTGAAGTGTGAGGTTTGTAAATAGCTGAGTCTTTCTTTGGATTATGTTTAAAAGTGTTTTTATTTCTGTATGAAATTGCTGTATTGTTTCAGTGGAATGAGTTAATTGTGGGTGTCACTGAATTCATAGACTCATAAAATGTATTGGTTTGGAAGGGACTTTAAAGATCATTTAGTTCCAACCCTAATTTTTGTATTCTGTGCTTTACAGCACATTTCATTTACTGATGACAGTCTTTGACATTCCTCAGTCCAAGTGGAGAAGTCTCTGTCATAATCATAGTGATGTTTCAAAATTGCCATAAATTCTGAGACTGTAGGGATGTCTCTGTACCTTTTCTGTTACAGAACTGAATTAAGTGCTCTAAATTTTTTGTCCCAGATTTAATATGCAGGAAGGAAATTACTCAAGTCAGGATTTTAAAACATTAATGGATAGTGGAAGGAGAAATCAGGGCATGGTTGTACAAGATAAAGGTGGGTTGCACACAGATCTGATCCTCTCAGTTTGTAAGCTCCTTTTTGATTTATGATTCCTCCAACTCTGTCTGCTCAAAGCACATAAACACACTGTGGTGGCTGGGCAAACTCTCCTGCCCAGGCTTGGCAGAACCAGGAGATCTAAAAGTAGCTCAGCCAACAGCAAGAAATATTGATATTCATAGAGTTTGAGTGAATTAACAGAATTTGGGGTTCTGCCTGCAAGTAAGGATATGGTTTTGTGAGGTAACTGCACTCAAGTGATCTACTTCTAGATCAGAATATGTTAAAAGCATTATTTAATATATCCAGAAATTATACATTAAATAATGTACATTGTTGTATAGTAATGTATAATACATTGAGGGGGGGGGGAAACAATGACAATGAAAATAAAAAGGATCACTTGAATTAAATACATTTAGTTTCTAGTGATTTATGACAATTAGGAGCAAAAGGAGGTGTTGCCAGTGTTATTCCAAAGCTGCAGTTTAGGTTTTGAAATGTTTATAGATTAGCCTAATCTAAATGTGTTTATACTATTTTAAAGCAATTTTACTTTGAATGCTAAAAGAGAAAGCAGTGACTCAGAAAAAGAAGGTGACGCTGATCTTTATAAAGTGATACCTTTCATATAAGATCACTTTTTGAAAAGTGGAGGGAGGATTCTAAGTCAGTGTATCCTTCCAATGCCAAATGAAGCCAGCTGAACCTTTTCCATTTAATGATGAAAGTGGATTTCTGTGTATTAGAGGCTTAATTGATCATCTTTTTTAAAAATATCTTTGGCAATTTATGGTAAAAGACCAAATACTGAACAATAGTGGGGTGTGGATTCAGAAGAGAAGATAGCCATCAGTGTGGGGGATTTCATTGTGTGTTTGGAGCAAGGAAAGAAGAAAGAAAACAAAAATGCATTTTCTTGAGTAGTTCATTCTGAGTACATCACATGTCCATAGTTGTGCTAATAAATATCATTCTTACTTGTGAATAAATTGGAATTCATTGATTACTTTTGATATTCATGTTCTCTGTCAGAAATAATCCTATTTCAAGAAATCTTTGCAAGTATGTTGAAAAAGTACAAAACCTGGATTTTAGCTATGTGAGTACAGGTTTGGTAGTGTGATGAATTACCCACTTCAGATCATCTGGTGTGTAAAGGAATACCAAAAGCCAGTTATTAATGTTTGTCAGTGCCCTCAGAGGGACATTTCTGCCTCCTCAGGGTACCTTTTATTTTGAGAATGGTGTTGCTTTGCAATCTCATTGCTCAGAAACGTGTCAACTAACTTCCAGTTCATTGTTTGAATGGAAGAATTTGTCTTTCAAGCTATATTAAAGCATTTATTTCACTCAGCAGGTGACTGTTCACTCAATAGACAAACTCCTGAACAAAGGCTCTTTGCATCCTCAAATTTTCCCTCACATCTTTTTGAGAAGACTTCAGAATGGATTTCTTTAGAACTCACATGTCTGTCATTAAATAAGTAGCAGTAAAAAAGGAGTTGATTTGCCACAGCTAGTGCACTCTTGAAACAATCCTATTCTGTTTTCATAACATACTAGTATTTCATGTTTGAAAGCTTGACCTACCCTGTTTATAATGGTATTGGTTGTTATTAACATTGGATAGAAGATTCCATTCTGTAAGTTAAGGCACCAAGAACTTAAATCACCTACTAAAAGGTGCTTCCAAAAACACCTATTTGTGCTGGCGGCTTTTAAAAGGTTGCCCTTGTTCTGATGTTTTGGCCCGTGTAACTTCATGAAACTTAATTTTGAAAAGTAACTACTCTTCTTTATTTGAGTACAGATGTCACCCTAATTTTTCAAGTTTTTCCTAATGCACTTTCTGACTTGTTGTTTTCACAGTAGCTAGCTCCTTTCTCACGCTCAAGAGTGTCCTTATCAGAAGTCTGTTTAATAAGACGAAGTTGTTATTCATACTTTCTCTTGTGTGGAAAACAACTGATAAACAGTTATCTTTACCAATAAGATAGGAGAGGTGTCAACCTTCTTCTCCAATCCCTAATCTTTGTAAAAATACTATAAATATAAAATCAGATGTTTAATAAACTTCTTATTCTCAGCTTTCTCAAGAAAAAGTGTCCGTGCGTATCCTTGTGTGTCCCACAGCGACATACAATAGTAATATTTGTCTGAACTAATTCTAATCTTTTCATCTGTAACTTCTGGGATTCTCTAGGTGCCATAGATGAGAGAAAATCATGAGCTGGAATTTCAAAGTATTGTAATGGAGGTTGTTTGTATCTAGTGATGCCAAACTTGAAATAAACTTAGTTTATGTAGTACAGACAAACTGAAACAGCTGACAATTCTGTTACTCTTGTCGTTGTCCATTATAATTTCAGATTAGGACTGGGTTTCTCACCTCTATTTCCCCCCCCATTTGGATTTTGCATCTAAATACGATCCGCTTAAAATTGAGTAACGATGATGTCAGTTACCTATTACATAAGGTTTCTATGGGTATAGCCTTTCTAAAGGGGCAGGGTAGGAGAATATATCTTTAATGTAAGAAAATACAGAACTCACGTGACATTCTTCACCCCAGCCTATAGCCAGTACTGTTAATTTTACATTTAACGGGCAGCAAGGACAAGGAGAGCTGTACTCTGTGTAAGTGCCACACTTGAGTGCACGAATGGAAACCTTGGTGAGAAGTGGGGGAGTTTGAGCACGTGGAGGAGGAGGAGGATGGTTTGTTCACTGCTGCTCTCTTGTGCTGCAGGGGTCCGTTCAGCG
Source organism: Thryothorus ludovicianus (assembly GCA_013397245.1). NCBI lineage: Eukaryota > Metazoa > Chordata > Aves > Passeriformes > Certhiidae > Thryothorus > Thryothorus ludovicianus. The sequence continues at coordinate 9,494 of VZTB01003980.1, read as the reverse complement.
TCGTGCGGCGATGCATCAACAGGGAGACGGGGCAGCAGTTCGCCGTGAAGATCGTCGATGTAGCAAAATTCACTTCAAGCCCTGGATTAAGCACAGAAGGTAGGAATTAATAATTAAGCAAATTCCCAGCAGACTGTTTTTTTTTTTTCATTTGTCAGCCTTTCCTATGGTTGCTGTCTTTATGATACTTTTTGGTTTATACTTTCTAGAAGTTTTAAAGCAAAGTCGTATATCTCAAAGTCAGCTTTGTGCTTGCGTTTTTAATCTTGAGTAGTTTTTGCATATACTCAGCAGTGATCATAAATATTAGAAAGATAGTTAATTCTAAGCCATTTCTATTTCTGTTTGGAGTTTTTTCTTAAGAATGTGCATTTTGTGAAGAAAAAAGTTCTGAGTCAAAAAAGCATACACAGGAAGTAAAGCAAGAACATGAGGTTTTTTTTTACTAGTCTAGATTTAGCAAGTAATTTGCTATAAATGGGTGAAGACTTGCTATTAAAGTGCAAAATCATATAAAAATATGTTTTTCATATAGTCAGGATTACAGGCAGTGCTGCAGAACTGCCACAGTGTAAACACAAGGCTGTTCCTATTTTAGAGTAAAACAATCTATGTTGTACAAGTTGAATACACAACTTGTGTGTGCATAAAGTTCTTCTTTTACTCTACATGGAGAAGAGTGTTGCCAGTTGAGTGACACTTGCTGCATTCTCTATGTCCTGTATATTTTTTCTGGAGATCATATTTTTTTGTACAGTAATGTTTTTGGGGGCTTCCACTGATGCCATCGAAGACCTTGTGAATCCAACGTCAGCAAAAGAAGGTCAATGACTTTTGTAGGCATTTAAAACAAACAGTACCTTGAGCCTTAATGAATAGCTTGATTTACAAGGTAAATCACAGGTCTTGCTTCAAATTTTACCAGGTATTTTCATTTAATAATGCCATGTTGTTTGTTTTTTCTAACCCTCTAACAAAATAAAAGCCATATTTTCCAAAATATTTGGCTTCTGATTAACTCCATCATGGTTTTGGCAAGTTATACCAAAACCATTGCATTCTGAGCTAGTGAATGTTTAGTAAAATTATTTGATATCTTTTAAATAGAATGTGTCCACATTGTTTTTTTCCTAAGCCTCTTTTGAACTGCAGATGATAGGACACATTTCTGTCTTTGGTGGAATATTGCCTTCCTGGCTCCATGACAGTAAAATTCAACCTTTTGAGGCCATGAAGAAGTTCTGAAAGGGAAAAGTCATAGGCAAAAGAGAAGGGACTCATCAGGAGGAAAAGAAAAGCCAACAGTAATAATAGATTCATTGAAAAATGTGGATGGTTTGCAATTTCTGTCTGGGTCTAAAGAATAGGCTTGGGAGTATATTAAGAACTCTTGGTGTTCTTCCAATTCCACTTTTGTTGCATAGTTGTAATTTTAATTCAAGGTAGCAGGTCATTGAGGTACGACCATAAACATTTTCTGGGTTTAGTCGTGCTTTGTTTTGTTTCGTGGTTTTGGCTTTGTATTGCTGTTGGGGTTTTTTTGTTCTTGTTGTTTTGGGGTTTGTATTTTTAAAGGTTTTGAATTGTTATACTTTAGATTTGTAATATTAAGACACAAAGACACATAAATGTGTGAGTGTGGAGCAAGTTCTTACCTCTTCATAAGAATATGAATATTTCACAAGCTCTTTCCATCTTCTGTACTCTTTGTTTTTCCTCTGTTTTTCATTTGGCTTATTTTTAGTTGGGTTTTTTGTTGTTGTTTTTTGCACCTCTATCCAGGTTCTGTGGGGGTTTTAAAGACTTTTTTTCTAGTTTATTTATTTCTGATATGGCATTCCTTAAGCACATTGGTGGGCAGCCAGGATGGTGGTATTGGTATAAAGTAAATATACCTGTGAGGAAGCTAAAGTGTGAGCTGTAAGGAAATGATAAGATTAACCCTTGGAGATATTCTTTACTTTGAAGTTTTGACCTCTGCAAGTTCAATTCGCTCTTGAATGTTATTTTTGCCCAACTCTCCATCTCCAGTCTTTCTTTGAGGCACAGGAGTGGGAGAACAGGACATTCAGGACATTCTGCATGAGAGGGAGCTGATGACAATTCCTTCCATTAATTCTCATATATCTAGAGTGCTTAAGGCTAAAGGTCCCAATATGCACGTTCAGATTAAATCTAAAAACTCTTTGTTCTTGAGTGCTTTTACATAAATACCCCTGTAGGGTGATGTGTTTATGGGTAAGAACATCATTTTTGTTTGTCAGCAGTGTACTCTTGTGGCAAAGGCAGCCAACTGCAGAGCAGAGCACTGCAGAGGTGCAGCCAGCAAGGCAAAGCAAGGGATTGTTCCTCTCTTCATCCCTTGTGAGGCCACACCTGGAGCACTGTGTGCAGTCTGGGTTTCTCCAGTGCAAGGAATGCAGTACAAGAAAAGGAATCCAGCAGAGACGGACTGAGTTGGTCAAGCCTCAATAAAAGAAGCTGAGATGAGATTTGGTGCTGTCTTCAATTACTTCATAAAAGGATATGGAGCAGGTGGAACCAAACTCTTGATCTGGGCACACAGTGGCAAGAGTTAAAGCCATGTGGACAAATTGCAACCTGAAAATAATACTAATTAGAGACAAAGAAAAGAAAAATCTGCTCCTGATTGCACAGAGAGTTCGTGGTGAACGTCCTCAGAGATGCTCAGACATGGATTACCTGAAGCCCCAGGCTGTCTATTTTGACCTGCTTGGAGCAGGAGTTTGGACTGGGTCACCTCCAGAGGGTTTTTCCAACTTAGATGATTCTGTGGTGTTTGTAGCAGCAGTCTGTGTGTGTTCTGTGGGCCAGCAGCGTTGCAACACTATGTAGGGAGAAAACTTAGGCATAGCATTACTGTGCTAAGAAAGAGATAATTTAAAACTAGTTTTTATACAATTTTTAAAACTAGTTTTAATTTTTTAACCTGTGAAGCAGCTGGGCACTGAGTATGTTCTATTTTCTAAACAATTAATTTAGAAAAATGCATAATGGTGTCTCACAGTAATGATACCTCCTTTACCAGAGTAACAAAAACAAGCTGAAAAGCTTCTCTAGGCTGATGTGTTACCAGTTGGTGTTACTGTGAACATTTGTGGCATATGATGGGGAAGGCACAAGCTCACAGGACAAACTTTTAGCAGGTATGGTGTTCTTTCCATAAGGCTGCTCAATACTCATAGCATGTATAGACACAGACATCTCAAGTGATTTTTGTGTCTTGCTGCATCTCTGCAGTGGTTTGATAATAGCCTGACAGCTAGCAAACCTAATCTAGGCTAAATTCTATTGGATTTTTGTTTTAGTATGCATGGTCTTGCATATTGTGTATGATCCATCTCTGTAGTGTTGAAATTCAGCCATATTAATGAAGTATATTGACACCTTGTCATTGTAGAAGTGGCCATATGATCTGCTGGATTAATATTTTACATGTTGTCAGATTCTGCTACAGCTCACTCATATCACAGAGATACAAAAAAAAACCAAAAATAAGAAGATATGAAGGTTGAATATTTTTAGACGTAAGAGTCTCTTTTGTACTGTTCAGTTGAGAGAATCCATGTGGAAGAGTACTTGATGCTCTCAGAAGCCAGTAGTAGTAGACTCATTGAGGTCTAAAAACTTGTATCAGTATAAATAAACTTATTTTTCAAGTACAGCACTTAGTTACTATACTCAGAACATTTGGTATAGAAANTTTTTAGTTGGGTTTTTTGTTGTTGTTTTTTGCACCTCTATCCAGGTTCTGTGGGGGTTTTAAAGACTTTTTTTCTAGTTTATTTATTTCTGATATGGCATTCCTTAAGCACATTGGTGGGCAGCCAGGATGGTGGTATTGGTATAAAGTAAATATACCTGTGAGGAAGCTAAAGTGTGAGCTGTAAGGAAGTGATAAGATTAACCCTTGGAGATATTCTTTACTTTGAAGTTTTGACCTCTGCAAGTTCAATTCGCTCTTGAATGTTATTTTTGCCCAACTCTCCATCTCCAGTCTTTCTTTGAGGCACAGGAGTGGGAGAACAGGACATTCAGGACATTCTGCATGAGAGGGAGCTGATGACAATTCCTTCCATTAATTCTCATATATCTAGAGTGCTTAAGGCTAAAGGTCCCAATATGCACGTTCAGATTAAATCTAAAAACTCTTTGTTCTTGAGTGCTTTTACATAAATACCCCTGTAGGGTGATGTGTTTATGGGTAAGAACATCATTTTTGTTTGTCAGCAGTGTACTCTTGTGGCAAAGGCAGCCAACTGCAGAGCAGAGCACTGCAGAGGTGCAGCCAGCAAGGCAAAGCAAGGGATTGTTCCTCTCTTCATCCCTTGTGAGGCCACACCTGGAGCACTGTGTGCAATCTGGGTTTCTCCAGTTCAAGGAATGCAGTACAAGAAAAGGAATCCAGCAGAGACGGACTGAGTTGGTCAAGCCTCAATAAAAGAAGCTGAGATGAGATTTGGTGCTGTCTTCAATTACTTCATAAAAGGATATGGAGCAGGTGGAACCAAACTCTTGATCTGGGCACACAGTGGCAAGACAAAAAGCCATGTGGACAAATTACTAAAAATGCTAATTAGAGACAAAGAAAAGAAAAATCTGCTCATGATTGCACGGAGAGTTCGTGGTGAACGTCCTCAGAGATGCTCAGACATGGATTACCTGAAGCCCCAGGCTGTCTATTTTGACCTGCTTGGAGCAGGAGTTTGGACTGGGTCACCTCCAGAGGGTTTTTCCAACTTAGATGATTCTGTGGTGTTTGTAGCAGCAGTCTGTGTGTGTTCTGTGGGCCAGCAGCGTTGCAACACTATGTAGGGAGAAAACTTAGGCATAGCATTACTGTGCTAAGAAAGAGATAATTTAAAACTAGTTTTTATACAATTTTTAAAACTAGTTTTAATTTTTTAACCTGTGAAGCAGCTGGGCACTGAGTATGTTCTATTTTCTAAACAATTAATTTAGAAAAATGCATAATGGTGTCTCACAGTAATGATACCTCCTTTACCAGAGTAACAAAAACAAGCTGAAAAGCTTCTCTAGGCTGATGTGTTACCAGTTGGTGTTACTGTGAACATTTGTGGCATATGATGGGGAAGGCACAAGCTCACAGGACAAACTTTTAGCAGGTATGGTGTTCTCTTTTAGCAGGTATGGTGTTCTTTCCATAAGGCTGCTCAATACTCATAGCATGTATCGACACAGACATCTCAAGTGATTTTTGTGTCTTGCTGCATCTCTGCAGTGGTTTGATAATAGCAGGGGAAATTAATGCTATGTAACAATGCCTGACAGCTAGCAAACCTAATCTAGGCTAAATTCTATTGGATTTTTGTTTTAGTATGCATGGTCTTGCATATTGTGTATGATCCATCTCTGTAGTGTTGAAATTCAGCCATATTAATGAAGTATATTGACACCTTGTCATTGTACAAGTGGCCATGTGATCTGCTGGATTAATATTTTACATGTTGTCAGATTCTGCTACAGCTCACTCATATCACAGAGATACAAAAAAAACCAAAAATAAGAAGATATGAAGGTTGAATATTTTTAGACATAAGACTCTCTTTTATACTGTTCAGTTGAGAGAATCCATGTGGAAGAGTACTTGATGCTCTCAGAAGCCAGTAGTAGTAGACTCATTGAGGTCTAAAAACTTGTATCAGTATAAATAAACTTATTTTTCAAGTACAGCACTTAGTTGCTGTACTCAGAACATTTGGTATAGAAAACTGGGAGAAGTGTGTTCCTTATTTCTGAATTTGTTACAGCTCACATCTTAGTTTGACTGTCCATTTCCTCTGCTGCTTTCTTCACATCCCATGCATTTTCTCTTGTCTTGTTTTTCTCCTGCCCAGCTTGCTTGTCTGATTTTTAGTTACCTACTCTAACACCAAATATCTCTTAAGTGCAGGCACCATTTCTCAAGAGCAGAATGGTGATCAGTTCCTTACTACTTAGTGAAAGCCAATACACATTACTTATCTGCCTTTTCTTAAATCCAGATTGCTTTCTTGCAACATGCTGAGTGTTTTTTAAAGCAATTTAAAGGGCAATGTTTTGTGCTTATGGTGCATTGAACTTGTTTTGCAGGATTTAATTCAACATATATTAGATTCTCTTACCTGTAGTTCATTTCTATAGAAATGTCCTCACAAAGAAAGTGATTTCCAGGTCTTCTCCAGCCTTCTGATAGTCTACACCTTATTTATTGGGTTGATGTAAGTGGTTGATATACAGGTTTGTATGCATTCAGGCTACTGAGAAGCTGAATAAATAAACTGATAAGGAAAGATTGAGGTCTCCTTCAGAACCCAGACTGGTTCTTCTGGAAGCAGGCTGTGAAGACAGTCTGCAAAATGCTTTTGTCTGTGACAGAGCAAAACTGTAACCAAGAAAGCAGTGTTTTAAATACAGCTCTTGGATTGCATCTAGCACAGAGAGGGGCAGGATAATTTAATTGAAACTGGCCTTGCTGTAGATCATCCACTTTAGGACAAGAATTCCAAAACTATGTAATGGGGAATTGGAATGAAAACTTGGGAGAGTTTTGTTGTGGTTTAGTTATTGTCTTGTGTGGGGTTTTTTTCCCATAAAGGGGCCCACAGATCTTATCCCTGACTAACTTTCAGATTGTGATTTTTGTAATGCTGAGACCTTACTCTTGTTCTGCTTATTTCATTAAACAGCTTATGCTTGTCAGTTTTCTTACTTTTGTTTATTGAATTTATTTAGACTTGGATTTTTTAGAATCATTTTGTCAGGGCAGTGTTTTCAAAAGGCTTTATTTAGTTTAGAGTGAAATTACATGACAGTATCTTTAACTTTTGGTACTGGAAGGCTGTAGTGAATCATAAGTTATTTTTCACAAAAGTATCTGTAAGATTCTGCACTTCCCTCCCTGCGTGTTTTCAAGGTTTTCAGAAAAAAAAAGTACTGTCAGCATTGAGTTCATCTCTTTTGAGTAAAAAATACTACAAATCTGTATGTCATCGTATTTCATGATACTGTACCATATATAGACTGGATTTGAAGAGAGAACGAGTGACTCATTGCCTTTGATTTGGAAATACCAACTAATCTGGAATTTCTGGTCCTTGTCAGTTCTGTGTTGTACCATATTGCACAGATCAAGGGCAGTGGCTTCCTTCTGTGAGACATTATTGAGCCCACACCTGAACTATCGTGCCCAGTTTGGGGCTTCACAATCTGAGGGATGCCACAGGACTGGATAGGTCACTGGAAAGGACAAGATAACCAGGGCCCTGCAGGACATGATGGGCAAAGAGAGATTGAAGAAGCTGAGTTTGTTTAGTCAGGTAAAGAGGAGGCTGAGAGGGCATTGTAATGTGGTCTTCAACTACTGGAACAACTACAAAAATGTCATAGCTGAAATGTCCTGGAGTGGAAGCTGCTGGAACACAGAGAAATGGTCAGGAATTGTTGTTTGGAAGGCTCAGGTTCAGGTTGGATGTGGTTTTCAAGAGTTTGCTCCATGAATTCGTAGCAATCCTGACCCAGTGTGTGCAGTAATCTCACGCTGAGTGGAGGTTGGACCCAATGTCCATCAGAGGTCATTTCCCACCAGCTTTTCTGTGATCTAATGGAAGCAGGACGAAGGTACCATTGTAGGTTTCATTTTCTTGAAGGTAGAAAATACAAGGATATTTCAGTGAGTGAAAAGCTCTGTACCAGCTTGACTCTATGAGAAGCCATAATCCAAGTATTCAGGGACAGTAGTGCTGAAGGTATATCTATTACACAGGAATATTCTTCAAGATTTATCTAGTGTGTGTGTGTCTCAGTAGTGAAGAGTTTTAGGCATCTTTTTATAGACTACAAAAGTCACATGGTATTAGTAACACCTCTGTTCATAAGAAAATGCAGAAATGTGGAATTTTGACAAGAAACTCTAAAATCTCGGTAGCTGATTGCCATGGAGTTTATATTTCTGGTACTTTCAGAGGTCATGTAGTTTCTGTGTAGTTTCTGTGTGTGCTGTACAATAAAGCAAGGTGGGGTAAAGAGGAGGTAGGAAGAATTTGAATTACCCATGTGTCTTGGATTAGGGCAAATTTGGGAAGAAACTTCTGGATGGAGTTTCTTTAGAAAGCGAATCTGAACTGACCCTTCCCCCAGTTGGTTTGGGACAGGGTAAAAAAATTTCTTTGGAGGAAAGTGGAAAACATTTGTTTATTTAACAGGCAAAGCACTTCCAGCACAACAAACGAACACTAAACAACAAAACTTCTTGCCACTCCACAGAGATGATGAATTCAGAAAGTCTCTCTCATGGAGTGCAGCTCAGCTCTCTCAGTTGCTCTCAGTCCCTCTGGGG
>VZTB01003979.1:53710-75235 GCA_013397245.1 Thryothorus ludovicianus | reverse complement strand
GTCCTTTTCCCTGGCCACTGTCTCAGCCATTCTGTCCCCTGTAGTGCATCACGGGGCTGTTGTGACCCAAGAACAGGATCTGGTGCTTGGACTTGCTGAATGTCACACCAGTGTCCTTGGCCCGTCCCTCCAGCCTGTCCAGATCCCTCTGCAGAGCCTTCCTCCCTCCAGCAGATCAACCCTCCCACCCAGCTTGTTATCTTTGTACTCGCTGTGTGTGTGCTCGATCTCCTCATCCAGATCATCAATAAAGACACAAACAGGACTGGGTCCAACACTGATCCCTGGGGAACACCGCTGGGGATAGTCCCCAGCTGGATGTAGCTCTATCCATCACATCTCCCCGGGCCAGGACATCCCGCAAGGTTTTACCCACTGAAGAGTGCACCTGTCCAAGCCATGGGAACTGCAAGGTAATTTCTTGGAGCATCTATATTAGTCTCCTTAGTGATTTTGGATACAGTTTGCTGCCTGACAGATGGTAAAAGATATTAACATAAAAATTTTCCTGGAAGAGCTCCAAATAAGTTGTTACTCCCAGTTCTGGAGAAAGAAGAGAAAAGCTTTCCTTTTTTTTTTTTTTTAAAGCTTTCCATCACCTGCTTTAGCATTTTAATTTTTATTTTCCAAATATCTCTTTGGAATATACTGACTGATTTAATATGCAAATAATATTGGAAAGTTGCTGGGAAATTCTAAATGTCACTTGCATGATTCAGTCATTACTGAGTCCTCTCCCAAGAACAGGGCTTAAATTTTCCTTCTTATGTGCAATTCAAAAAGAAAATCAGACTTTGGAGAACAATTCAACAGCTTTGATTTAAAATGGAGATAATCAGAAAAAGTATCAAAGGACACGGCAAGAAATGTTGGTCAGTTGATGTTCTCCTTGTGTGTGCCTTTTCAGCACCAAGAGTCTCCAACACAGCTAATTTTAATCCTAACCCCACCAACCTCTGAAGCTGACCAGCAAGCTGAGACTCAGAAATTTGTCACAAGCACCACGGATCTCACCCTGGGCTGTGGAGTGGGGAGGAGTTGGGAAAAGAAACCTGGCAGTCAGTTAAAGTGGTGATTTGTGAGCTTTTTCTACAAACCACCCTCCTCTGTGAGGAGACAGATCATGCCATAACCCTCCTCTCTTCCTCAGCCACATGAATCACCTTCAGCTCCACTGCTAATTGAATTGGATGCCTGTGGCAATGATAAAACTTGTATCAATGGGGAAGGTTAGGGACATGCCAACCTAGACCTCAGCATTGCATTCCAACACAAGAAAATGTACACTGCAGACTCTTCCCAGCCTATCTGAGTTGACAATATTTAGAAGTGTATGATATTTCCACCTCTGAGTACTCTTTGGGATCACTAGAATTATGTTCTGAGTCACAAGGAATTGTATTATGATGACTGATGAGTGAGCAGCTTACGCAGCAAACGTTTTTATTTGCATCTGACTATGGATGAAATACAAATTAAATCTCTTGGCATGTTAGTGCTCCCTCAGATACACACCCATCTCAATATATATGCATTCCCTCAGTTACCTGAGAAGACGAGGAGAAGGCTGGAACATGATTTCTGGATCTATAATTCCTGCCTTTCATCTGAAGGCAATTAGTAAATCAACAACAGAATTTTTTATTTGCCATTGTTACTGATTGGTTAAATGAAAGTAGAAGTCACTTGGAAAAAGCTGACAGTGCATATTCTGAAACTAAGCAAAGACAGAGATAGGTAAATTATGGTAGTCCTTAAACCAAATTAAATTTAAACAAATATTTTTATTTTATCTGATATTTTTTCTGAGAACTAATACTTATTTTTTTTCCTCCAGACAGTTACCTGTCTTAAAAGAAAATATCCTTACAGAATTCATAAGATTCACCTTCAATGTCTTGAATTCAATGGCTACATCACGGATTTGATCACTCCACCTCTTGCTGGTACAGGTTAAGATTCTCCCCCAGAAAAAAAGGAAGGCATAAAACCAATGTACACCAATTTCAGGCCAGCCATCAGCAGCTCTGTGCTGCACTGTTTGCAGTGAATATTAACATTTTTCTTAATCATTTTGGGCTATAACTACATGTCCATGTACCAAAAAGTGGGTTGTACTGTTTTTATTTGGAATGGTATCTTCCAATTAAGGATGGGGGGAAAGATAAGAATAAAGTAACAAGATGACACAAAATTGTGTGTGAACCCTCTAACCCAAATCCCTTGGGAGAACAAAAGAGTATTTGTTAGAAATGAGACACTTTCAGGTAGTGGGGGTATCTCAGGTCCCTTAGTTTGCAACAGAGACTTTTAACTTTTAAACACTCTGACCCTGTGAAAGAACCCAGGAATTAATTACCAGCAAAACTTCCCCCAAACTTCCCACCACTGCTTTATGGCTGTGCTCCTGGCCAAGCTGTGAATTTAAAAGCACAATGTTTATACACAAGGAATTTTCCCTATCCTCTTTCCTTGGCTCTCGGGTTTTGTTGCCCACTTTGTCCACCCCTCTGGCCATTCTTGGCCCACCATTTCACAGGTCAGTTTAACACCAGTAAAGTCCAATGGAAAGAACTGAATTGTGGTGACAGATTATTTCAGTTTGATCTAAATAGTGCTTTTTGCCCAGCTGCTATTACAAGATGCCTCTGTAAAAATTAAGTTACAGGACTTCTGCATAAAATCCAGACCCTCCATTCTAAGCATCTGAAAATAGCAGTTGTATCTGTTGTTTTGCCTGCCTGGAATCTCGTGATTTGTGTTTTTGTTTGCTGCCCTAACCCAGTCCAAGCCACAGATACCACACAAATCCAGCCTAGCCAACCCCTGCAACATCAAAATCCATCTGGGTCTCTGAAGTGATTTCTGCTAATGATGAAATTTGAGCCAGCTCTGGCATACTTCACCAAGGCTTTATGGAAGTCTGCTGCAGTTATTCTCTGTTAAAATGCCATGTGTTACTTTGAAAGCAACTCATAATTTTACTATCAGCCAAAGAGCAACAGTTTATGATTGCAGGAACTGCAATCTTTATGTGCTGTAACAGTCAGTGTCAGATGTGAGACATTGGCATTCTTGGACGAGAGAATTGATCGAGCAGCTCGGATTGTTTCAAGTTTTTTGGTTTCTAAATCACTTGTCGAAGGAATTTGGGAGCAGACTGCTGAAGTTCTCCTGGGAACAATGCAAGATCACTTTCAGTCCTCCTCCCTTCCCCCACATGCGCTCACCCTTTTAAAGAGCTTGCAAGGAAAAGCAGCAGTATTGATATTCTCCTTTATATACCTGACATAAAGGGAAATACATGCAACAACAGCAGGAGCGCTATTAATTCCTAAAAGATCTTGTGCTGCATTTGAACACCGTATCCTTTCTGAGCACAGACCACAAGCTGATGGCAGCAGACTTTATTAACCTTTTTGTTAGCAAACCTATCTTTACAGAAATGAAATTTCTGGAAGCAGGAGTGGCAGACACGCTGTATCCATAACCTCCTTTAAATTAATACGTGAGCTCGAAGTATACTTTTTTAAAGAGGTAATTAGCTTTAACTGCACAGAGCACAGGTTAAACTAACAGTATAATGTTACCAGCAGCCACTTCCTGTTGCCTCTTCACTATCCACTCATTTCCCTTTTAATCCCCTCCACAGACACACTCCAGAAATGTGAAAGTTCCCAGAATCTGATGCAAATATTTGGTAAATTAACTTCAGGATTCTCGAGCTCTTATTAAAGACTGACACATCATTAATAAATTACACTTATTCAAAAAACTACCGAATAAATGTTCCTAATCACATTTCACATTAGAATTGACAGATATCTTATGTTTATCAGCTAGTAAAAACCCAAGAGAACATTTGCATATGTATTCATGTGTCTACACAAGTAGACAGGCAAGAATTTGCAGGAAAAGCACACATAGGTTAAAACAGATTTTAAAAGAATAAGGAGAGAATGTGTTTCTTTTGTCACATAAATCCATATTTTAATTTAGAAAACATCCTATTCTGAGGGATGTAGTCACATCCTATTCATGGATTTTTTCTAACACTGAAAAATAAATACTTAGAACATAAAAGTTGACAGAAACAAAGTGATTTTTTCAAGGTGATAAGAGTACTGCACAAACCTACTTTTTTTATAAAAAGGAAGACATAAACAATCTCATGCAGTTAATCTATGTCTGGGCAGTTCATCAACAAGATTAACAAAACTAATAGCCCTGCCTTTTATAAAACCCCAACTGTTTAGCAGAGTAGCAGGCACAGAAGAAAACCAGCACCATTTTTACCCGAGACAAAGGCATCCCGAAAGGTCTCGTACAGTTACTCCGATGGAGAATCACTTCAGTGAAGAGCTGGTGCAGAAAACTTTTCCCTCTCAATCACAACATGGTAAATAAGAGCCTCTCCTTTCTTTTGCTATACGTTACCCTGCAGGATTTGTTGCCTTGCACTGCAATCCCCGGAAGGCACAGGCACTTGCCAGAATCTATTGCCATTTGCTCAAAGTTTGATCCTAGAGTTTCATTTTTAAAGACAAAGACAGCTGATTTTCTCCCCCCTCCCTAAGCCTCCTCCTCCCACACCAAGGCACGTCTTTAATTCACTTCTCAAGAAGAAACTCACACCATTTAAAGTCTGAGGCACTGAATGAGTTTCCTTTCGCAAAGCTGAGAATTCTCACTGAGATTTTGCTAAATGTACATTTTGAAAGAGAAAACAAAGCCCATCAAATCACTTACCCTCTTTAGCCACGTGAAGTGCTTGTAAATATCAATCTCACCATCCATGCTTTGGGCCCATCTCAGCAGTCACATTCCCAGGGTTAAAAGAAACTTTTGGAAGCAAGCGCTCTGCTTTGTTCTACAGGATGTAGCTGTGATTTCTTCCCCCTTCAACCCTCAACTTCTGAAATCTTCAGTGCCTCCTCATATTTTAAGCTGGATCCCCTGCCCCTGTTCTGCAGTCTTATCCCAAAGGCTTCTCACAGATGTATATATAACATGCAACTGTATAAACTTCAGGCTCCCCCCCGAACATCTGGTTTTTTTAAACAGCAGATCGGTTAGCAGCAAGAACAATTCAACCCCTAAAAACATTAAAAAGATAACTTACTAAATGATCTTTGTAAAAGGATCTTTAAAGAACAGCATAAATCTGCAGGAACTGTTCCCCTTTAATGTTGAATAACAAGCTAAAAATTATTAAGCTGTCACTGAGAAACTATTCTCAAGTAATGCTTTCTCTGGCTCTCTGTTTCAAGAGTGGCTGGAACTCATTACCAAAGACCCCCTATTTCCTGTCTCTGTTCTACTCCCTGTTTATCGTAACACTACTCAGCCTTCTCAATTTATTTCAGGCTCAGACTAAACCTAAAAATAAGTTCTGCTCTTTCAATTACTTGCCTGTTCTCTCAAAAGACATTATAAAAGGAGAGGAATTCAAGGACGATCCTGTGAATAAGATTATGATCCCATAAATACTGCTATTGCCAAAGAGGCGATTTTCCATCCTAACAGAAGATGATGATACCCTTCCAAGATATTTGTCTGCTCCTGCTGAAATCTCACAGCGTGGCAACTTTTCAAACTTGCAACACCAAGATAAATGTGTGTGCAATGCAATGCTCTGGCAAGAGGGGAAGTTTAAAGTGTTGCCTTTTATTGCGGTGTCCTCTAGTGCCTCCACACAGCAGCTATCCATAACTTCTAATTTTTCCCAATAAACTCTGGTTTCCAGTGTTAGTTCTCCCTCTAGTTCAAAGTGGCTTTGGCCTTAAACTGGGCAGCTGATTGTTACATGCACAAGGACAACTGCTTGGCAAGGCAGCTGCCTCCACATGATCGTCTCAGAACATTTGCTTATCTCCTCAGTGCCTTCAGATGCTGCAGCCAGGCTGAGCCCCAGGCTCAGGGAGCAGTAAACCACCAGTTTGGAAGAGCCAGTCTCAAAGCTGCCCATGGTGCTAATGTTATACAAAGGACTCAAAGTCTGAAGCTGTATCAAGCCTTTCCTACAGGGGTCTGCCTCATTCTGGCACCTACCCACATTCCAGGCTGGGGAAGTCACAGATACGTGACAAAATTTCTTCAAGGGGATGTGGGTTTTTAATATTTCAACCATTCTTGGTCCCTTTGAACTGATAGAGCTCTTTTGAGAACCTCCCACAGCACAAACTAAGAGGGAAGGATATAAACCTAGGCTTTCAGTTCCCTTCATGTAATTATTATCTGTTCTTACTTAAAGTCACATGACAAGAAAAACATGGCAATTTTTATCAAGTCAGTGCTAAAAATCTTCTGAAGGTGCTGGGATGCCTAAAATCACCAGTAAATGTGAGGAGAAAAGAACTGTCCATTTCCAGAAGCAATACTAGAAGACAGATCTGACTTGGGTTGCCCTGAGCAGAGAATATACTTATTTTATGCTGTATGAAAGTAGATGAGACCAGTTATTTCTTGAATAGCCCATACTATCTGGCAAAAATCTTAATACATCATCAGTAGTACATTAAAATAAAAAGTACTTAATAGAATACACATCCCTGTGCATCACAGCCTCCATCATAGCTGACAAGCTGGAGTCTGAATAGGAGTTGTCTTGTCATTAAACATGAAAACCCAACAGTATAAAGCATTTTTTTCCCCAAAAAATCTCGTTATCTAATTATGGAGATTAGCAAATACATCAAACTCTATCTCACAGCATTGCATATCCCATAGCATCACCACTATGGTGCCTCAAGTTCCACATTTCTTCCATTTCAAAACATTGGTTCTAAGACTCCCATTCTGGTCTTATTTGAGGAAGAAGGAAATACCTCTCTTAAAACACTCCACCACACTTCAACAGCTAACGATTCTGCTTCTAATTTTTATAAGTACAGAAAATCTGTTGTTCTAAACTTCCTAGTGCCCCTAGTGTGGCACCCGAGTTTAGGGTAGTATCCATTTCTCCTTTTAAAAGCATTAAAAATGGCAACATACCTTTCTTCTGCCTTGCCACTTGTGCTGAATTGCATGAAAAAGCGTCTTGATTTCTGTTAGTCATTCTTCCTGATTAAAAGGTGGGTGCCTGAATTTTCTGCATCTTATCAGCCAGAATGTTGACAGCATACATTCCAGACAGTCACATGCTCACTGGGAGCCTGTCACCTGCATACTGAACTTTACATCCTGCTTGAGCTTTGGCCTGAAACTTTCAGAAACCAGCTGAATGCAAATGAATTGCTCCAGGTTTGTTTAGAATGCTTTTCCATTTCACTGGGAAAACAGGTTAGCCTCTCTGGGTAATACGAAAATAAGGGAAAAACGTTGCAATCTCAGGATTGCTTCATCAGGTTACCACTGTATGTTTTTCTTATTTTCAGGAAATCCATGTCTGTGTGTAGCTCTGAGCACCAGTTCCTGGTTCAGTGGAGAACTAAAAAATAAAGAAGCAGAAGCTCCCCCACTTCCAGTGCAGAACCACCACCTTCAAGTATTACCCCAGAGAGAGACTGGTACAACTTTTGCTATCTCATCCCCATCAAATTGTCTGTTTTCTCCAGTGCCATCCTCAAAAATAAAAGAACATGCATACACATTATGGCAATACAAACGCAATGTAGGGCAGTAAAATATTTCAAGTTACAGAAAAAGTTTCTATAGTCCATAAGCTGTGTGATAACCCATTAGGGTTTATTTGCCAGTTCCATACTTCCACAGAAAGCTGCTGTCTACTGCCAGTCTTGACTGAACTGAAAACTCCATTTGCACAACACCAAAGGTGCCAGCCCAAGAACTTTTGTGCTGATACACAACCAACAAAACCCACTCAGATAAGTGAGCCACTACTTTTAGTTAGCATGTCAAATACTTCAAACAAGGTTTGAAGTCCCTTTTAAATAGTAAACAAACATGCTGCAAGAGCTTTGGAACTGCAAGCAACATGCTTTAAAAGATCAGCTGTGCTTCTCATGTCCCTCCATTCCAGACTTTGGAGAAACAAGAAAATATCCAGAAATCCACTTAGAACTGTGGAGGGAAATGCACTGTTCTGGTGTTTTCCCTCTTCTACCAACACTGAGCTGAAGAAACACAGAGCTGTTTACTTTTCTACCACTTTCTTTCCCCCCCTCTTTCTCCCACTCAGCTAGGGCACTATGGACACTAAAAATTATATTCATTAACATTTTTTTAGCAATTTTACTTTTTGTTTGTGATAAAATACAGGTTTTGGTGCAGCACTAATAAAAGTGGTCAATCTTGTTCTTCTATTGCCTCTGAATCTTCTGTGAAATTAACAGGCAAAGGAATAGGAAAAATCAGAGCAGTCCTCCAGGTGTTCCTTTTCATCAATAACTTATAGATTGTTCTGGTTTCAAATCCCACCCACCCCTGAAAACACTATAAGAACTAACACTTGCTCTTTTAGGCCAAGAAATGAATTTGCATCCTCTCATCCTCATGAGGGGAGACCAGTGAGGATGGACATGCTATTAAAATTTACTCATTCCCAAGAATTATTATCAAATTTTTCTACATCTCTTCTTCTGTGCTTTTTTTTCTTTTTTTTTTTTCTTTTTTCTTTTTTTTTCGTTTTTTTTTTTTTTTTTTTCTTTTTCCCAATCCTAGTGTCTGGCCTGCTTTAGAAATGAAGGGATTATGATCAGATTTTAAAAGGGAAAATGTTTTCAGCATGCCAATTCACATGTGTCATTCTCATGGTGCAGAAAAATGTGAGAGCTTTGGAGTGAAAAAAGAGAGAGAAAATATGGGAATACTTGTGTATAAAGAACTCAGGCTACTTGTGTAGAAGACAATGGAGGAAGAATCTCTTTTTCATGGAAAAAATGGCTTCAGGATTCTAGATAAGTATTTCCAGCAAGAAAATTAGTCTTAAAATCTTAATTGTGACTGACTGATAATGCCTACGTGACAGAGAAAGAAGAAACTCTTGGAACAAAATTAAAAAAAATACACTGCATTCTGCAGATGAGCACGTTTGTTTTGTTTGTGATAACTGGAAAAAAAAATAAACAATATCCTGGGAAACAGACAAGAAATAACATTTTGCAGTTGCACAAACAAATAATCCTTTCCCAGCATAAGATGCACTCAATCCTTGTGCCTCATTTCTCTGATTAAAATCAAGAATCAGACTTGACTCAGAATGAAGCAGGCTTAGATGGCCATTAGCTCCATGTGGTGAGTTACCCTCTCCATTATTCCCTGTTGGTAATTCCTGCAGCAGGTGCTGCCATCCCTGGAGCCACTCCCCTGTCACACGTCCCCAGCACTGCCGTGTCCTCCCAGGTCACTGCTCAAGCAATAACAGCTCCCTGCCCTTGGCTGGCAGAGAGAATGTGTTGCTGGTTCTGGGATGAAGTTACTGTCTGTTGATTCATCCACAGACATTTGCACATTCTTGGCAGTTTCACACATTCCTCACCATATGCTAAAACACTTTGTCCAGCCCAAGTTCTACAAAAACTGTCTTTTTTTTTTTCTTTTTTTTTGCATGGAACTTATTTAGAAGAGAACTTAAGAAATCTGAGTTCTCTGCTTTCACATGAAATCTAAAAAATATTTTCTACTTCACAGACCATCAACATCACTGTGAGCATTTCCCCCAGTTATATGCAGAGTACACCAATACATGAAGGAAATAATTAAAGATTCTTATTTTCATCCTACCACAGAACACATTGCATTAAGTCAGGTTTAGTTTCCTGTCTCAAATATTTCAAAGCACTGCTGAAATGACTAAATCTGCAATAAATCAATATATAACACATTGGAATTTACCAAATATTTGCATGCACACCAATAACATTATCAGGTAAGAGTGTGCCTCCCCTCGCTATGATGCACATCAGATTTTTCTCTTCTAAATTTCAGAATGGAAAAAAATAGTAAAAAAAACCCCAAAACAGAATAAACTGCAGATACACATTTACAAGTCCTCATTTCTGATAAAGAATATACAAATACTGTTTTCATTTTTTTTCTTAAGCATGTCATTACCGAGGAAGATTAGACCCATTGTTTCCAACTTCTGGAAAAGAATAGGATGCCAACATGTTTAGACAATATGTCCAAAATAAGTGGTTTTTTTCCCATTTTTGAATGGTCACAAAAGCTTAAAAAATATTTAGATTTGTGTCATTAGCAAACTAATCCAAAAGAGAATGAAATAACTTTGTTGTGAATACAATATTGCTATGTTTGTCATAACTAATAAGATTTAGAAAAGTTCAATACGTCAACCTATCCATTCAAATTCTGTGAAATTTGAATAGGAGTTATATAGACAAATACTTCAAATTTATGTCTTTCTGTTATTCAAATAACACCTCCAAATCAATTTCAGGAACCTTTTAAAACTAAATTTTGTCTCCAGTTTCTCTTGCAACCTCTACACCTTTTCTGTCAGCACCATTGTTTAAGGGAACAATTCTCTCTTACTGATCTCTTTGTTAATTACTTTATGGAGAACATTTTCCAACGTTTCCTGTAGCTCCACTTGAAAAATACATTTATGAACTAATGTTTGTCAAATGAATACAGTGTATAACATTCAAATCAGTGAAAAGTAATACAGTTGGTTTTATTATTTAGATTCTAGTGAAAGATCAGAAGGGGAGATGGAAAAGGGACTCCATGCATAACATCAGACACAAAAAGAAAGATGAACTAATGGGATATTCAGGCACTCACTGCAAAGGAAGGCACTGAAGCGAAGAGCTGAACGAAACTTGTAGGAATGGAACTGAATAAAACATATTTTTGCAGGATAACATGCAATTTATGTACAAAATCATGGCTTCCTACAGAGTATTCTACTGACAGCATCAAGGTGTGGATGGGCCACATAGCTGAGGATTGCACCTGAGGGCAAAGTTCATAAATGTCAGTAGAGCACCTTGAAATCTCAGAAAAATTACATATGATACAGGCCCTGCTTCTATAGCAGGAATATCACCTGTCTTCCATGGGTACTCTAAGCCTCAGGCCATAACTCAATCCTGTTTAAGCACTTCTGGTCCCTGAAGTTTAAGGTGGCTCTGCTCATCATCACTGATCATTGCAAGGATGAAAGAAAATGACATTTTTAGAAAGTGCTATAAATCAGTCCTATCCACAGCAAAACTGTTTTAAACTTCTCTTTGTTCTTCACGTAGAGGAGACCTTCTCCTGAGAGCTCCTCCAGTGAGCAGCCACTGACTGTCAGAGGTGATGAGGTTGGTTCCCAGACAAAGCAACCACAAGAACATTGGAAAAATTAGGCGTGGTTTGGAAAAGTTCCAAGCAAGCTCTGTGCACCAGCAGTTCCACTGTCTCCAAGGCATTCTCTAGTGTTCATGAATGGATGAGCACATGAAGGGCACCTCTCTGCTGGCTCTGGGAATTGCTCTGAAACACTTAGGGAACTCTGAGAGGACCAGATTTTCCAGTTCAGGCCTTCCTTGCATCATCAATTCACAGAAAAGGAGCTGGAGCACAGTGGAGGACTGGGATATTTAACTTCCAACCCTGAGCCCTTCTCAGAAAACAGAACCCATCTAAAGTTTCAAGCTGGCAAAAATAAACACGAGTGCTTATGGAATGGCTGCTTTTCTGTGCTGTCCCAAGCAGGCTCTGCTGCTTCCTTTTCAATCTAACATGTGCTAATATCCCTTGGCAGTGGGGTGATCCAGCTATAAATATCTCCATCAGGATTCCCAGCAGCTGAGTCCCACAGTCAGATCTTCAGCAGATAAATGCACTGGCTTTAACTGGTGTTGCTCAGGATACATTCCCTTCCCATTCAGCTGTTGCTGAAAAATGCTATTGATACTTTTATAAAAGCATGTTTTCAGGTACATGGAAGTGCCCTGAACTCAGCCATTTTCTGCCTCTCTTCTGGATGGATAACCCTGCGAAATGAATCTTGGACAAATGTGAAATAGAGAGGCCAGTGATTAGGTTTCAGCAGAGTACTTTAACACATGCTTAAAATAAAACTTTGAAGCAACTTCAAAACTCCACAAGCTCCATCAAGTCAGAATTCTGAACTGGGCTTTACTATTTTCATTCAAGTCTTTATGAAAATACTGGAGGAAAATATTCCTTGATTTTAACCCACACTGGAAACAATATCTCTTGAATGATTTGCTCATTAATTATAAGCAAATATCAACCATGACTGTAAGGCATTTATCCTGTTTCTGCTAAAAAGTTTCTGGTTTTAAGACTAAAGAATAGATCTTGAAAAGATAAAAAGCACAGGACATATCATAAGGCAAACCACATTCTATTAAAAGTAGAATGTTCCTTTATTATTTCTTCCACTCTTCTTTCCATTTTCTCAAATTGAGAATATTTAGAAAGATTTTCAGAGTCAAGCTTCCAAAAACCTTTGAATAATCAGGAAAATACTAGCAGGTTTTCAAGATTTGTCATTTTAAGGCTTATTATATAAAGCTACATGAGGGAGTGGTTTGCTTTGAATATATATGTTCCCCTAGGAGGAAGATCATGTTTTACAGTCCTGAAAATGAGGCTTAAGGTCCATTGTAAGAACACAAGTGTTCCTCTGTACACAAAAAAGGGTTCCATAAAGGTAGATAGACTAAAACCCAGAATGAACAGTGTGGAAATTCATTTAGAGTTATGAGACTGTAACTAGATACATTCTCTGGTAGCTCACAAAACCAATTTGTCACTGCAGCAGTTAATTTTTAATGCTGAAATTACTATCTGCTTTGTGATAGGTCACGTAGTCACTGGCAATACTGAAATATTTAGCAAGAAACATGGATACTATCCACAAATTTGTTTTGTATGGACTCTCCCTATCAATCCCTAGGTCTTTGTGTTCTCTTCTTAAGGCCAAAGAATTTACAATCATAAAGCCATGTAAAATAGTTCTTTTCAAGGCAGAAGTTTTTAATAGAATTCTAAAGTAGTTAAAAGTCTGTATTTAATCATGTTTTCTTCTGTTTTAGGTTTGTCAAAAGATTTGTTCCACCACAGCAACTATAAAATCCTCATTCTATGGTGACACAGAATTTTTCTAAATTCAATGCTAACTTTGTCAAACCTGTTTCATCTATCTCAAAGCAGGGCAGCCCAGTTACTGCGTCCAGTTATTCTGTAAATGCAGGAACCTGAATTGTTCATAGATCCCAGACCACAAACAAACAAAAAAAGGCCTTTTCAAAAAGAACACCTTTAGTCTAACAGATGCTGTGCCTCGATCTTAGAGGAAACACCTAATCACCAATGGGTCCATAAGAAAAAGGAACTAAGCAGCTGCTCTCAAAAGAATTAATAGGGAAGGTAATACCAGGTATGAAACACGATGCCTTAGTTTTCCTTTTCTAGTCATATCTAAATTTTCCCACATCTTTGATATTCACACCTGGAGCAGATGGAACAAAGAATATGAAAATTACCAGTGGTTAAAAATAAAAAAAAATATTAATCAGAAACATCTCTTGGTGATATTTCATGCCTGATAAATTCCAGGGTTTGGTGCTATGGGCCTGAAGGAAGGTGAAACCAGTTGTAGTATCCATAATCATCACAGAAACTTCCTGACTGATCAGTGATAAACCTGTCGGCCTCAAAACTGGCCAAAGGCTAAACTCCACAGCCTTTATTTATTTATTTGAAGGTGTAGTTCAACACATTAAGAGGCAAGTCTCAAAGCTACAAAGCTACTTGAGTTATGAGGCCAAGGGGCAGTTTTCTGCAGAGGTTATTTTCCCCATGCAGGTACAACTGATCTCTGGCTTCTAGGTGTTACTCCAACAAAAACAGCACAAAGAAAATCCAGCCACTTTCGGCCCTCTGAGCTGCAGTCACAAATCCTAAAGCAAACCCAGAGCAGGGACACCCACCATGGGCCCCACAGAGCTCTCAGGGCTGCAGTAGGGTGTGAAGATTGCGAATGCAGAAGGAGCACAGCAGACAAGCATCAGGACTTTTATCCTGTAATTTGCTTAAACCCAAATGCTGGCGGTCAAAGGCTGCTGTTTGATACTATCCAGCAGGAATGAGCCTCCAGTCTTCCTTCTGACTTCCTTCTCTGTGGTTTCCCAGCAAAGCAACACGGGGCAGTGGCAAAACACACATTCAAATTTGGCACATTGTTTTTGTTCTTGATTAGCCATGGCAGCTGAAATGATTCCTAATACAATTTTCAACCACACACTGAAGGGGAATAACACACTTTTCTTGAAAGAAGCATATTTCCCTGGCTCTAAAACCATGAAATGGTTTTTTGTACCTTTAGTTTCTAATGCGTGCCTAACCAGGATAAATTTGGAATATTTTTGGTGCCCGTTTGAGTAAAATGCTAGAAACAAAGCCGTTGCAGTAGTCTCTGAAGCTATTCAGTGACATACTAGAGCAGCTCTCCATCTTCAAAGGAAGGTGCGTGGACCCCAGAATAAACAGACATGGAATTAATCACCCATAAAAGAAAATCCGTCTCCATTTATAGCTGTTATTTAACGTGTTACAGCTCTAAACAATAAAATCTCAAGGGAATCAGTTCACCATTCACTGTTTGCATTTCACATAAAACATTTGTTGCAATTCAATTACTGCTACTGCTACTAAACAATGTTTTATGTAACATTTCAGTTGATTACAGCAAATTATACTCCAAATCTGAGTGCTCAGTCATTAGCCAACAGTTTATATAGAATGTTTAGAAGAGAAACTTTGGAGCACATTCCACTGGAGAATGTGCCACATCTGTGTTTTTTTCAAATGATACCCCAGCATTTCATAGAGTAGTGATCACTAAACTGCTTTTGAGGCTTCCAGTGGGAATGGATTCACTGAGATGTGGGGTTCTCATTCTTTAGAGCTGTCTATCTCAACCATTCTGACATATGACACACATTAAGTGTCATGTTTCACAGCTCTGGGCTGGAACGAAGGAAAGTTCAGTATGGGACACAACTATGAAATACATACTCCATTTCATTGAAACGATCTGAATTTTATCAGAGTCCTTCCACAGAAATCGTATGCATCCTTGTAAATTATTTGCATTAAAAAAATATATATATATAAGAAAGCTCTTCAAATACATAAGATTACTATTTATTTTCAAATAACAGTCACAGCAACTGTGCACTACCCTCCTTCAAGTTAGAGCAGTGCAAAATATTGTAAAACCAGTCATCTCTACATGCTGCTCTAGAGATACTCCAAACCACCTCCTTCCCTGTTTTCTTGGTTCTGAATCCAGACTGCCCAACTGCTTTGTCAAATGAATACTGCTCCTGATACAGGGTCAATTTTACTGTGAACAACTCTGGATATTTGTCTTTTACGCATCGAATTAATCTCTTAGCTATCATGAAGATTAGGAAAATCATTAGAATTTCTGCAGAGGCAAGCATTTGGTAAGAGCTGGCCTAAGGATATCTAAATCCAAGATCTAATATTGTAAATCTAAATTAAATATTACCTACACATTAAACTTTCAAAACTGGTACCAAGTTCCCGTTCCTGTCTCTCATGTGGGCCCAAACAGGATTTTCCAGCCCCACACCTGCACTCTGTGAAGAATGCCAATGAGCCAGCAGCTGACAAGTTCAAACAAAAGCAGCCACCTTTCCAACAGCATGGGGTTACAGCCAGCACACGGCAGCTGCAGCAGAAAATGAACCCCCATTAAAAAACTGCAGGCACGGTTATTGCAGAAAAGTCACACGCACTGACAAAGCCAGAGGAAAACCCATTAATCTAGGAAACTTCCTGAAGCTGGGGAAGGCACAGGCACATTTTACTTATGAGGAACCCACCAGGCCCTGGCAGTGGCAGGTTTGGGGAGGGGGAAGGTTGTGTTTCTCCTCCTGTCCATCCAGTGGGTCTCTTCTTTTGAGGTCTGTCTCACGATCTGCGCCTCGCCTGGGAAAAGTCACACTTTTCCAGGGTAGTTCAGATGTTATGTTTGTTCCCCATCCATCCCAACAGGAATGTCTCCCCTTCAGAATCAAAGGCTTTCCTGCATTTACTCCCTCTGCCTGGTATACAGGGTGCTTTGGAGATTCATAATACCCACAGCAAAGGAAATGCAGCAAGGAAAAGGAAAAGAGGCTCATCCAGTCTGGATCTGTCCCTTCACCAGACAGTGCCACTTTATTCTAAACTGACAGTTTAAAAATTAGAAGTTTTGTAAATAGTTATAAATTTGTTATCTCCAGCAAAGGGTGAAGCAAAGCAAACCAAATTAAAAAAAAAACCCAAAACACAGAAAAGGTAACTTTTTTTGTACCTCATTTTTACTATCTCTTCTTTCCCCAAAGGACAAAATAAGGTCTTTTATCAATTTCTTCTGCTCCTGTATCTGCATTGTCTATATCAGCACATAAAGCAGTGATATCATCAGCTATTATTGCTCACCATCCCCTAGGGTTTTCTAAGTATGAAGATTTCAGTTCTTATAAAAATAATTAAAGTATGAAAATACTTGACCCAGCCCTGTTTGCAGACAAAATGGAAAAGCTCAAATAACAACTCACCAGGTTCTCCTCAAACCACTCCCTCAGACACACTGCCGTGGCTCCTGGGATTTGGTTCCTCAGAGCTTCTTTCTCCTGAGGGTCCTCCAACATCTCCAGGGCCATCTTCAGATCTTCCAGGAGGTGCAAAATTTGAAATGTGCCCAGGTACACTGATGGGGCAGGTGACACGATGTCATAACCACCATTAGCATACTCTGTGGCTGACTTTGTGCCTAAAAAAAACCAAAACAAAATGAGGAGAGTCAATAATGTTATATAATTGCTTTGTAGGTGGCGAATTATTAGGTACTGCATACTACAATATTTGGACTTCTGACTGACAATTTTCACTATAGGCTGAAAACCTTCATTTCAGGCTTAGAAACACCTGAATTAGTCTCTAGATAAATAGTGAAATCTGGAGAATTAAATGCAAGAGGTGTGTACAGGCATATCAAAAAAGAATTTTGACNAAGGACAAAATAAGGTCTTTTATCAATTTCTTCTACTCCTGTATCTGCATTGTCTATATCAGCACATAAATCAGTGATATCATCAGCTATTATTGCTCACCATCCCCTAGGGTTTTCTAAGTATGAAGATTTCAGTTCTTATGAAAATAATTAAAGTATGAAAATACTTGACCCAGCCCTGTTTGCAGACAAAATGGAAAAGCTCAAATAACAACTCACCAGGTTCTCCTCAAACCACTCCCTCAGACACACTGCCGTGGCTCCTGGGATTTGGTTCCTCAGAGCTTCTTTCTCCTGAGGGTCCTCCAGCATCTCCAGGGCCATCTTCAGATCTTCCAGGAGGTGCAAAATTTGAAATGTGCCCAGGTACACTGATGGGGCAGGTGACACGATGTCATAACCACCATTAGCATACTCTGTGGCTGACTNTCTTTCTCCTGAGGGTCCTCCAACATCTCCAGGGCCATCTTCAGATCTTCCAGGAGGTGCAAAATTTGAAATGTGCCCAGGTACACTGATGGGGCAGGTGACACGATGTCATAACCACCATTAGCATACTCTGTGGCTGACTTTGTGCCTAAAAAAAACCAAAACAAAATGAGGAGAGTCAATAATGTTATATAATTGCTTTGTAGGTGGCGAATTATTAGGTACTGCATACTACAATATTTGGACTTCTGACTGACAATTTTCACTATAGGCTGAAAACCTTCATTTCAGGCTTAGAAACACCTGAATTAGTCTCTAGATAAATAGTGAAATCTGGAGAATTAAATGCAAGAGGTGTGTACAGGCATATCAAAAAAGAATTTTGACCTAGATCACATTTGCCATGTCCAGATTAGAAATCCTGAAGTTTATCCCAAATCACATGTAATATTCCACAGTTACCAAGAGATGTCACTAACTTCTCAGCTACATCACTGCAGTCCTCACACAGCACACTGCTCAGCAATGCAAGGGTGACTGATGCAACTCTTTGACAAGGAACTGGGATCAAAGTAGATCACGGTACCAGATTGAAAAAAACATAAACGGCCATGAGCTGGTCTAGAACTCTCCCACAGAGAACAACACTATAGGAGTTAGCGATGAAAATGGCAAATTAAACTTTTCTAGCTCTATAAATTGCAAAAAGCTCTCTAAATTGCACCATCTCCTGCCAGTCCTCCAACACCAAGGTTATTTTTCTCAACAGCTACAGACACAAAAGACAGTAACTCACTTATGGAAGAATTACAAATAATACAAATTCTAATATCTCCAAAACTTCTTGTCTTAGTACCCTGTGTGGTTCAATGAGATGCACGCTAAAATAAGCTCACTTTTCTCAGTCCTGAACTTCAGACCTTGATTTCATTTAATATGCCTTTGTGTCTCTAAGAACCAGTCAGGCAGAAAACTTCTATTTACTTCTTCTATTTACTCTTTATTTTTTAAGGTTTTTATTTACAAATCATTGCCTTGTGTACAGAATAGATTGTACACATGTTCTCTCTGGCATAAACAATCACAATTTCACTTCCTATTTGACTTAATGGGAGAATTTTTTGGGTTTTTGATCATTCAGATTGTACTGGCTCCATAGAGCATTTAGTATTCATTAGAAGACTACATAATTGAAGTACACAAGGGGATTTTAATACTCTCCTTGCTGTTATTCTTTTTACTCCTGTGTTTAACATAGTTTACATGTTTGCAATGAAAGGAGCAAAAATCTTCTCAGGGTCTTTGAAAATGATGCACCAGGTTTATTTTTCCTCTGAGCAGATGTATCTAATGCGATGTACAAATGTATAAGAAATTCAGATTTTCTTCTTGAATGCACGCTGCCTTGCATTAAACAATGTTAGTTTGCCTGCTGTGGTCATTTATCTGCCATGATTTGAGCATTGCAAACTGTTTGAACCCAGTATTTCATTTTGCATGTAGCCTGATACACATCTTGTGAATACACCGACACTGTAGGTGCTAGGACACAGAAATAACTTCTGCACCAAAAGCAGCTTTTAACCAAACTGCTAATTTATCATTTAATGCTAATATCATTCCCCATTTCAATCAGTTCTTGAACAAACACAATACTTGATCTTTCATTTAGTGGATGCCTAATTTTACTCACAGCTTTTGGGAAAATTTAAACAATATTAACCAGGTTTGCTTCAGAAACTCTTTCAATGACCCAAAGTAGTGTGTCATGTCTTTACAAAAAAATGTGTGGCTTGAATTCTAGCATACAATCCATATGGGGTTTTTTTTTGACCTTTTTAAATAATGAAAAGCCCTCCCTAGAAATTTTGCAAGGCTCTGTAGTAGGATTTTTTTTTTATTTTGGTAAAGCAAGAGTCATTTTCACTACTGTAGCATTTCATATTACCTTAATCTCTTTTCACTCTCTGAGTATTCCGTTTGAGCCTGTTGACTTCTGCTGCTTATGAGTTTATTTTAATACCTCAAGTGCAAGATCTCATCTTAATTTCTGGCTAAGGCTATGTCCGAGATAAAGTTTCTTCAATATCCGGTGCTCCAAAGGCTGCCACACGAGACAAGCTCACCCAGTAAATCAACCTTGGCTTCCTGAATTACTTCCTTTTGAGGGGAGGATCAACTGACTGGTTTACAGGACCTGGGCTCCCTAATCATTAAATGATATTTTCTTAGGTATTTCTATGCTCTCAGCTACTCAGGCCAGCTTGTTTCTGTTTATGTTATCTCCTAATGCAGATTAATATTAAAATATTAAACTAAAAACAGCAGATTTCCAAATTGTCTGAGGGTCATTTGGATCATATAACCAATTACATCTTCTTCATTCAGCCTGTGGTTTATTACTTATATTCTGGGATGCACACACAAACTGATACATGACACTGGCTTCTTAAGTAGCATTGATTCCTTGGTTATTATGCTATTTCTCACTTTTGGAAAACTCCATGCCAATATTTTCTTTTTGCTTAGCAAGCACTTTTCACTCTAGAAAATCAGACATGATTCGAAGCCATTTCATAATCAGCTCTGATGGCTGCCCTTCCAATGGACTGGCAATTTAAAGTATTTATGGAATGGGAAAAACTGAAAGGAGAATTCTCCTATAGATTTTTTCATGTTATTTTTCTGAATATTTTTTGTTTATAGACAGGAGAAAAAAACAAACAAAATTCCACACAATTCAAACAAAACCACATAAACTTACAGGCCCTCAACAAATACTTCAGGTGTGCAAAAAAGCCAAGCTAAATACAATTTAAAACAACTGTTCAGGAGTTCAGTTATAGTAGGTAGAAAGTTTATATAGTCAAATATACACCTCCATCAAATGTACCACTGTAACTTTCTGTAACAGAATTGGTAAAATCTTTGTTCACCAGTCCAAGTGACTCACTGTGTATCACCTCTTGCCTCAATCCTTGCATTATCATGACTACAACATTCCTGGCAACATCTGCCTTCCACAGAAAATAATCCCAGTTTAGGTAGGAAATTTCAGTGTCAGCAGCACCCACAGATTTCATCATGCCTTTATTTGATTTGCCTCTACCAAAATACCAGGGAAAATGGCATATCCACATAGGGACTGTCTCCTTTGAGAAACTAATTCCATAAAGGATAAAATTTCTAAAGTGCTGAAGCACAGGCAGAGCCAGCCAGGAATGCTGTAATTTCTTGGGATGGCAAGCCCCATGGGCATCCTTGAGTCATCCCAGGCTCTTCAATTGACCCTTCAGACTGGCAGAATTCTCTGCAGCCTCACATTTTGCAAACTGTTGAATTACTTCAAAAATGGTTTCTATGGGTTGCTAATGTAGCACCTTTTATTCTCCTTGCTGCAAGGAAAAATGGAGAACTCCTCTGAATGCAATAAATAATGCACTGCATACTAGGTACAGAAATGCAGAAATACAGAGCCCAACTCAGCATTTTAATACAGAAAACTTCTTGATTTACTGCTAAAATTCAAATGAATCACAGACTTGCTTTTCTTATTTGCTTTCCATGTATTTTCATGCTAAGTAGGATTGCACTTCTCACCAGAAGGACAAGAACACACCCTGGAAAACAGAAGTGCGTAGGAGTAAATAATTGTATTTCTTTGCATGGCTTTAAACCTTGACATCATCCTGCTGCAAAGTACATGAAGTTTTAGCACCAGACAGTAAGAATCTGGATGTCCTTGCAGATTAATGGAAATAAAAAGAAAAAGAGACGTCACACAACATTATTGGTTACCAGAATTCTCTACCATTAACAGCTCTTTATATGTGCATAGTTTTATTATAGATAATTGAAGAGGGGAAGAATGCAGTTCAAACATCAGAATTCTTTCAGTACTCAGGAAAAATGAGCGCAGCTTTGGACTCCTGCAAAAGGACTCATTTTTTTTCTTGAGCAAGTCACAGTCTTTTTGTACCTCACTTCTTTTTCCAGGGGTAAACAGGACACGGGGGGATCTTTTGTCATGATGTTTATATAATACCCAACACCATGGTTTCCTAGTGTACTACTGGAACACAATGATTCACCATGAACGTTCACTTTAGAAGAGAAAGAAGGAA
>VZTB01003979.1:0-43931 GCA_013397245.1 Thryothorus ludovicianus | reverse complement strand
AAAAAAAAAAAAAAAGAGAAACCTTCCAGAATGAGTCTGCTTGTGAGTTGGTGTTGCTGGACTTGAAGTCAAGCAGCAGCTGCTGCTGCCAACAGATGACATTTCAAAGGGGAGAAGAATTTATGCAGTCCATTTCACTGCCAGTGAAAAAATCCCCTCTGGAATAAGGCCCTTTTGCACATCACTTCATTTTCATTGCTGGAGCTCGGGGGCAGTGCCCACACGGAGAGGAAACAGGGACAGCTCCTGTGCAGGAGACTCCCAGGGCTCTGACACAGCCCAGAGCTCCCCCAGAGCCCCCAGAGGGTCTCAGGGCTTGGATTCCTGTTCCATGAAGGCTGCAGTCCAGCCTCTTGGCATTCAGTGTTCTCTGACAGCAAGCTGTAAGAGCTGTGATTTCAAGCTGCTCGATTTTAACAGCTATCACAAAAGACACCCTGAAAATGGGCAGAGATATCCTTCAAATAACTCAGGGTGTGGGTAAGTGTAAAGTAAAAATGCAATGGGCCTAGGTTTGTGGGGCTTTTTATTCCAATGCTACTGAAATGCCACTAATATACATTTATCATGAGATTGCTTGTGCTAAGAACTCAAGCAGTTTAAATTGAAATAAATATTACAATGAAAATTTGTACCATCAAAACAAAATTATTTTCTCCTCTTGAAAATTAAGAATCCTGAGACATGGGCTTTTCTCCATGGTGTTGGTGAAATACACACTAAGAAAGCTAATTTGTTAAGAACTTCTGTGTTTTCAGCATCCTGTGTTGATTCCAGTTAATGTAGACAACCCCAGGATGTAGAGAGACGGATTCAGGAATAAGTCAGAAACAGCAACGCTCTAATTTGAACTCTGCCATTTACAGCTTGTCACAGTGGGTAAGCCACGAACCAACTTCAGATCACATTGATCTGAAGAGCAATGTGAGAATGCCTCATCTTTAGTGCCACCCAAGGCTAACATTAATGTAAATGAATGGGTGGGTTTGGTCCCTCGGTTTTTTTTTGTCAAAATAATCTTTTAAGTACGAGCAGTGCTAAATTTAACCAAAGCATGTGTCACCCAAATATTTCATTTAATGGCACTGGAAATAACATAAATTGTACGTGGAATAATCTGGAAAGACATTAAGGCAGCTGATATAAACAAAATTTCAGAGTGCTTTCTTTCACACGTGAACTTTCCAGACACTCCCCCTGAGCCTGCTGCTTCCATTTGTTGGTTTTTGGGAGACTTCCATCTTCTGTTGCAACATCACAAGCCATCAAAGACCTCTCAGCTGCAATGGTCCTCCTTCCCTGCAGTATTTCCTCTAGTTCAAAGCAGCCATACCACAGGGAATAATCACCTCAGTGACAGGAAATCCACCTACAGCAAATAGGTGCCAGAGGGGCACCAAGGTTTTCAAGTGCCACCAGCCACTGCCCAGGAATGCATGGCCACCAGCTGTGTTGGGAAATCAGGGGCAGCAGATTTCTGGCTTGGAGTTAGAAGGCAGAAAAAGAGTGAAAAATGCTAAATATAGCATAGAGTTTCTATTTCTAGGTTGCACTCCATGCTTTTATTTGTAATGAAAGCTATTGCTCCATGGGCTGGAGCAGCACAAGGCTGCTCAAACAAGAAATGCAGGACTACATTTCTGGTTAACATCTGATATAACATTTCATCATTTGTAGTGACAAAGCCACAGAAAATGCTGATACACTGCATCACAAACTTGAAAATTCACTTATGGAAAAACTTGCCATCAAAACCTTGGCAAAACCCAGGAAGTTTTGCCGAAAAACTCCACCAGAAGCAAATCTTCTGTCTCCTCCCTGCCTCCACAATCAGCCTGTTCTCACCTGCACCCACGGTGTATTTGCTGCTTAACTGCATTAAGCTATAGCAAAACCTGCTGATCAAACAACGGTTTATTAATAAAAGCAATGTTCTTTGCTCCAGAGAGATAATGTAATATGACTTGCTGGACATCTTTTTCTAGACAGACCTGTTGTGTGTGCTCCAGGCAAGTCTCACTTTCCCAGACACTCCCTTCTTACAGTTTGGCTGTTCTGAGCAGTATTATGAAAAGACCTTGTTAGATCTCCTGGGCTTTCAGCTACAATTTCTGATCTACTTCTATAGAAATATCTTCAACTGTGGATTATTTTTGAAATGTTATTAAATAAAAAGACACTTGTAACAGTCCCTTAAATGGGATCCGTCCATTTGCTGGTATTTTAATTACAAATAGTTTTACAGTTTTCATTCCTTAATGACATCAACAGATGCAGAATACCATGACTTATTACTTATGTAAATATATACTTTTTTTTTTTTTAAAAAAAGCAAGTTTTTCAGCTTTGGTAAGGATTGAATAAAAGCTACCTCTCACTTTACAGTACAAGCTTCAATATTAGCTTGTACTAATATTCTAACCTTTAGGATTTATTAGATTAATTCATATGCCAGCAAAATACAAGAACCATGCCACTCACCTTTCCAGGTCTCTAGGAGGGAAAGAATTTTCTTTTCTGCCTGATTAGTTAAAATTTCCTTGCCATTAAGAGCCAAAGTTTTACTGTTAAGCAGATATAAGTCTAAATTATTATCATCCCTTCTAAGCCATGCATTCATACTAATTTAGAGCCCAACCCACACAGATATTACAACCCTGTTTGTTATAATTGCCTAAGTAATGAGGTCTTCCAGGAAGTGCAGACAGAGCAAAATGTCTTTCAGGTCTGAATTCCTGAGACTTATTTTGTTATGCTAGTCTTACACTACAAATCCTAATCTGAGATTTGCATTTCAAATATAATGAAAAATCTCTGGTAGAACTATTGTGCTCAGAGCCAGTATTTCTTGCAAATTTCTTAACCTACATTCTCTGTGTAAAACTACAAGTTACTGGGTCCAAAAGGAACATAATATTTAACAGACATATTCACTATGAACAACATATTCTTCAAAAAAATGAACAGCCTTAATTAAATTTGAATCTTTCATGGCTCGCTTGAGCCAGCAGCTACCCAGAGATAAGGATATGAACAGCATGAATTTAGGCAACTCAGATGTTTTCCCAAGGTTGCTCATAGTAATGAGGTTACCAACTTTATCAATTACAAGGGGTGTGGTTTTTGACAGAAACTCCAGATCTTGTCTGTGGCCTATGAATTCCTCTTATATTTAGCAGACACACGTAATAATTAACTACCACCACCTTCTCTCCTAGGATGAATAAAAACATGTTTGTAAACTGTTTAAATCCTCAGATTTGAGTATTACACTGCTTTGTGCTTAATGGCATAATAAAAATATCGAGTGCCTTGGATAAGCCTCAGAGGTCCTCCAAGCTTTCCTTCAGCTCAAGATGATTCCTGGAACGCAGAAATGTGCCCAACTTCCACCCCCTCTCTCTTTCCCACCTTTCTTTTCCCCCAGCCACACTCTGTGTGACATCCACACAGGAGCACAGCCACTGATTCATCCCTTCAACTCATGGCACCATCAGTTACAAAAGTTATAAGTTCATCCTTGGATGTTGGCCTTATAGAACCTGCTGTAACTCTCTAAGATAATCCTTAGTCTTAACTAACAATCCAGGGAATAATTTCTGATGGCTGCTAGGATGACTGCCTAAGGAACACTGCTTTTGCAGGGTCCTCTAGGGCTGTCCAGTCAGAAATCCTATTTATCTGACAGCTGGGAGAGCTGGGGTTGCTCAGCCTGGAGTAGAGAAGGCTTCAGGAAGACCTTCCAGCAGTTTTCCAGTGATTAAAGGGTTACAAGAGAGCTGGAGAGCTTTTCCCAAGAGCAGGAGTGACAGAAAAAGGGGTAAGAGTCCTAAGCTGAAGGAAGGTAGGTTTGCATTCAATATCAGGAAGAAATTCTTTGCTGTGAGTGTGGGGAGGCCTGGCACAGGTTGCCCAGAGAAGCTGTGGCTGCCTCTGGATGCCTGGAAGTGCCTAAAGCCAGGCTGGATGAGGCTCTGAGCAGCCTGGGATAGTGGAAGGCCTCCATGCCCATAACAGGAGGGGTGGAACCAGATGACTTTTGTGGTCCTTTCCAACCCAAAACACTCCACGGTTCTAGCTTAAATTTAATTTTTTCTTATTACCGACAGTATTTGCTCTATTGCCTCTTCTGATTCTTCACTGGAATAAGCAGAAAGGTAAAAAAAACTCTTCTTTCTTTGATTACCCATTCTGTAATAAGTAAAATCAAGGCTAATTTAGAGGATTTTTAAGAATGGCTAGAGTAGGAATTAAAAAAAAACTTATTTTCAGCTGGAAAGTGTAAAGTGCCCACACTAAGGCAGAATGGGCAGTTTGAAAGAGAGATACAGATTAGCCAATGTTGAACAAAGAGCTGACAGCAAATTACTTCAGGTAGATGGCAGAACTGCTAAAGTCTCTATTCAAGATGTTGCTGGTGATGCCTTCAGAAGGCTGACCTGGAACAGAGGATAAAGCAGGGATTTATTGAAAGGCCTCACTGGGGACACCTGGGCTGCACAAAGAGCCTGGCTGGGCTATACCCAAGGTGAACCCAAAAAATGGTCACAAAATGGACACTCGATCACTTGATCTCACACTTTTATAAGTTCTGGTTCATCAGCAGATTGGAGTTATTGTCCAATTACAGCTCCAGGTTATGAAGCTCCATCCTCCTTGGTTTTTGTTCTCACCTCACTGTTGTTTTTGTTCCTGAGCCTGAAAGTTGTCCTTGGAATCGAGCTGGAGAAGAAATTGTTTTGTCTCCCTACTCTGTGAAGAGAGCTCAGCAGCACTTAATATGAAACCTAAAACTACCCAACATAACAGCAGAGAATCTAAAAAATATAAAATCCAAAACCTAAGGCATCACTGAGGGTCCTTATATGAGGGGATATCCTTAAGAGAAGCACTTGGCACTGTAAAACCACTGTATTTGTGTGTTACTGATGAAAGAGTCACAAACTTAAAGCAATTATGCTTACAAACATAATATGCTAAATAATTTGATTTAAAATAGGAAAGGAACTGAGCATAGTTAAACTTACTGCATTATGAAGTGGCAAAGTCAAAGCCAAAGATCTCTTTTCAAAAATAAACCCATTAAGTTTGCTAATACAAATCTGAATTTCAATTTTGGGGGGAATAGAGGGTGAAGGAAAAAAGGAAGCCCTCTTTAAAAAATGCTAAATCTGACAGATACTTGATGCTTTAAAACACAAATCTCCCCATAGCAACTCCTCCACTGGCCTGATGCATCTTGAGTTACAGCTCCTACTGTTACCATAACCAAATTTCCTGACTCATGTTTGCACAATCTCATCCTTACATAGAAAAGCTGACGCTGGCAGAATGGCATGTGCAAAGTGAGCTCTCTTCAGCTCCTCTCTAACACTTCCAGCAGCTGCAGGAAGCCCTTCATTCCTCAATGTTGCTTTAAACTTTATCCAGAAAACCTTAAAAAGCCCTGCATCATTTAATTTCATATTGCTATCAGATGTAGGAAGTTTTCTGTCTCATACATAGTATAAAGGAAAAATGTTATAGCTTCTGACTTTGCAAATCTTAAAACCAGTATTGCATTAATTTTCACTGTATTAAGTCCAAAAAGTCTAATTATTTTTGTTCACATCTCTGTCATCTAATTAGTTCCAGCTGCTAAGTAGTTAAAATTTAAAAAAAAAAGCAACACAGTGTATAAATAGTTTGGATATAAACCTCAGCTGAACAAAACACTACCTGATAAAATACATGAGAGGAAAGCTTCTGAGCCAAAATATGAACATTTCTTCCCTTAAAATAAACACATACAAAAGTCAGATTAGGTATTGCAGTTCACAGCTAGTTCAGAGAGTTTCACAACTTTTCCTTTGAGCCTAACAGAAGTTAGATCCTAAAATTTAAACATTTAAAATAAACAGTTTTTTTAAAAATTTTCCTTCCACTCTCACTGGCCCCAAGGTCACAGCTCCGTATTTTCCTCCATGAAGGTCAACATTTCAGTAAGGTCCTTGAAGTTACTTAAATCCAGCTCCAATGCCTGGGAAACTGCTCAGACCACACCTTTCCCTCACCCCAAAGTCATGAAAGTAAATTCATGCTCTGGTAAATTGAAAGGTGAGGAGTTATAATAAAAGTAAACACAGAATTCATGCACAAATTAACTCTGCCCTAGAGTAAAGCAGAGGACAAGCCCTTGACAGAAATGGAGAGAGATTAAGTAGATATGGCATAGCAAAATTGTCAAAGCTAGCCTCTGTAAAACTCCTAAAAATTTAGACAAAATAAACAATTCTTACACAGAGCCAGTAGATCTTATATCTCAAAGAAATGCATAGAGGTCCAATTTTCAAATCTTCTCCATTTCTTCAGTTCCTTGATGTACAAAGAGGATCATTGTAAAAATGATCTTGCCAACAAGGAGCAAACACCCCTCAGGCAACTATCAGAGCTGCTAGAGCCCATGCAGCCCTTGGAAAAGCCTCATTCAAGGTGCAGGGTATTTCTGATTTTTAGAAAAATGCTACAAAAGGATCACATGATGACACAGGTGAAGCTGTGAACGTTTCTATGCAGAGTAAAAGCCACAGATCTTTACAGAAATAAATATTAAATACTCCTTAACATGGGCAGATCCTGGAATAGGTGAGGATCAGTGAAGGAATTGGCACCAGGGGATGCTGAGTTACTTGAGATGTTTTTTTTTCTGTGGCAGAACCTCAGAACAAAGGGCAGGGTTGATGGCTAAGAAATCTGATTTCCTGCAATCCAAAGAATCAGTTCTCATCCACGAGATATCTAAGGTAAAAAACCTGAGGTCTGGGTTAGACTGCACAGAGAAATAGTTCAACATAGACACAATGAAGAAAAATATTACTTATGAATATTTATTATTGCAAAACTATCTACTCTTGGATTACTTTGATTATAAAGCTCTGTCCTAAATTTCCCTCAGCTTTACAAATGCTACATGAAGGCTCTTGCGAAGTCTAAACTCAGCTTTAGATGTAAAGGCTAAAAATGTATACTAAAAAGTCAACTTTTTGAATTTGCTAAATTCATTTTCATATGAGTATTTTTCCCCCTTTGAAAGGTTTATAAATAACGGGAAACATCACTGAGCTGGTGTAATATTACCCAACCTGCATCTGTGGATACAAATATGCTGAATTCATGCTAACAGGAACTGACTGTATCAAGCACTTCTGTATAAATTGAAGCTTCAGTAGCTATTTTGAGGAAAGTGTCTGTGAGAAACAAAGAAAAGAAAAATATACTTCTGCTAGAAACAGCCAATTCAACAGAATTGAATCCGCTTGGATTAAAAGCACTAATCTGGGAACAGCAAATGGATCACTATGAGAAGCACTATATCCCACATTACTCAGCACATCAACGAAAATATAAATTCTAACAGCTGTGCCACTTTAATGCCTGTGCTTACGAACAAAACATTCCTATATAGATTGATTACTGAAGATTCTTGAAAATATCTTTGGGAAAAAAACCCATCTTCAAGTTTTTCTCTGCCTCAAGAATAGGTATAACTTTTGTCCCCAGAGATAGATTATTTCACTTGGTGTGCAAGAGACCAGCCCACAGAGCAGAGCTGCACCATTTGCTGAGGTGGCTTTGATACATTCTTCCTTATCTTGGGAATTCTTCCCAATGTCCCTGTGGCCTGAAATTCTGTGTTCTTTGTGCCCACTATCAGGGGTACATCCTTCCCTCAAGCTTTGTTAAGTTCCCCCTCAGCCTGAAATTGTTGATCATGTCAAGCCCTAAGCTTTAACAAGACAATTCTACTGACAAGTAACTCATCATTTGAACACCTGGACATCATAACTGAGAGGCAAGAATTATTCACAGCAAGCAAAACCTCGATTTAAAGTGACACGTTTTGTTGGTTTTGCACCTCCATTATTCAGAATGTGGGGTGTCTTAGTCCTTGCAGAACTGGACAACAGTAAAAAAGTATCTGTGTGGATTTTAAATCCCAGCCTCCTATCATAATTGCTTTATAATAATTTTCTAATTACTTAATGGAGTAACACGATTTTCTAATTTTGGAAAAAATGGCATTATACAGATAGGTAATGCTGCAAGACAGACAGGAGAGTAACTGGGCATCCAAAAGACACATTTAATATTTTTAAGATTCACAGAGGTGAGAAAAACATGTAACATCCCCCAGCTGAAGAAACATTATTACAGGTGGCAAGAAGAATGCAACACCCTTTTTATCACTGTTTTTCCAGTGAATCCTAGAGGAAAAATGAATTCCAAGATGCCTAGAGACAGATTAGGCATGCACTGAACTCAGAAGCTGGCTTTAGAGGGAACACAGAGCAGCCTACAATGAATGTGTGACAAGATATAGGGGCCCCTCAATGACCTGTTTGATGGAGGAGCTGTATTTGCTCACAGAAACACATATTTACCATGGGAAGGCTCTTAAGGGATTCACCTCCCTGACACCCTCTCAAGTGCTCAGCTCTTGTATTTCACACTCATCTGTGTGCACTGGTACTGTTTTGACTCTCTCACCACAAGTAAAACAAGTTGAGTAATAATAAGATAATTAAAAAAAAAAAAGAGGTAACTGCATATTCAATTTTGAATATCTGGGGAAAATGTTTTATAGGCTTAAAAAGAGCTCTGAAGTGCTCAGTGTGCTGCTTTCACAAAGTGGATACTCCTATAGCACAGGACACAAAAGAGACCCCAAAATTCTCCTGTAATGTATTGCATCTTTTTGTGTCAACTATGAGAGGTATTCTCAAGTTCTTACCATCCACAAAGCCCACCATGAAGTGTCTGCAAACCATTTCATGGTATTTATTCTAAGTTCTATACAAATGTAAAATGAACACATTTCCATGTCAAATCATCTTATCAAGGGCTCTGAGAGACTAAGAAGGAGATAGAAAAAAGCAAAGCCCCAGTTCCATGCATCAGGATGCCTTCTTGAATTTGCAAAACTCTGAAAGTATGTTTAATTTCCAGATAGAGACTAATTGCTCAGTAAAACTCTGAAGCTTCCACTTATGAGTCTCTAAAGTTTCCATATTCCAATTCAGTGATTTTGGCTCACAGATTTGCTAAAACACATGATTCAGAAAGCTTTTGGAAGTTTTGCAAATCAACTGAATGCAAGAGCTGAACCTAGAAGCAGACCTATTCATAAAGTCAGTGCTCGTCTGGGTTTTATATACATATTTACAGCTGAAGTTCAGGATGCTGTCAGCTTTAAATACACTGGGGTGTATTTAAAGGATACCTTTTGTTCTCTGAATTCCCATTACTTTTAGGGCATGAAAAATCTACAAGTTAAACCATTATAATGAACATGCATAGGATTTCTCTAGATTCCTTTCCAGATAAGTATTTTGGTAAGCATTTAACTACTTGAACATGAACAATGACACAAAAGAATTTGCCAAAACAATAAAACTGTAAGTAAAATTGTACAATATGTTACTTCCAGTCTCAAGAAGAACTCTTCCAAATGGTTGAAATAAATAGAAAAATTATGAATGCTAGAGTATAACTGTAGCCAAAACAATATACTGTTATAAAGTCAGTCAAATTCTACTGCCTCTGAAATAGGCAACTTTGTACTCCCATATCAGAAAAATGAAAAAGAATTTTTGCATTACTTTAGAGGGCCTGAATGTCATCATAGCAAGGCCAGAAGTCATAAAATGCCCTGTCAAAACCAGGAATGACACCTGGGGGCATGCTGATTGTCAGGCTTTTACACATCCTGTCTTGCTCCAGAGTATTTCATGTCAAGACTCAGGGCAGCTTCTTAGAGCTATTTGAAAGTCCTACTACTCATATTTGGTCTGTGAATACACCTGTGGAGTTTTCTGAGGTCATGACTTCATCATGTATTTTAATTCTTGATAAGAATGCCTTTATTTGACCTTTTATGGCTACAGCCACAAAATGAAATTATTTCAGGCTAATGGCTTGCAAAGTCCTTTAATCCCTAACAGCTATAGCTCATTTACCTGCATGTAAAGTTTCTCAGAAGTTCCTTGCATCTGAGGCCACTTGCATCAAAATCAAAATAAAATACAGACAAGAGACTGAACTATTGAAATTACCCTCTGTTAGATATCATTATCTTTGGCTTCTATTTAAGGAGAGAAAAGGGAATCAGAATTCACTCTCAGTTTCTTCAGTTTATTTAATTTTCCAGAAAATGGATCAAAGTCTGCTTCCATATCAGTAATTGTGGCATCTTTGTACTCTTCTATTAAATTTGCAAGGAAAATTTGATTTGCTATTATGTAAGAGATTTAGTCCCCTTTGTTTCAGTTGTTTTCAGACCTCCAAGTGGAAATATTCAAGACAGTTTCAGTAATTCCAAAATAATATACATGCAGTCCGTTACAACTTGAAAAGAAGAATGTGGTCATATTGGCAAACACTAAAATACAGTTCAGTCATGAAGGAATTTTTTCCCTTTGTTGGTGTTTATTGATAAGGGGTAGTTTTGCTTTGTTAGTGTTTATTGATAAGGGGTAGTTTGGCTTCAAGACCGTGCTGTAAACATGTACATGAAACAGTTCTGTTTACTCATTAGTTAAGAAAAGCAAATAAAATACATTTACAGTGAGATGATATTTATGAACATTCTGCCTGGCAAACTGGGCTTTCTGCCTAGCATGGCGCTTTTATCAGTCTTTACTAATTTGGAAGCTCTTCCTCTGAGTACCCAAATCTGGCTTTCCAAAGGAAGTGAGCAGCTGTTAC
Source organism: Thryothorus ludovicianus (assembly GCA_013397245.1). Taxonomy (NCBI): domain Eukaryota; kingdom Metazoa; phylum Chordata; class Aves; order Passeriformes; family Certhiidae; genus Thryothorus; species Thryothorus ludovicianus. The sequence goes on along the minus strand of VZTB01003979.1, from coordinate 33,188 downwards.
TCCCACTTGTAATTAGTCCTGGATAATCAGAAGCTTTGACTAAATAAAACCTACAAATGGCGGGTGAATCCCAGCTAAATTTTAGAGTATGAATTCCTTTCATAACAAACCATTTACTCTGAACACAAACTCCTCTTCCTATGCTAAAAAAAAGTAAAACACAGTTTTTCTATAATCTGTCTTTTGCCAGTTAAATGAGAGCCAGCTGCTCTTCACAATCTGCAGAGGAAACAAGATGCTACCAAGTTTCCTAATTAAAATGGAGAAGGCAATCAAGGCAAAACAGATTTGGACCGCAATTCTTGAAACAGTTTTTCAATCCTTTGGTTTACAATTATTATGAAATGTTGCACACACTGGGCACAGTATGGGTGAGTAACTATTGAGGGTTATTCAGTATTTTTCACAACAGAGGAGCACTAAGCTCTGCAAAGCAGACCTTCTTCTTGCACAAAATCTTGTTAGAACAACTTTCTTTTAGTAACAAAGGTTCTAATAGGATTTTCTTTTTATACATACAAAGTGTGCCAGAGCAGACTGAAAATTGTACTTTACAGTTTCAGGTATTTCTACTTTGCATGCATCCTGCTTTCTAAACTGAATAACATTTTAATTCAAGAAATATTTAATTAATCATTTATAACGCCTGTGACTGCATTTTTCAGGTTTAATGTAATCTACACTAATACTAAAATATTTTGTACATATTCTTTTACTTACTGTGCATATACTTTTATTTTATTTACAGAAGATTACTTCAAGAAAAGAAAATATTGACTCGACTAGTTTTGATATTTTTCTTTTCTTCAGATGTAATGAACCTGAACCTTAAGAGAAAAACATATCCTACTTTCATAAGTGGCTCGTGCTTGTTTCCTACCTATCCACATACAAGAGATTATCTCCCCGAGGTCTTTGCTAGGGATTTTCATTTTTTTTGTCTGGAGTGAAACATCAGAATTCATCTGTTTGGGAGCTGACTGGATTATGTTCATTAGTTTATGATCATCCCAGAAACACACTCATAAATCTTACTGCAATGCCATTAGAATATAATGTTTTGATTATGCTTTATTAAAGCAGATGCTGCCATATGCACAATAGAGGAATAAAAATATGATTCACTACATTCAAGAGACAGTTGGCAAATATCTTCCCCAGTCCAAATAAGATTTCTGAAATAAAGTCTGGACTGAAAATAGTGCAAATTGGAAATAAAATTACATATTTTTTTATTTTTTTGTATGAGCAGTACATACAGAAGAAAGGAGGCAACTCCAGCTAAGTCACCTCTGAGTGCAGAGACCAACCAGACTTGTTTTCTGAAGAGGATAAGGTAAAACAGGAATTCCCATACTATAATTGCTGGAAATCCAGATTAGAATGTAACAGCTTAGATTTATCTTCACTAATTACTTTAACTGACTCACAATCTGTTGATTTTAAGGAGTATGAAGGTCTAAGCAGCAAGTGAATAATCCTCTATGAATATTCATACACTTTATGTTGCTCTAATGAAAACAATGCTCACAGTCAGCACTGGAGAAGCAAGACTTGTAACAGAGGCATCCTTTGGGCCTCTTTTTTCTTGACTTTGAGCATTCAGTCTGGTTTCACTCCCACAAAGGTTTCATTGAAGGAGAATCAGCTGATCTGTTTTCTCCAAATTCACAACTGCTTCAGGAAACCACCACCAGTTTGCCACCGCTTCCTTGGGTGATGTGCCAGAGGCTCCCCATGCAATCATCACTTCATACTTGCAACTTTCTGGAAGTCATTATTTACCATTCCTTGAATGATACACACTATCTGGTCACATCAGGTTTGTCTTTACCCCTCTGTAAAGTGCTCTATTTTAACCCCTCAATCCTCAACTTTTATCCTCAGTTACTTCAGATTTAACATCAAAAATTCTGCTAAAGGGAGAAACACAAAATATATTTTTTATACCACGTACACAGAGTTGAGAAAACTACTAACAGTTCCCCATTTGTTTGCTGATGTTCTGAGAGAAATAATGCCTTAGGCATTTGAAGACACCAGATTTTCCTTTTTGATCAGTATGAAAATATACAACTCTTTCCCCTCAGCAGGTTTCAGTCACAGGTTTTGAAGAAATACTAGTGAACCACAAAACAGTCATAAAATCTTGCTTTACAGGTTATCAAATTGGAGTTTAAAATCCAGTTTGTGCTTAAAGTCCTCCAAACCACTACACTGGAATTTGACAGAAGCACATTATAAACACAAATTGACCTAGACTGGCAACAGTGCCATCAGGATTTACTTTTTATGTTTGTTTCCGGAAGAAATTATCCTTGTAATTTAACTGCTTTGTTCTCTGCATCAATGAATTGCCAGATAAGAGCAAAGTGCTATTGAGAAATGGTTTTATAGCAAATAAACTCGAGAAGATGGAAACAAAAGAGGTAACTGTAATGTTACAAGGTCAGAGAGACTTGAAATAAAAATGTCACACTACAACATTCAGGCAGAGGCATTTAGCTACAAGAAAAAAAACCACCTTTATTTTGTTGCTCAATGTGCATCTGTGTAAAAGAACTAAAATGTTGTAAAGGTGTGGCAGGAAGAAATTCAGCCTGGTTACTATTATCAAAGACATCACATCAGAGCTGGTGCTCAGACAAAGTTAAAGAGCAGATTTAGCAAAGGTGGGACTCTCAGTTTCTTCATCTTCAAAGCAAAAGGGGAGTTGATAGCACTGAGCAGACGAAAGCAAACTGGGGAAAATTTAAAGAATTTCATTTACTGCTCAGACTTTCCAATTGTCGGGGTATTGACTGAAGCAAAGTTATTTCATACACATCTACAGAGCTCTCTGGTAGCTGATCAAGTGTCCCTCCAGGGACATCCAGTGCTGCTAAACCCTCTCCAGTAGCTTCTGAGACTTTCAAGGTTACACCTAAAGAAGTTGAAGTGATTCTTTGGGATGGGAGGGAAAACAGGAGTGATAAACATCTCCAGAGACTGGAATGATGCAACTTCACTGATAAAGTGACTTCTGACTGTCCTAATCTACTGCCCTAAACAATGTCATCTTCTGCTGCAGTGCTATTTCCACACTGTTGGGTATTTCTGGAAATCACAGAAAAGCTTGTCCTTGTACAGCATGTTCAATGATTTTGCACCTATAATGAGTGTTCATTATTATAAAACACATCTCCTTATTCATCATTCTCCGCTTTGATAAACTAAACCATCACATTATAGACTTCTAAAGCAAGGAGGAGGTTTCATCCTAGTGCTGTAAATGTCTTTTCTGGGGAAGGGAGCAGGAGGAAGGTGGATTTTTTGCTAATAAGCAGAGCCTATCAAGGCCCTGCTTTACCTGTGTGAGCACAATCCTTTGCTAATCTTAGCAGGTCAAGGCTGCCTGAGCTCAAACAAATCCTTAGCTGTAGGGAAAATGAACTGAGTTTCTGGTCTGCCTCTGAGTAGCCTAATAAGAGTGAAAGCAGTGTCTTGGGAGGAGTGCCTTGTAGGGTTTTGTGGGAGTTTGTTTGTTTGTTTTGAGGAGAGAGACAAGAGAGGCAAACAGGAAACAAGCTAGGTAAATGAGGGCTGGAAGCAGAACTTCTAAGAGTAACACAGATGTGGCTCACTGTCTCCTGTTTAATTGTCTCAATTTTTGCCCTCATAGGACATTGTCCCTCTGCCTTTCCTGCCTGTTTGCTGACACTATCAGCATGTTGAGAGAAGGTGATTATTAAGGTCTGCACTCTACTCTTGTCCATCTCTTCCCATCCTCCATTCAAACACTCTCTGCCACATGGAGTCACATTTTGCTGCCTCAGAGCCCTCATGGTGTGTCTGGAGAAACCCTGACTCAGTGTAACAAGCACGACAGGAAAATGGGAGAATGGATTCAAGAATCCAGAAAGCACTTCTCTGCTCTGTGCCTACACCAAAACATTCTTCCTTGTGTCTACACACACACACATGGATCACTTTTCCACACTGCTGGTACCACATAAAGAAAAATGTAAGTGAGATCAGGTACAGGAGGAGTGAGGGGAAGGTAGCTCTTATTAGCTCATCTTTACCTATTCCTTCCCTGCTTCCTTCCTGTCTTCCCTGCTTATCCTCACGTGGATGGAGTTGCTGCAGTGAAATCAGGATGGTAGCAGCAGTGCCCTCTGCCACCATCCCTCTAATTCCTCTGCTTGCTGGGACGGGGAGATGAAAGCAGCCAGGGAACCTGGAATCAGGGAACAATGCTCCCAGCCCAATTCCTACCATGTTCCAGTCCCACAGTTCAACCAGTTTCTGCCCCCTCCCTTTGATTTGGGCTTCCCATAGGGCAGAGTCCCAGATGTGTGGTAGATAAGCTGCTATATATTTTGTCAAGACACTTGATTACTACCTGGCTTAGGTAAATAGAGCATTTAAGTTTTCAAAATGATGCTAACATTAGTTCAAAAGGGTTACAGGCAAGTCACATGTCTCTACAACAGAAAAAACTTCAGCAGTCAGTGGTGAGACCAGTCATGGGTTATCCCTCAGCTTACTGGGGACTTGAAATTATTTTATATACTATAAATTATTATTAATAATAATTATATTATTATTATGTTTACATATTATTTTTTTCTCGTATTCTGGTACCAAGCTATATCTGTCCTCAAGATTGTTCTCAACTGGAATCATAAGCAAGTGGATGGAAAATCCATATAATTTAGAAAACAACAACCCATATTTGCTTATGTTTGTCCCAGCCCAACCTTTCACTTTACTGGTATATCAAATTTTAGCCCAAGTATTTCTCCATTAGGAAGATGGAGAGAAACATAAAGATTCATTGTTTTTAAACAAGTTCATACAGTAGATGCAAGTAAAATCAGGAACACAGGCAAGGTCAATAAATAAACATGGAAAGCTGGAATTCTACTTTCTTTGCTCTCCCACCTGCTCTTTCCACATATCCATACAAGTTTCAGAATGAAGTCCTTCATGCACTTGTTCATATATTCCCTTTTTAAGAAACAACAAAACAACTCCAGAGAAGTGCTCTTCAGTGATTCCCCCCCCCTCCACAACATTAAAATTAAAAATGTGAAATTGCAAACGACTTTTTTGGCTGTGGAAGTACAAAGTGTGGTACATGCAAGTCCTCAAGAGCACACGCTGCACTGCAGCCGTGCACAGCCAGACCCGCAGCTGCTGGCCTGCCACAAATACCCAGCATCTACTTCTGCCCCATGCAAAGCTGAGCAAAGGACGATACGTGAAGGAGGGTGGTTCCTTCTGCTTCTTGCAAATGTTAGAAGGATGTATTTAATCCCGGCAGCGCGATACCGTGAGCGCCAGCCGATGGGACCGGGGATCACTTGGCATCCCCTCGTACCCTTACCTCCCTTATCTCTGTACTGCTCCAACAGCCAGCTTCATCTTCCAGCTGCCTTTTGCTGAATTCCCTCTCAACAATCTTCTTCCCACCGCTGTGGCACCCCACATATCGCTTTCTTATGGTTACTTGTCAAAGCCCGCGGAGGGGAGGGGAGGAAGGGGGGGCTCCCACCTTAGAGAGCTCGGCTGCAGCTGGGTCTCATTACTGACAGCGCTTGCTGGACCCCCTGCCCTAGGCCAATAAAGCGCTTTATTTACCGACCTGCCAGTCGAACTCGAGTTTCGGAGCTTTGCTGGCCGCGAGAATAAATATTTACCTTCCAGGAGCCGCGTCTGTCTGAAAAGCCCCGCTGGCGGCGGGACGGAGCGGGCGCGGAGCAGCAACAGGAGCTGCTGCAGCGCCGGGAGGGACCCGCTGGAGCACCCCGGAGCCGCCGAGCCCGCCCCGCTGACCTGATCCTGGTCCTGATCCTGGTCCTGATCCTCTTCCTGCCCGTGCCCGGCGGTGCCTCCGCAGCCCCGGCACAGCCGGGACACCGGGCACAGCCGGGACCGCCTCCGCACCGCGGCTTCGGCAGCCGGACCTTCCCTTCCCTCGCAGCCCGAGCCCGCTGCCGTCCCCGGCGGTGCCCCCGATGCTGCCCCCGAGCCCGGTGCTGTCCCCAGCGCTGTCCCCGATGCTGTCCCCGATCCCGGTGCCAGCCCCGGCTCGGGGCCGCCCCCAAATGACGGCGTCCGGCGCTCCGGCCCCCCCCGCGCGGGCAGGTGCTCCCGGGAATTCCTGCGCTCAGGGAATTCTCCGCACAGCCTTGCCCCCCTCGCTGCTGCTGGAGTCAAAACTGTGTTGTTTTAACAAGTGGTAGCGCGAGTATTTATTTTTTTTTTGGTGCGTCTTCCTGCATCCCTCGGCTTTTCCAGGTTAACTCAGACATTATAGTATTAACTGAGAGAAACACTAGCTACTCCAATGATTTTAAAAAGTGCTTCTTGCCTACTTTAGTTTTCCTGGTAAAATATCAGCATAGGTCGTTTATATTGTTATAAGTATTTAATGTCACCCCCACCGCTGACTACCGCTTAAATCAGCCTCTAATACTCTGTTTATGACTGAAGAAATCTCCAGTGCAGGAAGGCTCCAAGTACACAAAGGTTAAGAAAAACACACTCATGAACTGTAGCTTTTCTTCTGTCTCTTTGAGATTCCAAGGCCACTCGTAGAAATACAGAAAGTGCTGCGAGTTTTGGTCGTTGGGAGTTCCCTGGTCACTTGGGGTGCAAAAATCTGATAAAAGGTTTCTTGCTGACCAAAGGGATCACCTGTGCTGTACCGGCACAGCCTTTCGAAGCAGCGCCGAGTGCTTCTGAGGATGCCAGTTTGTCATGGACCTGGCTAAACAAAAGTTACTACTCAGCAGAAAGTGAGATAAAGAGGTTCTAGACACATTAACAATGCAGTTAACACCTACTTTTCACTCTTTGTGGAGTGGTTGTAATTCAATCACCGAAGTTTGCTGGCTTCCTTCTGGGATGATGATGTCTTTCACCTAAATAGTTTAACCATGTCTAATATACAAGTTGTTTTAATGTGGGTTTGTTACTTTTAACACTTCTCTTCAGTTTTAGAGTCTCTTTTTGCAGAATAACCTTCCAGTGTATTTGGAGTGTTAAAACTTGTACTCTGTTACCAGCTGAGCCCCTCTCTGACCTTGGGAAGAATTATTTATTTTTTCAGTTTTGCTTTAAACTGACACAAAACACTAAGGCTATGAATCACATACCAGATATTCCAGATAAAGGATTGGACCTCACCTACAGAGCAGACATGCCCAAGGTGGGAGAGGGAGAAAATGGGAAGTGAAGTAGAACGCCTTTGAAACATCTCTGAACACGCTAAAGAATAATTTAAACTGGCAAGAATCCACGGGCTGTGTATTATTAATTCAGCTTCTGAATGTTTCTTGTCTTTTTTCTCAGCTTTGAGGTAGTCCTCTTAAATAGGTCATGTAGAGGAGTGGTGAAAAAGGCACTGGTTGATAGCATTTGCATCTTTCATAATGCTGATACCAAAAATTATTGGGCAGCACTGCTGGTTGAGTGTTGCTAAACCATTTGGGCAACAATAAGAGTGGAATTTAGAACAATCAGAGCAAAACCTATTTGAAAACAGCCCAGTTTTCCCTCCTTTTTCCCAACCCACTGGAGGTCTTGGGCAGGTGTCTGGGCAACTTCCCACAGGATAGAAGCAGCACCCGGGAGCTCATTTACTCCGTGATGCAGGGTTGTCTCCTCCCGCCCTGGTTATTCCTGACCTGGAATTGCCAAGCCCCTGCTGGAACACGCTGTTCTCCGGCTGAAGCAGTGCCTGGGCAGGCGAGCACGGCCTTGCCCCAGTGCTGTGCCGGGGAAGGGCCTGGGATGGGGAGGCCCTGCAATTGCTGCCACTCCCTTGGGAAGTGCAGGCAGGAGCAGAGGGAGGCTGAGAGCACAAGCCCCTGTCCATTAATGGGTCGTGATTTTACAGATCTGTTCCTTTTTTGTTTGACATAACATTGCTGCACCTCCAGAAAGAAGAGAAAATCTTGATTGTGGGCTCCTTGTGGCTTGTTGGTCCTGTCTATCATGTTTAATATCCTTGTACTGAGTTAATTCTGCACCTCTCTCAGTGCAGTGGGTTCCAGGAGCACTCCCTCAGCTGTGCTGGCCTTTTGGCTAATTACCATTCCAGAAGTGCCCCCTTCAATGAGAGTGGTTTGTGTCTTTGCTGCAGTGGTGCAGACCCATGACTGCCACAAAGCTGGCATTGTGTGAAGTCTCTGCCTCTCTTATGCAACAATGGGGTTTATTCAGGGAGGGCAGAGTCATCCTTCTCAGAAAAGACCTATGAGAAAAACAAGTTAGGAGCCCCAAAGCAGAGCACTGCTGGGCATTGCTTTACCAACCATCTTCCTTTCTTCCATCTCAAAATACCAGAGTTATCAGTGAGATCCCACCTGTGTGATCCCATAGTTTATCCTGAGATTTAATCACCAGGGTTTATTTTTACGCTGTTGAAACTTATTGAGCAGACCTGACCAAGTTTCTCTTCCTCAGCGTCAGTCACATTATGGGTCACTTTGACAGTGTTGAGTTTCAGTTCAGACCAGATTCCTGACTCTGCAAGTGTGCCTGAATAGTGCTTAGGCTGATGCATCCAATAGTTCTCTCCTCGTGCTGCTTGCCCCGTTACTGGATTGTGCAGAAAAGTGGCAAAATCGATCACCGTCCCTGAAGGGTAAAGGCCAAAACAGACTCTGAGATGAAGGCTCTAAATGTCTGTGCTCCCTGGATAGAAACTCGTGGTTCTAAGGCAGGAAAAACCAAAAAATCCTCTTTTCAGTATGTTCCAAATTGCTGTTATATTTGCTGAAAGGTTTTTATAAAGGTGTTACCTTCCTGTTTATAAAGGAGAGTAAATTAATTGCAACTAAAGTAGTCTAAATTCAGTCCCATCCACCCCGATATTTTTGTATGAATTTGCTCAAGAACTCTCACAAGATCTCACTTCCTTCTTTATGAAACCTTTACTCCAAAACTACAACAAAGGTTAGTCACAGTGTGGTTTCACTGCTTCCCCCAAATCCCAGTTCTCACAGACTGAAGGCTGTGAAACACCAGCATTAAAACAAAAAATGAACATTGTGATGCAGGACTGTGAAAGCTGCAGTACAGTGTAATCGCTTGCTTTTGAAAAAAAGTGACCCACTGAAATGCTCAGGGATTTCCTCTCACGTAAATGGGGATAAATCAGCTGTAGACAGGAAATAATACGTTGGAGGATCCTTCCCCATGGACCCCGTGCAGCTAATCCATTATTTCTCACCAGAAAGTGTAGCCTGCTTTATCTTTAGCAGAGCTTTGTGGCCAGTCATGTTACCAAATTTTTCTGGCACAACTTCCTCTTTCTCTTTGAAATTTATTTTTTTTTTTCAAAGTAGTTAAGGTGTGCCTGTGGGTTTATTTTATTTGGTGGAATCCATTTGAAACCTTCAAGTTGAGAGCTTGAATAAAAGTATTTTGCCCCTACATAAAAGTAGAAATTCTGCATTTAGAAAATAGAATATTGAGATTTTGCAGCATAGCTACAGCTACTTGATATGAAATCAGAACTTTAATTTTTTTTTTTCCTCTGTCATCATTTAGTAGAACACATGATATAGAGGTCTTCTTACTAGGACAGATATGATACACTTTAAAAAATCCTTAATATGTAGATAGTTTTTCGAGAGAGAACTAGTTGAGCAGTTTAGTCTTTTTTACCAAGTCTTCTCTTTTTATTCCAGAAGCTTTCATTGACTCATGCAGACCTTTTAAAAAGTCTTTCAGGAACGTGTTTTGCCTTTCGTTCATAATTTTAAAAAAAATTTTTGCAAGCCATTAATGCGGTTGCTTGCTGTAACTGGAATTGCACCTGAGACAGGTGGAATAACCCAAATTTAGATGGTGCTGCTACGAGGACTTGGCGCCATCTCGTGTTCAGCCTTTAAATCACTCGCGAGTCATCCTGAGAGTTTTTGGGATGGAGCTCCCCCAGGTGAACGCAGCCCCCTCATGTTGAGGCATTTTATAAATTCCGGGGTTAGCAAGCCTGCCTTAGTAAATCAAGAACTGATGGGGGGCAGCTGCAGTCTTTTCAGGCAGGGGCAGCTGTTTGTAACATCTGTAACATCTGCGTTTGCTCTCACCACCAGGCAGCTCGGGAGATAGAGAATTTTTAGCCTTTGTGGCTGCATGTATTTGTGCAGAGAGCACAGCCCCATGTAAGCTGGTATTCCATCTCCTTCCACGGGGCGATGCTGAGTCCTGGGGTTTGTTTCAGTCACAACACTGGGGGATTTAACAAATGCCTAAATTCATTGTAGGGAATAGAAAACATGCTAGAAAATCTTGAGAGCTACGTAAGGTGTTGATAAGTTGTTACTTGACTAAAAAGACAGATTTCCTTCAGGAAATCTCTTAGCCAGATGGGGGGTATTTTGTTGTTTTTGTTTGTTTTTTTCTTTTTTAATTTTTTAAAAGGTAGTTCTTATTTTAAGAAAAACACATGAAATCCTGTACCTTCAAACATCAGGAGAGGCCATAGCAGCAGAAAAACTCTGAGTTCAGCTTACCTGCAAGCTTGGAGGCAGGACACAAGCTGGGCCTCTGTGTGCTCTCTTTCCCTTTCCTGCTGATGTCCTTGCTGACACTCTGCCTGGGTTGTGGTGGCTCTCTCACAGCTCTTTTTCTCTCAGCCCTGTTTCTCACAGCCCGACAAGTCATGCCTTCACTCTGGGTTTCGAGGCAGACCCAGGTTAGCTCTGTCTGCTACCCTTTGGTGCTGTGAAGGAACAAAACACCCTGTGCTGGCTTAGCTGCAGGAATGAGCCCCGGGGTGGGACTTGTCCAGCTCTCAGGCAGGCAAGATTAGCCTAAGCCCTTTTCATCTAACCCCAACATGAGCCAGAACAGGCAAGGCCTGGGACTCAGCTGACACGCAGCAGCTCACTCACATGTCTGAGCCCTGCAAAGCAAGATGATCTCTGGATATGATAGATATTTAGAAGTGTATCATCATAATATCTTTGCATAATCATTGTGTGTATATTATGTGTATGTATCATTCACAGAAGCATTAATTGGACTCTGTGATGCATCAGTAATGTATCAGACTAGTTCAAAAGGGAGGTCAAACACCTGAGATTGAATATCTTTCTCCGAGAAACAGAAATGGGCAAGCAGGTATCCCGATGGTAACTGCTCTTCATGCATATCTGAGTTGTTATACACTGTTTTCCCATATTCAGTCTTAAATATAACATGGAAAAGGAAGTGCTACAAATATTGCCTGTCTTAGACATCTGCGCCCCACTCAAAGTATCTGAGTTCTTGCACTGATCCTTAAACACTCTGAGCCAAAAAAACAGAAAACGAATGCAGGCGTTTCCTTCTTATGCACAGATAACATGGTGCCAAATTCCAATAAAAGAATTGTTCCACTTGTGGAAATGAACATGCAATTTCAAGTCATTGCTCACATTTTAATTTCAATGCTCAGTGCTGCTTCACCAGTGCTTAGCCTTCAATAAGTGGTGCTTCCCCTTTCTAACTTAATAATAATAAGATACAGCTCTGAACCGTGTCTGTGTTATGGCATTGGTTTGTTTTTTTTTGTTTTTCTTTAGGCCAGAACTCTTCCATTATTTGGGCCATGGGCTACAGGTGAAGGACTGTGTTTGAGTCTTTAGAGAAGATGGTCAAAGTGGGATTTTTATGTCAAACTGCTCGTGTTGGTTTACTGGTCAGCTCTACTCTCATGTTCTCTGCTGTTTGCTGAGATGGGACTTCACAGGGGGTGAGAGGTGTTTTCTGTGGAGGTTACAGAGTGGGCATAACTGAGTCTCTGCTGATTCACACCCAGTGTCAGTCTGAGAGCAGTCAGTAAGGTCTCACAGAAAAAATCCCTCTGCAGACCCCAACCCAAGGGCAGAAAAAGCAGCAGGTCCTTCTCCAGCGCTTCCCTTGGACTCAGCAGCTGATAACCAGCATGGGTGAACCAGAGCTTGCACAGCCTGGAAATTGGGAGTAATTGACCCTGATTGACAAATCAGTGGGAACTCCCTGATATACAGGTTCCCTGGGGACATGTGACCTGGCTCTGCACAACACAGGTTTCCTGTCAAAGGACCCCGCTCGACTCTCTGAAATCTAAATTTTAGCCATTTTGCCATTTCCTTTGTTCCTCTCTCTACCCTCAGAGAGGTGTTTTTCTGAGACTTGATTTAGTGACTAAGGTCTGTTTTCTTTATCCAACAGATTGCAGGTTTTCAGCAGTTCTTCACTCCAGGAGTTTTGTTGGGTTTTTTTAAAGTCTAAAGAGTCTCTTCCCTCTGCCCTGGCTTTGAACAGTAAACATGTTTTGTAGATGCCTGCCCATATCTTGGCCACTATACTTTCATTACATTTTAGAATAACCAGGAAAATGTCTCCTGATATATTATAAATTTCTTAAAATTGACTGCCTTAGAAACTGGACCACAGCCTGGGGGTAGAGGCTGTCCAGCCTTCATGCACATTTTACCACCTTGGGACTTGAGCTGGTGGGGAGCCAAGTTAATTCCAGCACAAACTCTCTCCAAAGGGCTGTTTTTAGCTTGATCTCAGTGCCACGGCTGCAGGAGTTCTGATTGACTCTGAGAAAACCTGTGTTTCAGTGCCAATGACCTCTGAATCCTCTTGTGATTTCATGCTGATTGCAGCTATATCAGCCTCTAAATAAGCTTGTCTCTGTCTGAAAACTGAAACTTTGCTTCTGCGCTTTGCCATGCTTTCTGTTAGTTCAAACAAAAACACAATTAATCATAGAAAAAGATATTTATCAGCAATGTAAATGTTGATATTTGGGCAGTAAGCAAGCCTTTTCAGGTAATTTGAAGTTTAATTTTCTTTACACAGATCCAATCTTAAATTCAAGATGTATTTGTCATTGTGTTTTATCATAATGATTTATCTTATTCCTTGTAACTTCTTACTGTATTCTGACTTGTAATTAAATATTTAGGGAGTTCTATCTCCCAAAAAATCTTCTCTAAACAGGAAATAATGATGGTCAGTCATCTTTATTGTGGTTCTGATGTTTGTTTTAGTGGAAGAGCTCTGCTCTTGATATGGAACTATATTTTTTTGAATATTTATAATCACCATTATTTTTTTCCCAGTATAAACACGTGTCTAGCCAAAAGAAGTACCTCATTATCAAAAACTTGCTGGTATGACAACAGCTGCATTTCTGTTATAACTATAGATTTTAAACAGTAGCTTTCTGATCCACATCTCAATTGTGGCTCATGGATTCAGCCTCAGAAGTGATTCATTTTTTGCTGTTGTAAATGAATTTTTTCCTGCTGTTAAGATCTTAAGATTTCCTCTGGGATTTTTAGCAGAAATATTTAGGAAGATGTTTTTTCAGGATAATTTAAAATTTCCTTGGTTCCTAAAGCCTAGTTCATAATAAGAGAACCTAAACCACTGGCTTTACCCAGTGCAGCTGTACACAGATGAAATATTTGTTTCCCTGAAGTAATGGAATGAATAAGGACAAGAATTTAGCTTCCGTTTTGCTTTGCTTGTGCATCATCAGATACCAGGGTCCTCTTTCTGTGTACACAGCACATTCCTCTTAAAAAAGTATTCACATCTTGTTTATGAGCATTCCTTGTTGTTTTTCTGGTTAGTCAGTCATGTGATGTTGTATTTCCTCTGCAAACAGCCCCACAAATTCTTTTAGTTTGGACACAAACAGGGATGAAGGAGAAAGCAAGGTTTATGGGTACTGACATTTCTGGTGTTGTGAGTAATACCAGACAATGTTAATAAAAAGATTTCACCAGAAAGTTTGCTCATGGAAACGATAAGCAGCACCTTTCTTGCCCTCATCCTCCATTAGAGGGAGTCAGTAAAGTCATATCTAGTATGAAAATTGCAACTTTATTGTCCCAGCTGGATGTCAGTGCTGTGCTCTGACTGATAAATCTGTGGAGGTTTACATGGCAGAAGGAGGGTGGGGAGAACTCAAATGTTTTCTCTGAAAACAAAAACCCAGATCTCTTTAGTTTTTCAAACATCAAAACAAAAACATACAAGCATATGACCATTGCCAACATATTTTGAATTGCTTGGATAGAAAAAAGTACAATCTTCATACCTGTTGGTTAGCAAAACAAACATTGTTTTAAGTAAAAACTTGAGGAGGAAAAGATTTATTCAAAATATATATTTAAAGCTCTTGGCCCCTATACGCTGGAGGGGCATTGAGGTGTTGGGGTAAGCTCAGAGAAGGGTCAGAGCAGAGCTGGGGAAGGGTCTGGAGAGTCCAGCTGAGGGCACAAGGGGTGTTTAACCTGGAAAAGAGACTCAGAGACTCAGGGAGCTCTTACTGCTGCCAAATTAAATAAAACCAAGTAATAAACAATATGCATTACATGTCGCACAGCATCTTCTTGTTCTCAACATCTTTTGGCCAGGTTTCTATTTTCAAGGCAAGAAGGATTACTGTGGCTTGTATAATAGTTATCATCCCTCAGTTCCCTCCTCACTTGTGCACAAACTCCTTTCTCATATAGTATTTACTTCCATTAATAACAGTATTTTTAACAGGCAGTTGACTGTGCTTAAATATCCTTGAAATGGAAAAATACAGTTAAAATGAATATCTGGTTAATTTAAAGGTGAAGATGGAAAGCATGAGCTTTGCTTACTCAAAGTAGTCTACCTTCAAAAAGGATGCCCAATATAGTCTCTGAATTTAACACAACAAATAACCAGTAATTTCTGGGATTGCCAAACAGATGTAAGGCTGGTGCTGATCTCAGACTGTCACAGTAATAATTTCAGGTAAATGGAAAGAAATAAATCATAAACATTCCCTAAGAGAAGTGATTTGGAACCAGTCTGGGGGGATCAGTCTCTTCTCCCAGGTAACAGCAACAGGAGAAGAGAAAACAGCCTCGAGTTGCACCTGGGGAAGTTCAGGTTGAATATTAGGAAGAAAAGTCTCCACTGGAAGAGTGGTTAAGCACTGGAAGGGGCTGCCCAGGGAAGTGGTGGGGCTGCCATCCCTGGAGGTGTTCAGAGAAAGTGCCTTGGCACCCAGCACTGGGGTTTGCTTGACACGGCAGTGTTCGGTCAAAGGTTGGACTTGATGGCCTTGGAGGTCTCCTCCAACCTTAATGAGTCTAGAATTCTCATTAATTACCAACCACAATGTATGTATTTCTTTGACATTTAATAAGAAGTTTTTTGTTTACCAGGCTGACTAGGAATGAAGTGGTAACAAATACACAACGAGAATGTGGATATGCTGTTTTTCTTATGATACCAATCCCACAGGGGAAAAAAGGGATTCAGGGTAGCCTGGAGGTTGTTTCAGTTTGTTTGTGTGCAAGTTCTTTAAACTTAGAGCAATACATTTTTGACTTTACTTCTGTCATTAATCCTGAAAAATTATGTTTGTATTTTATGGCCAAGCAACTGAATAGGAAATACATTTCTTTTTTTTTTTTAATGTACTCACTAGCTCTCAAAATGGGGGAGTAAACAAGCAATCCATAGCATTCAGCATAATTCCTCTTTTTGCAAAAAAGATTACTGAAACAGAACTTTTTAGAGGTCCTCATAGGAGGTTATGTTTTCCACAGTGATGCAAGTTCTGCACACACTTCAGAGATGATTGCCACTGGGACTGAAATATCTGACTTCTGAGAGTTTCCTCAATTTTTGGGGATCTGTATAAAGATGAGCTAAGGCTTTGCCATCAGGTTTTGTACCTTTTCTGCCAAAGCTGTTTTTACCAACTGTACATGTGGCACTGGAGAGCTGGCATTAAAGCAGGATGCAGCTTGCAGACACATTAAAAAATTGCTTTTGGAAAAATACACTGTGAGCATAAAGCCAAAGTAAATCTTTGTAGCTCTTCTGAGGAGAGCCATCCGTCTGCGTGGAACAGATATTGATTTCAAATCAAGAATGGGCACAGGAAATGATGTTGGCCCTTTATCTTCTAATCCTTAGCGGAAGAAAATGGGCAGTGATAATGCCAGCACTTTATGGCCTTTAAAAGAAAAAGCAAAAGGTCATATGCATTGTTTAAATTAAATATTCTGATAAAGCACACATGTTGTTTAAATTAAATAGTCTGAAAAATCTATATTTAAAAAGCCCACAAAAGCATTTAATTATGTCTGGGTATTTGTTAATAATTACAGAGACTTTCAGGAATTACGTAAGAAGTACAAAATATAATATCAGTCCTCCCAAAAAATCTATATAGAGGATTAATTATAACAAAAGATTGAATGACAGAAAAATATGAAAGAAGGTCATGATCTAACTCATTGCATTAGCAATTAGTGTTCACATCTTAGATTCTTTCTATTTCCAGTTAATTAAGAAGAAGAAAATTACGACTAACCTTGACATCACAGAACAATCTAGTGTAATAATCCTCCATTAATGGGATCTTTACTTGGACATCCTAGTGAAAACACTATTTCTAACCTCATGTATCACAAACATAGGACAAGGGGACCCAGATAAGGGTTATAAAATGTTCATTTTTTCAATGATTTTATGCCAATTGTATTTCAAAGGCAAGTGAGTGCAACATCAGATCACACAGACAATGTTCCACATGCAAATACAGAAAGTCTGGTCTAGTTAATATTTTTTTTCAGTTTAAGAGCTCCCAGATTCCAGGAGGGGCACAGGCTCCTACTGAGAAAATAGACACTTGATAATCAAGTTCATTTTTCCCAATTAACGTCCCAGGATGGCTCAGATGGTGCCCCAGAGACTGGTCCTCCTCTCGCCAGGTAACTGCTGTGTGATCAACCCCCCAAAAAAATGCAAGGTTGCTCAAGCCAATATTGTTCCTGAGAGTGGAAATTGTTAGTCCTCTGTCACTTGAAATTTCTGAGGTAAACAGGGCTGTGCCAAGGCCCTGTAGTCAGACAATTGTCTAATATCTAACCTGACTGAAGTTTGACTTATTTCTGTCTGTTGGTGAGATGAGGAACTAGTTCTTCTCTGCTTTACAATATTACAGCATCTGCTTTTGAAACTTGGGGTTCTTTTGGAATTGTGAAAATCATTCCTGCCTAAGTGTAGGTCTTTGCTCTTGCCCTCACTGCATTATCTCCCAATTTTTTTCTGCCCATTTTTCAGATTAATTTTGATGGAAATTAGTTGGCTGAAAATTGAGTCTTTACTGAGGACTGGACATGATGATTTGACTGCAGGGGTTCAAGGCAGCAAAAAATGAAGCCACTGTTTGGTCTGTGTTCATTAGAGATGTCAGTGCCCTCTTCATGAGAATGAATGTGGGGAATACACCTCAGTGTGAATCAAGTCTTTGAGCTCACAGCTTGGCAAAACTTACACTCTAAAAATGCCTCCTGATCTGGTAAAGTCAGAAATAGCAGCACCGCTTTGTGAGGCTGTGGTTTTGTTTTGAATTCACGTGAGTGCTTCAGGTAAAACCAGCCCTCTTTTTTCCTTCCCAAGGTCTGAATTACCTGCACAGACTTTGAGGGTTATTTAACATAGGTGGATTTTTCTTTACATGCAGATAGAGTCTCAACACATTCTAAAGTGGGTATTGTATTTCTACAGCTGCTCCCAAAAAATCTGTATCTTTTAGCATTAGTTTTCAGATTACTTGGGTGAAGATAGTGTTGGTAATAGAAAATCAGATCAGAGTTTGCTAGGAACTCTCAAAAATTACCCACCTCAAAAGTATTTACTTTTTGAGGTACTTCTAAAGGTTTATAAAAGAAAACATTTTCCACAGATTTTTTTTTCTTGTTCTCCTACTCTTAAGAAACAGTTCAAAAAGCCAAAAGAAAAGCCCCAGTCCTGTAATCATGGAGTAGAGACTGACTCACTAGATGGGGTCAGTCCCGTGGAGAAGTCAGCCCAAAATAAGAAGGAAAAGCAGATGGTTATCTGCAATAAATATGACACTTGCACAGGGAGCAGTCAATAAGGTTCTTTTATTAACCTTTTCCACATAAAGGTTTCATTTGTTCAAAATTATTTAAAAAAAGGCTTTTGATATATTTTGCTATAATAAATTCAGAGACAAATGGCACCCATGGTTTGTGCTGCCAGTATTGAAGACCAGGAAAGAAGACTGAGCAATATCCAGATATCACCCACAGAAAGGTTGTTAGATATTGGAAAGGGTTTCCCAGGGAGGTGGTGGACTCACCATCCCTGGAGGTGTCGTGGTATCTGGTTGATGTTTGGACTTGATGAACTCAGAGGTCTTTTCCAACTGGGATTTTGTATATTTTCTTTTCTTAGGCTCAGGGCTCAATATGGTGGAAGGATAATAAAATGTTATTTTATGTGCAATGCAAACCCATGAAAAGTTTGAACAACTCAAAAAGCCCCAGGTCTTGATTTCTGCCTTCAGGAGGAGCTGTTTCTACAGAATTAGGAGAGCTGTATTTTAATGGTTTTGATTCTGCAATTTCTTTGCTGAGCTTACATGCATGTCTACAGCCGTGTCCTGTGACTGGATGGGAAACAGCACAGGGGAAAAACATGCACAGTGACAGAGCAGAGTGACAGCAGGCTGGCAACAGCTGCATTTTTTAGTGATAAACCCACCTGTAACTAACATGTAGTGTGTGTTTTTCTGATTTGGTGGCTGCTTGCATAAATGTTAACAGGGGCTCTCATCTTCCATATACCAGGCAGGTGGGAATGAAGAAGATAAAGAGACAGGAAGATTATTTTCTGACAAACAAGCTTATCTCTGATGGGCACTGTAAAAATATAAAACAAACCAGTTAAACTGATGCTCCTAGCATCACTCTCTGCTCTACTGGTAAATTGCTTTTAGCAATCACAAAACCTTGATATCCACAAAATCAAAATAAGAAAGCAAGTGGTTGTCAGAAAGCTTAAATTCATCACACGGGTCTTGATAAACCCAGAAAGCTGAAAGCCTCTCTGTGTATGACAATTCTGATTGCTCCAAGTGCAAACAGGACATTATCATTGCAGATTATTCTGACCTGAGCCACCTTTCTGTGGAAGAGATGGCAGAAAGAATTGAGGGCAGGGGAAATGAGGAGCATCTGTGCAATGGAAGCCTGCTCTCACCCTGGGAAGGGGCAGTCACGACTTAATGCAGGCAAAAGATGAGATGATTGCAGTGTCAGAGAAGAGGTGAGGGACCTTCACCACAGCCAAAGCACTGAGGAGTGCTGCTTTTGTCAGGAGGATGGTGATCCTGCTGTCAGAGCAGAAGGCATTGAATTCTCCTCTAGAGGAGGGTCTGGACACAAAAAAAGGAAAAAGCCAGTGGTTCACATGGAATGAGCACAGTGGTTCAGAAGAAATGGGCACATGGAGGAAGTGTAGCATAATAGGACTTGAATAACAAGGACAGTAATGGATGTTATCTAGATAGTGAAGGTAAAGGTCATAAACTCATTTGTGGGTTTTGTTCCTGATGAAGACTCCTTTGTGTTCATCCCCTTGTATCAATTCCATTTCTATGGTAACAATCATATCATCTACCTGAACTGGAAGTCAATGCCCTCTTTCATGCAGTCTTGTCATGGCTGTCTACTGACTCCTGACAGTCCTTTGTCCTTGTCTTTTGGAGACTGCTGTCTTGGAGCTGATTATTCAGTTCAGATATTTGTCATACTTTCCTTTCTGTTTCTGAACAGACAGTCCTTTTTTTGCCCTTTGTCACTTGGGAGTTAACAAAATGTCTCTTCTGACTTTCTCAAAAATATCTGCTTGTGTGCTATTGGTTATGAAAACTAACGAAATCATATATATTTATTATATATTATGAGGAAGCTGGAGGAGAATGCCTGCCATCTTTTTCTAACAAGAATGTGAACTGTTCAGCAGAGCAGACCATATTCACAGACGTAACTCCCTCAGCTCTGTCACTGATTCTGTAAGCCCAGAGGTACTGCTGCCACTCTAGTCCACAAAATTCATGTGCTACACCAATCCCCGGCCTGTGTCCCAGCTTACTCCATGCTTCAGGACCAGTAGCCTGGTCTGTGTTGAGCTGCAGGATGAGTGTGAGCAGGGCTGAAGTGATAGAAGCTGTTTTTTGTCTTTGTCACAGCCGAGGTAAAATCTGCATGGTGAAACTCTGTCCTGGGTTGACGCTGAATTGTATCCCCATTTGTCTGTTTAGCTCAGAAATAAGTTTTGCACCTTTAAAACTGGATCTGAGAGTGAAGGAGATGTGGTGGAATGTCTGAGGTGGTTGTTTTCTAAACATAAAGATCAGAGTTTTCAGCTTTCCCTCACACACAGCCTGTGCTGGCTGCAGTGTGGATGGTGGCACAGAGCTCTCCTTTGCTTTTTGTTGGTTCTTGGCTGGCTGAGGCACAGAAGTTCTCCACACTGTGGTTTTTTTTTCTTTTTCTTGGAACTCTTTGAACCTGCTCTGGTTAAACACCCAAAGGGCCCCAGGAGCTCCCACCTGTGTCCCACCGGGCCTGGCCTGGGCCCGGCCTTTCCCAGCCCTGAGGGACCGACAGCAACTGAGCCGAGCTACAGCCCTGGGAGAGACTTTTTGAATTTGGCATCTCTGCGGGGCACACAGAGGGTTTGTTCTTCAGAGTTGTTCACTTGTTGTGCTGGGGACTGCTTTGCCTGTTAAATAAACAACTTTTTTCCACTTTCCTCCAAGGAGTTTTTTTTCTATCCCAAACCAGCTGGGGGCAGGGGCGGTTCGGGTTCACTTTCTAGAGGGACTCCATCAGGAGGTTTCTTCCCAAATTTGCTCTAAACCAGGACAAACTCCCAGATGAGCGCAGGAATGGGACACTAAAATATCCATGGGGCTTGAGAAAAACCAAAAGCAGCTCAAAAGTCCATCTTGAAACTATAAAATAGAGAAAGAGCGAACCTCAGACTGAAAAGTGGTCCCCACCTCCAGGGCTGAAGAGCTTTGCTCCCAAGCCTCCCACAGACCCCTCGTGTGGTGCTGGCACAGTGACCCCCCGATTCCTGTCCTGCCCTGTCCCTGGGGCTCCATGCAGAGGACATGGCATCGCCTCACGCTCGTGGCACAGAGCCAGGGGGTTGGGAGCCAGGGCCCATGCAGGGTTTGACAATGAGCAGTTGTTTTACAGAGTGCTGGGAGCCCTTGTGCAGGCTGGCTGTGTCTCCCTCTGTTGCTGATGGGATGTCTGGGGGCTTCACCCTCTCCTGGGTTTTAATTCATCATGGAGTTTGGGTTTCCAGGGCAGCAAGGCTCAGAGAAGACCCTGCCTGAACTTTTGAGGATGGCACATTAAAATTTTTCTATAGAATAGTGACGTGGACTTTCTCTGTTGCGTAATAGTGTGGCACAAAGCACATCCCAAGAACCCTATCTGAAAATCAGATTCAATCCATATTTACATCAAGGACTTTATTTCTTAAGTAAAGAAAATTACACATCCTTTCCAGTAAAAGTTCTCACAGCATCCCAGAGATGGCTGATACCATTTTGCATTTACATGTTTGTAATTTTACAGAGGAGGAATGAAAGGCCAAATGCTTCCTTTGACCCATGGTCACACAGGAAACCAGTGCCAGCCCACCTTCCTTCCAGCCTGAGGATGTCTGTAGCTGTGCATCCTGTGTCTGCTGTGACACAGAAGCCTTGCTCTTGTCACTAAGCATGCTTAGAATGAGAAAGTTTCCTTTTGCTGAAGGCAGAGTATCACTGGTGCAGCCCAGCAGTCTATACACTCCTAATTGCACTCTGGAACTCCTTTTCAAAATCATCCCCTGATGTCTGGCTGTTCTCTGGAAGCTATTTTTAAACAGAACAACAGCTCTCTCAGTGTAATGAACAAAATGGGTTTCCTGTAGCAACAGCTGTGGATTGCTTTTCAAGTACTATTATTTGTGGTTTTTGGAGGGGATTTTTTTTGTATATTTGTTTGTTTGCTATTAGACAAATGCAGCTGTCATCAAAATAAATAAAAAATACAGACTATATCTATATATAATACAGTCTATTTCACACTAAAAGACTTTTTATTTTTTAACATTATTTTTGAAACAAAAATACCTGGAGTTTATCTGTGACTTATAAACCCAGGACTGTGCAGTGCCTGCACTATTGTGCTCATCTTAGCCACCTTTTCCTGGAGATGGAAGACAGGATGAGAAAGATTCTGTTAAAATCAATGGAAGTGACTTAAAACATTGGGAAAAATGCCTCACAAGCAGGTGCTGAAAGAGACCTAATGAGAAAAACACCCAAGACTGACATGTAAAACCTTTAAAAAGAGTGTGTGATAGAGAATGCTTCACCTAGGAACATTCCTTCTGACACACAAACAGTGATATGATCAAAAAGTAGTCACAAGCGGCAACTTGAAGCTGATAGAAGTGAATATTTATCTGCAGTTAATGTACTGGAAAGATCAGCAGTGGTCAGTACAGCTACATAGATAAGAAATGTGGAATTTTCATGGAAATGAAAATTCAATCTAGAAGTTCAATCAATAGGAGTAGCCTTGATATGATGCACAAGAGTTCTATGTTAAATACAAACTATGTTTGTGGGGGTGTATATTCCTACACTTTGTGGTATAATCAACCTCCCTGTTAAAACTTATATCTAATTTCTTTGAAAGCATGTGATTTTATATTGCTTACTGGAAGACTTTCTACAGCCATCTTCACAGTTGTGAAAGTTGTCAACCTGTGTTTTGGACAGGTTGGATTCCCGATTTGATTTCAATAGCATTGAAGCAGAAAATATAGTTTCAATAGGAACAGAATCTGTCAGAAATGGGCTATTACTTTTTAAAATTAACTTTAGACTTTAATTTATGTGCATGGGGGGAGGAGGGGGGGTTGTGCAGGTGTGGTATTTAGTTATCATGTAATTTATATTAATGGAGTCTTCACATATCTTTTATTGGGCATTAAGATTACTGGGGTAGGTAAGCCTTAAGTTATGTGAAATGGATAATGTTGTAGCAGATGGAAATAATGTAATTTTAATACATTAATTATGTATTAGTTATGGCTATGTTGACCTGGGACTGGTGGCTTTTAGGTCTGTTTGAAAAGCTATTAAAGGTTTTAAACTTTTTGCTCTGTGTGAAGCTTGTAAACGATCTGGGATCCATCCCCCCAAGCAAAGAGTTGCTTTTCTTTAGGATTGTAATGTACGGTGGAGTGGCCACCCTGACGTTTTGGGAAATGCACTCCGGGGTTCAGGTAAGCATTCAGAGCATCCAGAACATCATAAACGCACTGGATGCGGGAGGAGCCCCCAGAGGGAGAGTTGTAGACCACGTGGAGGGTGTTGCAGGCCATGAAAGCTGCCTCAGCACCCTGGCTGCTGCAGGGCGTGTCCCAGCTGTGCTCCACGGCCATGGCTTCTGCGTTGATTTTGCTGATGACGATGTTTCCCCCGGTCTCTGGTTCTGCGTGGAGGGCCCACAGCCCCTGCTCATCCACAGCCAGGTCTATTTTTGTCTGTGGAGAGAGCTGATAGGCAGGAATCCTTCCAGCCCCTTGCAGCAGCATCTGGCCAGCGAGGTTTCTTCTCTGGATATTGACTTTAAGGATCTCATTTAAGGAGCCATGCCTGTGGTAGAAGAGGAAACCCTGGTAGATGACATGGCCAGTTCCTTCCCAGGGCAATGGCAAGGGGACTCTGCGAGCCTTCAGTGTCTGATTGTTTTCTGTGAAAGCCATGATATTTGCAAATTCCAAAATCACATTATTTACAGAGCCACTTAGTAAATAAATCTTCGAGTGCTTTTTGCCAGGATCTTTCATCCAAGAGCCGTGCTTTCCTCCAGTCTTCTTAACTACCTTTAGTGACCTGATACCTGCAAGCACGTGGTCACAACCTGCAAGGCAATACCCAAAGACAAAAAAAAAAATAATTCAAATATCTGTAAATTTTCCGGTTTCCTTTCTTTGAATTATTTAGGTTCCTTTTAATTCTTCTCTAGGGCCAGAGCCAATAAATCAGTAAAGGTGTCAGCAGTGTGGCTATGGCAATTAGTGCTTACCAAAAGAGTTTTAACTGATATATTCCTGCTGAGAAAACTGTGGTATCTTCATCTACCAGTATAGTGTTAGGTTTTGTACTGTAACACCAGTGTTATCCTTGTAAATTTTGGATATTTGTGTGTCTGAGAGGAGACCAAGAGCACAGTAATGATTTTGTGATTATTCTTGTCTGTCCTTTTACAGGGCCATAATTTTTACTTCAGAGAACCAACTTCTGGTTTAGATCAACACAGTAAAATAATCAGATTTATTTCTTGTTGGAGGCGTACAAATTAAAATCCATTATCCACATGTATAGTATTTTTGTTTCAGGACTGGTCTTGTCCTTAGGCAGCCTCCTCTTTATGCTTTTATAGTATAAATAGAAATATAAATAAATCAGCATAACAGAAAGCCAAAACACTGGGCTATCTTCCCATTCCCCTTCGCAGCAGCTGCACACAAAGGAAGGAGAACAAAACACAGATCTCCCAACCAGGGGTGTGCATGCACTGAGGTGGCCTCTGAAGGAGCTGGTGTGATGTCTGTGCTGTCAATTCCTCTGCCAGCAGCGTGGCTGGTGGCACCACGCAGCACTTTGCCTCTCTGTAGGGTTAAAATTGGCATCAGCAGGGAGCGAGTCACAGCTCCAGCTTCTTTACATTTTGTGTGCATTCTGCAGGGATGGTTCAGACCAGAAAGCACCAAGCCTGTGAGTACTCAGGCATTTGGACTCTGAGATTTTATCAAGCAGCAGCCTTTCCAGGAAAAAAAAAACCCAACAAGCTATTGCAAAGCTTATTAACAAGCCTGTTTACCAAAAGCACTCATAAATTACCAGGCGCAGCATTTGAAGTTTAAAGAATTGCTTTCAGAGGAGTGCGGCCATTTCAGTAAACAGGACAAACAAAGCTCTGAGGCAGGAAGTTCTGGCAGCAGATGAAATGGAGAAAGCAAAACCAGCCCCCCTATTTGGCATGATATGAACCTATTGAAGTCGGTGGCAAGATTCCAGTTGCCTGTAGAAAGCAATCTTTATGTAATTTGTGTGTATTGATACCCTCTAATCAAAGCTCTTGGATATTGCTGCTGCAGCGTAGATTTTTTATCCTTTTTTTTTCCTCACTTTGGGAGTGCCTTCCCTGAGCAAGCCACAACAGCTTTCTCAAATCTAATGTTTGTTGATTAGATAAATAAAAAAAAAAGAAGCTGCTGAATCAAAAACCCAAGGCAGCCTTAGCAGTGTCTTCCTCTGCAGGTGAAATAACCAGATTTTTGGCTGATATTTTCTGTGAGAACTTGACTCATACCCAGTAACAAAGCTGGACTTTAAAAGACCTCTTTTCTGCTAGATTTTTGAAATGATCCAGCAAAAACAATCATAGGGTCTGGTTAAGGCATGACAGCATAGAAGCAAAGCTGTTATTTTCTAGAGTTGAGGATCTTCCTACTTTTTCTAAGTGCTGTGAAATCTACACAGGGAGCACATTTGCCATCAAATTCAATGGGAAAAGCATCTGACTAGTATTGACAGTAGAGAACAAATTGAAAATAAAGTCGCTATGAACTGCTACAATAAAGTTAAAAGTAATAATTTCCAACAAAGGAAAATGGAAAGTAATTTTCCCCCGCTGAAACTCTCAGAGAGATACAGTTTTCAAATTGGCCTAACCACAGTCAATTTAAAAATGCTCATTTTTTTTCCTCTCTTAAAAAAAGTCTAATGTTCAAAAGTTATCTAAATGGAAAACAAAACTATTGGCATTCAGAGTGCTGAACTGTGGAGTATGAGGAGAGCTCAGAAGCAGAATAGGTGACTGCTTCTGTAAGCATCTGCCTTAATAGTGGTTTACTTGAAAATTTCAAGGCAGAAATTGTAAACTTCTGTGTAAAATTAAATCAGCTTAATTCTACTG
The DNA here is from genome assembly GCA_013397245.1 of Thryothorus ludovicianus. Lineage (NCBI taxonomy): Eukaryota > Metazoa > Chordata > Aves > Passeriformes > Certhiidae > Thryothorus > Thryothorus ludovicianus. The sequence goes on along the minus strand of VZTB01003979.1, from coordinate 7,335 downwards.
AAGTAATTGGAGCTGTATAACTGATGATGCTAAAGTTCTTTCACCAACTTTTTAACAATTAGAGTTTGTATTTATTATTTATACCTCATTTCAGACTACTATGAAAAGACTACTTTAAATATGTCAATAATACATAATTTACATCCATATTGCAAATTTTTAAGATAAAGATCATAAAATGTCATTTGTTTTAAAGAAATTATAGATTGTGTATATATTCTTTGTGCTGGGTACCATAACACCTGATTTTCAAATCAGAACCAAGCTTTGCTTACGGCCAAGCCAGTGTGCTCTCTTATTAAAGTAAAAGGAGGGGACAAGGAGAGGAAGGATGACAGAGCAGGACAGTAAAGCACTTACAAATTGTAGAAGTGAATTAGGTACTTTATTAACTCACTAATTTACTTTTGAGGTGAGGGTTTGACCCTGCCTAGTCCGAAAAACAAAGACCACCACTAATTCCTTAGTACAGCTGCAGTACTCAGAAATGCATTTTTCTGGGACTTTGCAAGAGCACACCTTCAGAGGATTTTACCTTATTTTATAATAAAAACCAACTTCCAAAGAATTAATTTGATATGCAGTAGAATTTCTGCAAAGTAAATGTTCGAGCTGTATTTTCCTCCCTCCCTCTCTCATACCTTTTTTGCATATACTTGGGTTTTATAAGTCTGGTATTTACACAGCCCAAACCCTCTTGCAATAATCTGTGGCATTCACGCAGCTAATGAAAATCAATCTGTGATAAGGTATCCCTGTATCAGCCTGCACACACGGGATTGTTCACACCCAAGTTCTGAAAAATAAACTCTTCTTACTCGCATTCAACATGAGTTTAAGTCTCTTTTTCTCTTCTGCCTCTTCCAGCAGCTGCTGTTTCAGCAGGTCCTCGTGCACTTCCACGCAAGCGTTGGAATCCGGGATGGATCCCAAGTAGTCAATGTCCCTCTGCGCGTGTTCCAGCCTCGTTAGCAAATTCTGCAGCTCCCCCTGGACCTCAGCCTCGCTGGTGCTCAGTCCTGCCAGGCGGGACAGCACCGCCTTGGAAAACTCTCGGAATTCATCCACGTAGTCCAGCGCGTCTCGGTTGCACTTCTCCAGCCTCTTCTGGAGCCAGAGCACAGGAAGAAAATACGTGGGTAGACGTGGGTATTCTGTGTACATCACGACTTTACTCATGATTGCTTTAAAAACCTGTGCTGTTCCCTCGTTCCCAGGGCTCCTGCACCCACCTATTCCAGCCCAGGGTGTCTGTGTGAGGAGAACATCTCAGACCAGCACAAAATTCAAAAGTCTGGACAAGAATCCACAGGTTTTTAACTTGATGTGGTTACTGACAGCCAGATCCTTTGTTTTGCTGCCTAAAGAAAGAAAACTGCTCTGATGGAAGCAGATAGGAATGATTAAGGGCTCATGATTTCTGATGACTTGCTTTCTTTCTTTCTGAAACTCCTCTGGTAGGACTGCTGGTGAAGCAGTCTCAGAGGTTTCTGCAGGAAATCTATAGCCCATGAACATTTCACATAAATACACTTCCGACAAAGGCAGAATCTAGAGTGGATGTTTTTCACCCATTTAAAGGGGAAAATGAAAATGCTGAGATGCTATATTTGAGGAAGTTTTATTTATTTCTTCCTTTTATTTCCCTCAAATTATTGACTGTATTAAAAAAAAAAAGCCAACCCAAAACAACAACAACAACAACAACAACAACAACAAGCAAAGAAAGAAAGACAAATAGCTATTTCTTTCCACCTAAATTGAAATTATCAGTGTTTTCAAAGGCAAGTAATATAGTTTCTCTGTTGCAATGCAGCTACTTCATAAGTGTCCTGAAAATAGTACCCAGCTGCCACTCTGGGAAGATGAGGAATTTGAGCAGATCTTTGGTTGGTTTGCTTAGTGAGCTGTGGTTTCTATGTGCTACCTCCTCTGTCCCCCATTTATACAAGACCATAAATCTCCAGGAAGTTGCTTATTTACTTTCTAAAATACCTTTATTTTAAATGTTTTGAAGTGCTGTCTTCAGTCTGCCTCACTTTTTGTCCTGTTACTTTTTTGCCCCTTTTACCAAATGCCACAAGTTACCTAATTTTTAATGGGTACCAAAGAAATAGATATTGCCAGGTGAAGTTACTCCTAGAGTAGCAGAGAAAATGTAAATCTCAGTCTACACAATGGGAAGAGAATATCAGGTTAATCCTTCTGTTCCTTTTGTCTTGAGAAGATGAGACTAATGAGGGCTCTGTACAAAAAGGAACATGGAATCAAGGGAGTTAGATCTTCTCTATGAGTCTGGTCAATAATGTAAAATAAGCCATATATAATTATAGAACACCAATACTGAAAAGGTATTTTGCAGTACTGGTAGCTTTTTACTGTAGAAAAAGAAACAAGAACTGGTACATTTATATAAGTAATTGAAAGGAATTCAAGGAATTGAAAGGAATGCATTTTAGTCTCCCAGATATTAAGGGTTTATTTAAAGTGCAGAAGCAGATACACTGCTGGTTTACATGAATGTGTCTTAAAATATCCATAGGAAAAATACCTGATAAATTTCTATCTCTTTGCTAATAAATACTTGACAGCACTTCTACTGGTGACAATATGTTTTTACTGCTCCCTAGGATGGTCTGTGACTGTACTATATAAACATTTGCATTTTTTAACTAAATTCACTAATGTCTTTGAAAAAACACAAATGATAACAGAATAAAAACATAACATTATGAAATTATACCTTGCAACAAATGAGGTAGTAAGTTGGGATCATTACAGTTAAAGTTTTAACAATAATTTTACTGATTCATTGGAAAAAGCTGGAAATTTACCCTCCTGATTTGGTATATTATACAGACTGCCCTGGGCTCGGAACATCCACACATTTTCAAACCTCTTTTGCTGCAGAAGGATACATCAGGCACATACCTCCAGAGACAGAAAACGCTGGTCAATGTAGCTCAGCAGGGCTGCATCCTGCATCATGTACTGTGCTGCTCCCATGATGCTCATGAGGGATGGAATCAGCAAAACATGGACTTGTAAGGCCACCATTGTACCAGAAAATGTTGGAGGAAAGTAGTGAATCAGTTCTGTGGGCAATCCCAAAAGCCGCCAGTCCAAGGTCAAATGCAATTTACCATCATCTGAAGTGAAAAAATAATACTAAAAATTGCTAAAAAATTAAAAATACTGTGGCTGAAAGGATTAATAGTACTTAAAATGGCTGTTGCATTTTATCATTAAGGAAGTAACATTGTGGCAGAGGGACTGAATGTGTTTATTTCTAGGAGCCAGATGACTACTTCTCAGTTTGTGATCCTATGATCAATCCCAGATGTTCAGCACTGAGTCACATCAAGCCTGTAGGCCAAATTTTATTAAATACAAATAAAAGTGATTTATTTTCCCCTCCTTTCTCCTCCCATCTGCTTTCCCGTGTGACCAACCCTGTAGCGTGTGCTCAGTGCAAGTCAGAGTGGATTCACAGTTAGTGGAACACAAGCCAACCCTTCACAGGGAGGTCTGGTGCTTAATGTCTGTGGCTGTAAAATCATCTAAAGCAATTGATTTCTTCTACTATTGACTGCTTCTACTATTCAGCCTATTTACAGAAGGACTGGAAACCAGAGACAAAATTATTTTTAAAAAAAAGTTCCTTCTCCTTATTTCTCTTGACAGTACTTTCCCAGCTGATGTCAATACCCTTAACACAGCTCTGTGTCAATTTAGTGGAGTCCATTACAGACATCTTCTTTGGGAATAATAATTCTACTTAGTCTGACTTAAAAATTAACTTTAAATAACTTACGTGAGCCTACTGCATTTGAAGTGATTTGTATTTATTTGATTTCATTATTTTCCTGACTGAATGCCTTGTTTGGAAAAACTCATGGCCATGCTAACACTACTTGCTAGAAAACCGTGTGTTAGGAGCTTAGAAAGCTCCCTTTGTATCTCAAGCCAGGCTGGGCACTTCTGTTTCTCAGAATTCTCCACCTCTTCACTTCCCTCCCATCCCACCGCCCATTTTTCTTTTTCTATATTTTTTTTTCTCCTCCTCACATTTGCCAAGCTTTCTTGTCCTTTCTAACTGCCTCATGTGTAAGCATGTGACTAATTGCAGAATTCAAGAAACTGTGTGTCACAGCAGGCAGATTTTTTCCCTCCATGTGTTTGATTTTTGCATGGTAGCAATGTGTGCTTTGCAGGCAAATTTCACCCAAGAGCACAGATGAGTATCCTGTATTTCAGTACAGCTTTACCTTGAGAAGGGCACACAATTTGCCAGCTCCTATTTACAGGCACAGTCAGTGATGCACGGAGAGTTTAATATTTGATTTTTCAGCCCAGTGACATTTCACTTTACTCCAGAGCTCCTGCTTGAGGGGACAGAGAGCTTGCACTGAGAGCAGACACCTTAGGAAGTCTGTATTTCCTTGATTCTGTCCTATGGAACATCTTTACTTCACATACTGTCTCCTGTTCCACAAAATAATCAGCTGCAACACCGAGGAAGATAAACATAGGAAAAAAAAATCCCTTTCCTAACCTCTGAGGTGAACCTGGAATCCTTCAGAGTTGTTCTCTGTGTACCATGTCTGTCACAGATAATTACTAGGACATGAAGATTTTGGAATTCAAAATGACAAACTTCCTTTCAAGAACGCATATTTAGAAGTCAAGATAAAGATATATATAATTTCTTTATCTTAAGACAGGGAAAATGAACTAAAAGGTAAAATATCTTGGACTGCTGTACGTGCTGGATAAGCTCAAACATTCTGCATATTGGCTGGATTCTGTGAAGTTGCTCAATCATTTCTTATAATCACCCACAGCTGAAAGACCAGAAGCTTCCAGGGATTTCTGCAAATGAGGCATTCCCGTGCTTATTAGACCCTGATCTCATGGTAAATGGCAATGATGGTCCATGTCCAATGCACAATTCTGGGAAGGCATGCTGCAGCACCTAGTTGAGTCCTGAGCTTCTTTGGGTTTTTACATTTATTTTGCTTTGGTTGTTGTATGTTTTCCACTTTTTTTCAGCCTAGATAGATACAGAATTATTTTTTTCCAGGTACATATTATATGTATAATAAACATATATAAATATATATATGTCTGATGGTGATTTAAAGCACGATTGTTTGGCATGCCTGGGAAGACATTGGTCTCAGTGCACAGGATATTACACACTAACAGAGCAAAAAGTTTGCTTTTAACTCAAGGAACTCTTTTTCTCCTGACCCTTACTCCCTTGGTTTGACAGACTTCTCAAGCCTCTAAGAGGAAACAAGTGTATAAATGTAGGTGGATGTGCCTTTTCTCTGTTCTTGTCCTCTCTCTGGCTGAGATGTTATTCTTTTCCTGTCAATGTTGCTTCTTTCCTGCATTTATTCCACCTTTTTACCATTTGGTGTCTGTTTTGACAGCTGTTAGATATTTTCAAATGAAAAATAGGCATTTTCAGCTCCATCTGTGTTTGTGGTTTTGATTTCAGATGCTGGATGGAGCTTTATGTGTTTTAAAAGCAATGTTGAAATCAGTTCAGAATGTGTACTTGATTTGGGGGAAAAGTGACATTTCCTTCAGATATTATTTCACTCATTGCATTCTATGGTTTTGTTGTTTTGGTTTTTTTAGTGATTCAGTTTCTTTCTGTCATTTCAGGTGGTAAAACTAGAGAAGTGTCACAATAAATCAGGTTTGTTTTCCTCCAGTCCCATTCTGGTGTTTCAGCTCCTCACAGGAATCACAAGACATTTTTCTTTTTGAGCTTTGGGAAGACCCCTGACTCCCAGGCTCCCTCAGCTCCCTCATCTTTTTTCCTTGGCTTTTCCTAACACTGTGCTCTATATTATTACAGCCCTGAAAAGAAGTGGGAAGTCCCCACTCCTGTCTCTCAGATCCAAGTAATACACAAGTACACCAGATTTTACTCCCAAATGACATACTGGCTTAAAACAAGGTTAATTATGTTTTTCATCTTTAATTAACCTCAGCATGCAAAACAATGAGAGATGAAAAGGAAAAATCCATCTGATTCAGAGCTTTCTACTGTTTTATACACACCTGCATCAGAATAATTGCTGCTCAGCCTGATGCATCAGTGATATCCCAGTCCTTGTGTGTTCATGTGGGATTTTGTTTGTGGTTACCATTTTGTTTAGTTTACAGCTACCTACTTTGGTAGCTTTCGATGCTGGTGAATCAGACTGATGTTCTATATTAATAATACAGAGAGTATCATGGTCTACATTCGTATTTTCTAATTTTGTTAAGATGTGGGTCTGCAGAACCAAGTTCCTTGTTAGCCCTGGCCTCTGGTCAAATGATGAAATCCGAGAGGTTAAAAAAGATCTTTGTCACAGTGGGAAATCTACACTTAATTCCAGTTCTGCCACTGCCTTTTTTTTTTTTTTCCTTCAGTTTTATACCTTAGAAGGTGACTCATATTTCTGTAAAAAAAGACAAACATTCAAAGACCGAGCGAAATCCGTACTTGCTGTAAAAGCAGAGTTGGGAGTGGTATCAGGAATGCAGCCATAAGGGGGAGGATTGGCAGAATTTTGGGACTCGCAGAAGACTCCACTAGGCGGCTCCCAAGCTCTGGGAATTGAAAGGCAAATTCAGCTGGAGCACGAAATTCCAAAGCCTCTGAAGGAGAAAACAACACGCAGAGGGAAGTGTGGTCGGGCTGGAAGGGGGCCGGGAAGATGGAGAGCTGCTTCCAGGCTTTAGGAACGCGGTGTTTGAGGTCTGGACCACCCAAACAGGGACTGCCAGGAGCCTGGGATGCCCAGCACCTGCAGGAAAAAAGAATCGTCATATCAGGACTGGCTCTAGGAAGGAAATCAAAAGGGAAATAAAGCTGTGCTTCATTTGTACAGATTTTATTGTTGGAGTCAGTTAAATGGTGGAATGATGGATACTTCGTGTTGGAAAGGACCTTTAAAGCTTAGTTAGTGAGCAGGGACATCCTCAGCCAGAGCAGGCTGCTCAGAGCCCCTTCCAACCTCAGAGCCCCTTCCAACACTCACTGGCTTTGAGTGTTTCCAGGGATGGGGCATCCCCCAGTGCCGTGGGTAACCTGTGCCAGTGCTTTGTCACCCTCAGTGCAACAAAATGTATCTGGTCTGAATCTACCCTCTTTTAATTTGAAACCATCACCCTATTGCTCCAGGCCCTACTGAAAAGCCTGTTCCCATCTTTTCTATAAGCCCCCTATAACTACTAAAATAATCCAGAGAACTTCATCTGGACATGGATCATGAAATAGTCTGGCATAAAAATCGACCCTGTGCAGTTACTTTGAATGGTCTATTTGTT
>VZTB01003978.1:54556-139053 GCA_013397245.1 Thryothorus ludovicianus | reverse complement strand
CTCTCCCTTTTCCTTTTCATCTTACCTTTTCCCCATTCTACAATTTTTCCTTTGACTCCTTCAGTGCTCAGCCCTCTTACTGTCAGTTCCCTACATATCTATCTCTCCCCTGCTGTTCCTGCACCTACTCTTTTCCATCTAACACAACTGCTATCTCCTCTTCACATGGACACATTATTTTCTCCTTTCCTTGAAATTTAATGCTTATCATGTACCTAGATGCTTACACTGTCAGTAAAAACACACATTTAGATAATGTTTTGGAAGAACACTAACAGTGTGTTTTGGATTTCGGGTGTCTATTTTGCTATTTCATTGTCTGTGATGCAAAATTCTTAGTTTCAAACCAATGTCACTAGTTCCCTGATATTGTTTCTGTCTGGGATAGTGTAAAAGTGTTAACTACAAAAGGCAGCAAAAAAATTGTTAGGGACAAAATGACTGCTGCATGCTTCTGAAGAGCTGATTTGATTTTTGTTTTTTTGCTGTAACAATGATGACTTGTCAGCTTCTCTAGTTGGATATACTGATACAAGGAGCTTCATTAAAGTATTTCTCTTTGAAACACTGCATTTCACTGATATGAAGACATTCTACAGATACATACTGATTTTGATACACCTGTTAATTTTCCATTATTTAAGATTGATCTTATGATCATGCTCAGAAATGGGCACTTAAGTAATCATTTTTAAAATCTGATTTTATTTTAGCTTTTTAAAATGTGCCTAGCATTTTGGCATATACAATTTTTACAAATGTGCATGAAGGCTTCATTTAAATTCCAGCATAGGTGAGGATTTTTTTGGTAAACACTTATTGTAAAAAATCTCCAAAAATAAACAAACAAAAAAACCTCAACAACAAAAAACTCTAACAAACTAACAAAAAGCCACCCACATAAAGAAACCCCTAAACCAATGGAAATTCAAAAAACCCCAGTCTAACCAAAAAACTACCAAAACCAACCAACCAAACAAAAAACTCCTCTGAGTCTCAGTCAGATAGCAAAACTAACTAAGCATACATGCTGATTATATTGCTTCTTAGCTGTTCCAAGCCATTTGCAGCAGTTCTTTAGGAAAAACTCAATGTGCCATTCCTAGGAACACGCATTAAGGTCTAAGTAAGTCAGTTACATTCTCCACTGGAAAATCTGCCAAGAACTTGTGAACAGATGATCAGGCACATTCTTAATGTAATTTCTGGGTACCAGATTACCTTTGATTTCAGTATACTCAAGGTTATGGCACCTCAGTGAATCCCTTGGGAACAGTCACTCACCAGGAAAGCCAGTCTAGGTGCAGGCAGATTTGTTCTGGTTCTCTTATCAGGAAAGAGGGAAGGTCTCAGAGCAGCAAACAGCACAGCATTGGCTTACTGCAGCACAAACAGCCACAGCTCTTCCACCCCAGAAGAAGCCTGAATGTCCCCAGGAGCCCAGTGACTGAAGGAAGAGCAGTGGAACTATTCAAAGTAAGAATTTAGCCCCAAGGAGCTGATTCTGCAAACACTTTAGCACATGTACAGCTTTTCTTTACAAGAAACCTCAAAGAGAGCCAGCAAGTGTTGCTTCATGCAAGTCAAGTCAGTCATATGGCAAAGTGTTTATGGGATTTGGATCTAAATTTTGAAATCATTTCAGGACCCTAAAACGTAGGCGCTAGATAATTGTAAATTCCCTTTTTTATTTTTTTTTTAGCTAGCTGGAAACAAATGTATAGCACTGTAGTGCTGCAGTTGAATCCACTGTCCAGACTCCCAGAGTAGTATGGGCTCCTCTCCACTGCTTGAGGTCAGGGAATGCCATGCAGCCACGGGCTCACAAACTGTGCAGGAGAAGCACTGTCCCCTTCCCTGGGAGCCTGTGTTCATTCCCAAAAGTTCACAAAACAAAGTCATGGCGGATCAGATTTTTCTCAGCCAAGCTGAGGAATGCAGAGCTGGGCTCATGAAGTGGGATGGCTAGAGACTGAGCTGTTTGGGCCACCAGCAAGGAAGGAGACTGTGGGAGGTCAGAGCTGATGCCTGTTGATCAGCAGAGGGAAGGGGTATGATCATGGGGATCACCAGCACAGTAACACTGGGCCGGGCTGCCACACCAGCCAGATAAAATGGCACAGAGACAGCAGGAGTGTGGCCAGCAGCAGTTTTATTTCATTTACAGTAATTGCAAAGGGTGTAATGAGGTTGCCTACATGCATATATCCCACACAAGGCAGCTCTCCCCAGATAATTGTAAAGGGGAAAACAAACTTAACGGCAATTAGTTTTTCTCCATTTTGTTTTGCACAAAAATTAGCAAACATTTTGAAGCTTTTGATATTTTGTCTGCTCGATGGCAATAAGCTGGGAGAGCCAGGTGAGTTTCCAGGTGGCTCACGCCAGAAGGTGTGCTTTTCTCTGCTTGCTTTAGGACACAGCAACTTTTTAAAGCTCTCCTGAGACAATTTACTTCTGCCTTGACTTTATGTGCATGTCGTTTCATCATCTGAGGCCTCGTTTCATACATACGTTTATAATATGGGTTTCATTTCAATAAGCTGGGAAAGTAATAAATTTAAAGCTGACTAACAGTTGTTTTATGTGGCTGCCAACCTGCCAAGTAGCATTCTTAATTATTGCCAGGAAACTAAGTGTTTTGCAGCCATGTGTTTTACATTTGAGTGTAGTATGTCTTGTCAGCCCTCTCCACCGGACTGATGGATAGGCCAGTAATTTTTGTATGCAGAGAGGCCTGCGATGGTGGGTGGTTTCTTTGTCATCAGGTAGGGATATCAACAACAGCATGATGGACGGGAATATCCCAAGTGGTCCCCCTCTCCTAAAAGAGTCACAGCAAAGCTGGAAGGATGGGGTTAAACCTGAGCCCAGAACTGTAGTATTTTTACTGTTCAAGGCAACTACTTATTAAAGTTGTCAGCAAAAAAAAAAAGCATAAACATAATATAAATTATATATGCTAGAATAAGATGGATGACGGTTTTGTTCCTTCTGTACAGGATAGAGTGCAATGCTGCTTCAAGCAGACTCCCCTTTTCTTTTCCCCAGACTAAATTCATTATTTTTGCACCAAAACAAGCAATGGTTGCATGGCTTGTTTTCTGCAGTCTGTGTTTAGGCTCCTAAGATGTTGGCCCATGTTTTGGAAATCAGCCAGTAAAAGGAGGACAGAAAATGAATACTAAAAAAGGAAGCACTGACCCAAACAGTCTCATTGCATGTATTCTGCTCTCCAGAATGCTTTGAAGTCTTAAGAGAAACTTGACTAAGTTCAGTGCCTCCAGGCCTTCAATTTGCACAACCAACACTACTTTTTGTTGATTGTCATCATTGACCCTAGAAGGATTATAAAGGTTGTATTTTTTTTTTGTTGATAATGTAGGTCTTGAGCAATTTTTTAATAATAGGATAAACATAAACACACTGTTAGGAAGCAATTTTTTTGTGTTCAGTTCATTTTGTTTTCTTTAATAGATCACATGCGTGAGACAAATCCCAATTAAAAAAAGGCTCATCTCATGAGTATGTTGGGCAATGCTGCAGGATATTGTTCCTCTTGCACACACATACCTAATTTTAGAATGGCTCCCATTTTTCTCTGGTGTTGCAGAAAATCCTAACAGTGTTTACTGCTTTTTCTTTTCTTCAAGTATTCTGTTGTTTTGTTAAGGAGGGATTAATTAGTGAATCATTATTCCCACTTTGGCATGTGAAAATCTGGAGTGTGCTTTTATCCATTTCCCAAGAGTGCACATTGGCATCGTAGCAGAGGATGTGGAAGAAGTGTTTTTCAAAGAAGCAGATGTAGCAGTTTTTGTAGCATCTGTACTGGTGTGTTTGGCTGAGGGATTCGTACTAACAATTTCCCATTTAGTCAGACAGTGCCCATGCTCTTCTCACAGGTGAGACCTGCCTTTTTGAAAAAAAAAATACTCTCTAAAGAAAATTTTCATTCAAGGTCATGTGGCATTTCTATTCCTTAGTGCAATTTCAGGATCATTTTCTGTTTCTTCTCAAATAAATCAATTTCATCTGGTTTCACATGCTACTTTGTATCTCAGGACTACCTTTTCCAAGGAAATTGTGAGTACAGGCAGAAGTTGAACACAAACGACATAAAATTCTCCTCCCACTAAAGTGAATAGTAAACTCCCACTGGCTTCAGTCAGGTCAAATCTATTCATGGGAAGTGAAAGTCTACCTTGACATTATTTAGAGTATCTGATATACATATTTTTGAAGTCCATCAGCTCTCCAAGGGTGCAGTTAGCCTACTTATCCCAGATTTGCTCAGGATACTTTGCAGAGAGACTCAACACAGAAGTGCAGACACCAGAGGACACTGGAAGGCAATGAAGAGTGACCAGAGGCTGTGGTGATGAGGTTGTTGGTGGTCAGAGGCAGCCTCACGCAGGACCAAATTAGCAAGGCATGGGCAAAGAGAAAATGGCCTCCTTTTGTTGATCAGCAAGGTGAAGTCTGAGCTTCACTTTGACTCTATGCTGACCTAACTCTGCTGCTATTTATATCACTAACCAAATCTGAGACTGTGTGAAAATATCTTCTTAATCTTTCAAAACTGGCATACGGGTTTTTACATAGCTGTTTGCCCTCCACTTCAGAATCACTTACAAGAAAATGTTGGCTGTGACCACTCCAGAGCAGGCCAACACGGGTGAGCTGCTGCCAGGGCTGCTTTATTCATTAAGCCAAACAAAAAGCAGGTGCAATATGACATTAAACAAGAAGATGCTGACCATGCTCTGAAAGCATGGCCTAAATCTGATTCTGGAATGAGGCAACTCTGTGTTACTCAAAGTTATTTAAATATGCTCTGATGTATCAAGTCACTGGACACACTATGAAGGCTATCATCCTGCCTTCACCTCTCTTCTGCTTAGGGAGAATCATTCAACAAGCTCATGGTGTATCAGGGCATCTCAAGAAAGAAAATTGAAGACAAGACCCTGTGTTGCTGTCTGCTATCTGAAGACAAACCAGGTGCCCCAGTAGCCACCACAGGGCACAGACTCTACTTGAAGGGAGTAGAGGGATTGACTTCTTCCTTAAGTACCAGTTATCTTGGTATTTCAGAGTTACCCCAGATTATGTCAAAGTAAACAGAAAATCCATATCCACTTGTATAAAAAAAGCATATCTAAAATTATTCCCATGTGTGTGGTGCTGCTGCATGACATTAAGTGCAGCAGCCAAACCAGTAATAGTTAAATCCCTTAGATCCCCATAAAAATGTTCAGTACACAAATACACAGTAAATGAAATGACTGAATTAGAAGCAGAGATAAGTGAAGGACAACAATTTGCTGTTCTGTGTTTAATGTCATTGCCAAAGCGCTGAGGCACTTTCAGATTAAGGGGATTTTTGCACATTTTCCCCTGTAAAATTTTTGGCAACTGCTGACTACCTTTTTCTGTCTTGCTGCGTCATTAACAGCAAAGGCTCCTTGCTTCAGTGGTATGTCCCCTGGCTAACTTCCTAATTAAATGTAGACATTAATTTTTGTTTAAATTTCAATTTTTGCTGCTTCTGCTCATAGAGAATTCTTTCTGGCCTCAGTGGTGTGTAGGTGAAATTCAGTGACGGTAAAATCTGATGATGTGCTCATTGAAAAAAGCTTTATAACTGTGGAGGGCAGAGCAGTCTGGCCCACCTGAGTGCCCTGAGATCAGCTTTACTACTCTGTCCCACCATGGGATGTAAAAAAATGTAAGTGAATTTAATTTATACTTCAAGCTATTCCAGACTGAGCTGTCAAAGACATCAGCAAGAGAGCTAATTGATTTATTATCACTTCTCTTACACCCTGGGCAAAAATAACAGGTCAATGCTTAAAACAAAGTGTCTGTTATTTTCCCCTTTCCACCCCACCTTCGCAAACTCTTCTTTCAGAATCAGAGTCTATGTATTCTCTAGGATTAATAGATCTTAATCTCATCTTCTTTTGATAGAGGCAAACCTGGACTGTCCCTGAGCACCATCACGCTTCAGTGGGCCAGATCCACCCATGGGGGACATAATGCTCCATATAGTGAAACCAAATGTAGGTGTACCATATAAATGCCTACAAGGAGCTAGGACACTCCTTTGAAGAAGTGTCCTTCTTTTGAAGAAATTACTTCTTTCATGATTATTGTGTGATTCAATTATCAGTGTGAATTCTCACCAGTGAAAGTAAAGATTAATTTAAAAATTACATCTCCTCTTGTGCCTTGCCTTGCCTTGCCTTGCCTTGCCTTGCCTTCCCTTCCCTTCCCTTCCCTTCCCTTCCCTTCCCTTCTCTTCCCTTCCCTTCCCATGTGCCATTGCACATTCACCAGGGACTAGACCATGTAACCATATCCATGCTGCCTTGTAACCTTATCTTTCCTCCCGGTCTTTGAAAATAGCAACAGAAGAGGTGAAAGCCTTCAAAACCAACACAGAAAAAGCAGGAGAGGATATTTGAAGAAAGAAGCCTCTCCCCTGTGGAGAGGGGGAACTGACGTGCTTGTGATGTGGCTTTCAACATGTCAGTGCCACAAGAGCACTAGACAGAGCTGCCGTGTTGCAGTCCTCACGTAGCAAAGGTGAACTTGTTTTTAATAGACAGCATGTTGGAAATAGAGCCCTGATTAAATCTCTCTGTTGTCTTTCCTTTTCCCTTCCCCTGTGGCTACCTTGCGATCAGTTTGGCAAATCTTAAGGAATACAGATGTAGCACTAGAGTAAACACAAATATGGCACATTAGCTGTATAGGCTGCTTTGAAGATAAAGACTGACTTTAAATTCCTACAATCCTGAAGGCTCTTGTCGCCTTGAAATCTGATTTCAAAGCTCAACACCACTGAAATGTCTTGTTGAGAGTGATGACAGCAGGCAGCGAAGTGTACACTGTATTGTCACCACCTGTGATTGGTGGCAAAGTGCATACTTTGGCTACCACATACTGACTCCCTAGCTGTGGGCTGCCTGCAATAATGCAAACAATAACTGCTGGCTAATTTCAGCCCTGTGAGTGTGGTGATGAAGTATTACATAAACTCAGAAACTGTGAGAGTTAAGTGGATGGCGTCCATTTTCACTTTTCAAGGGGCACAGGGAATCTTTACTTACTGTGTCAGTCTGTAGGAGAGAGAAAGAAGTGAACACATTCCTCCAATAATGAGAAGCCAGTAATTAAAGAAAGACCGAGAGGCTATGGGGCTGTAAACATCGATAGTTTGCATGAGGAAGAGATGTATCTGTGAGAAAATTATCAGGACCCTGCCTCTGGGCTACAGAGTACCCTGCGGGGCACTGAGCAGGAGCATATCACACGGCCTAAAGGGTACTTGCTGGGACCCCAGCCCTCTTTCTTGGTCACTGCCATGGGAGGGGTGCCCCATAACCTGCAAAGCATCACATATTGGGTGGAAATAGGTAATGGGGGCCAGGTGGGCCCAGAGATGGTGAAGGACTACTTTGCTGCTGCACTTCCATTGGCCACTTCTTGAGGAGCAGTGGAAATGGCCATAGGAGGGCAGGAGCTTGGCAGCACTGGGTCTGTGAGGACATACCTGAGTATCTGCTGCCTCTGTCTCTGAACCATGATTCCCATCCCAGCCTGGGGACCAGGGCTTCCTGGGGAGCTGGGGTATTCACTTAGCTAGTAATGGTGAATGGACTGTCTATCCCCTCTGACAGTGAAGCCGTGGACTTTTCTTGCTGATTTCAATGGAAAAAAGCTTTTGCCCATTCATTTACCTCTGTGTAAATGAATATTAATTACATAGAAGTTTGGGTGATCTTTAGCTTACAGATTCCTTAGAGGTTTCCTGTATAGTCCCAGGAAGGCAAGACAAGTGTCCTCAGTTTTAGGAGAAAATCCTAGGGCAATACAGAAGACTTGCAGTTGGAAAAGCAGGCAGATAACCAGCCCAGGCTATCACAATTGACAAACTGGGACAACAAGGAGTTGGGAGTGACACAATGAGGCTAATGTGTATCAGCCCATTTGGTTGTGATAGCTGACCTCTTGTTGATGAAATGAACTCTTGTCATCAAGAGAATGCAAGATATCTGGGCCTAAATGAGACAGCACTCACAAGATAGATCCCATTCTAACTAAATATTTTTCTTCCAAGATTAGGAGAATAACTGCTTCCCAGGACTCATTAGCTCTGACCTAAGCCACCAATGGAAATGCTATGCTTCCATTCTTATTCTCCTTCTCAAGGTGAAAACCACAAAACAAAAACACATATTCCGTAATTCCAGTGAAGGCCATAGTTGGTTGGAAAGTGTGTGTTTCTGCTTTATCAAAATCTGCAGAGTGTTATTCAGCACTCCTTTTGATCACAAATGGAGTGATCTTATTTGTTACCTACTAATACAATGAATGTATTGAGTGATTGACAGTAGACAAGACTTGAGAACCACAGAGCTTACCATCTAAACAGGTGAGGAGAAGGCAAAGGAAGAAATATTAAATATTACAAGGGGGAGTGCACTGTTTTTCAGTGTCCTTGTTTTTGCCCTTAGGATTCAATACTGCAGAGGTTTAGGGGGCTTGACAGAATCCTCATGTGACCGGAGGTGCTGTGGCCCAAGACGAGGGCTGTGGACAAGGAGAAGCATACACCTGATATACCACCCTCTCTAGCATTAAACTACTGATTAGAGTCAAGGAGGGAAAACAGCAGTGGCAGGGAATTGGGGGAATTTATAGATAAAACCCTCTAAATTTGCTCTCAAATATAAATCCTTTATTGATGGCCAAAATCTTTATGAGATGTATATAGTGAAGTAAAAGAATCCCAAATGATAAAGCATGAGATCCTCTGATCAAACAGACAATTTAAGCTGGGAGCCATGTAGAGGAAAAAATATTTCAACTCAGTTAAAAAGTCAGGAGAAGGATCTTTCCATTTTGGGAATGGCAGTCCAAACAAACACTAACCAATCCTTAGAGCATGACTCAGGAGACCATATCTCATCTAGGGTGAGTGAGGATGGCCAGGTGCTCTGTTTTCATGATGTGTGATGATTCAGTGGTCAAGAGTAGATACTGATGATATCAGACCCTTTCCTTTTTGAGAAGCAAAGCCAAGCAGCAACAGGTTCTCTTGGTTACCAGCTCTGGGTTAAAAACACTTGATGTTAAAAGTGCAATGCTCTGTCCTCCTTATTTGCTAGGCATTTTGTAAAGGTGTCCCAACAGGAATATTGCACTTCTGCAACATCTTCACTTTGATACAAATAATTGTGAGAAATAGATGCCCCCCAAGAGTCAGTCTTTTTAAACTTTTTTCACAAACTCAAAAGGACTCCTATTAACTTTTGTGCTACTTGTATGTGTACATTTCTCTGACTTTACAGTTTTAAACTATACCAATTAAGACAAGAAGAAAATAGGCAAAACCCAAAAATCATTATTCTTACCCAAAGACATTACTTAAAAAAGTCAAATTTGCTAGTGTAGTGTCTTAGTAATACAACAACTACTACTAATAATGATAATAATAATATTGAAAGTGGCTTCAAAATCAACAAGATAAAGTTGTGAGCAACCTTGAAGTTCATTAATTTCTTTATTTTTTTCAATAAATTATTGAATTCTACAATAATTAGTAAGACTGAAAAACTTCAGGTTTTATAAAATTCCAAAGGTTATGACAGTGGTCAATGGCATCCAACAAACTTCTCCAGGGTCAAACAGAAAATCTCTTCCAGAGGAGGAAATGTCATACCAGTTTCCCTAGTGCTCAGGTTGTATTTTATATCCCAAACTATTTTTCCTGTGAGAAAAAGCTGACATCTTCTCTAAAGAATCCATTTCATTTTACTTCTCTTTGCAACCTGAGATTTCATTATGTTTACTTTGCTTCATATTTTCCTATCTTTCTCTAATAACTAGTACAAATCTGGAAGGGAAAACAATTTTCGAGTCTCAGAGGTTGGGAACAGCAGAGTAGTTTTCTTAAATCCTAATCTATGACTGGTAATTATGGCCATTTCAAGGTTCCCTAGGAGAATTATTGTCTTCTGAAATATTTTAAATAGCTAGCTGTCCACAACTTTTCTTTGCCTCAGAAAATGGATATATTATCATTTTAATGTCTACTGTTGCTGCTGCTGAAAGTAATAAAGCTAAGTTCATATTCTCCCACAGTGTATAAATCAATGGGAAATAAATAATACTAAAATATGCTCTGGAATTCCTTTACATGACAATCTGAAAATAAAGGTGGTGAACAAACACTGAAAGCCCCAAACTGATTCAACTGCAAAGATGGAGTTCATCTCACCCCATGCAAGTCATTTTAGTCAAATGATGCAGAGATGCATTTAGACACACTGTGATGACAGAGCAGGAAATGCACCCCCAGAGATACTTTCCCTCCTTACCTTAAGGTGGGATCAAACCACCCTGAGGAGATCTTGCATCTCTCTGAGAGACTTCTGTGGAGACATCTTCCCTCTGCTGTGTTAGGCTGCCTCATACGGCACTATTTTTGCACTCCTTTCTTTTTAAGGAAGAGGGGGTCTCAGAAGGCCATGAGGATGCTGAAGGGGCAGTGTCACTTTGCCACCTTATGGCTCAGTTACACATTTTTGTCCCTTGCCTGCTGCAAGTCAGCACACCTTTGTCCTTCTTTGCTGCTGCAGCTGGGTTGCCAGGGGGCGGGTGGACCATGTTCCCTTGCTTGCTTTTGCTGTCTGGTATTCCTCTGATCGGAGATTTGCAAAGCAGCATTTGAAGTTGGGAGTTCTCAACCAGAACAAGAGTAAGGTATCACTTGCTTTTCCAAAGCAGAGATTATTTTCATTGTATGCAGAACTGAAGTGAAAACAAGCAAGAGCATGAGAGAGGCTGGAATGTTTGTCTGCCTCTTTCCAGAAACATGCTCATAGTTCTAGCAATTCTCTCCTGTCTACTTTTTCAACAGCTTTTTTAATTCAGTTGCTTTATCTTAGGAAAACTCTGAATCAAGGATTCATTACTATAAGGGCTTATTGACTACAGGGCTGTCACAACAAAAACAATGAGCTGTCCCCACTGCTGTGAGAGTTTGCAGGACTGGAGAGTTTAATGACAGTCTGCACAATTATGTTTATATAAGGAAAAACCTGAGAGAAAATTACTCCTCCTGCTTGACTCACATATTGAGTTTCTTTTACTTCTGGAGATGTCTGATAGAGAGAGAGGCTATGTCAATTGTACTTAACAGAAGCACTAAG
This sequence comes from Thryothorus ludovicianus, assembly GCA_013397245.1. Taxonomy (NCBI): domain Eukaryota; kingdom Metazoa; phylum Chordata; class Aves; order Passeriformes; family Certhiidae; genus Thryothorus; species Thryothorus ludovicianus. Next base: position 127,828 of record VZTB01003978.1, on the reverse strand, counting down.
TGAGCACTTGAAGAATGTTGATTCCCAGAAGGCCTTTGACTTCACTGATGGTGGGAACAGTGACTCAGAAAGCAATTTACATCTCTCCAGTCAGCAGATCTTAATGTCCTAAAGGGAAAACATTCTAGAATTCCCACCAAATAACAGAAATTATTTTCCACACATGACTCTTACCCTTCTACCAGCTAACAGATAAGCACTAAGCAAAATCTGACTGTGTAACCACAGTGGAAAAGGTACACCCAAAAGTGCTGACCCCACTTAGGTCAACTCATGACAGAAACAATGCAGCTGTCTAAGTTATTGCTACATCACTTAGATATACTTGTACTCTTGATGAGCCTTCTGGACTGCACATAAAGCTGGGGGAAAAGGACCACAAAACTATGGCATAAGTAACAGATTTGGTACTATCGGTTCAAAGATTGCAAGTGGGAAAAAGAGAAGCAAGGGTAATTAATAATTTGGGATATGACTGTTGTACAAAAATTATTCATTTTCATTGTCTTGAAATACTTTTGATTGTGAAATCATTCCTTTGGGAAATGTTTAAAATTGGTGGGGTATATAAAAATACTATCAAACAGTACAGTTTAAAGATCTTTTTCTGTAGAGAAGATTCCTCTCAGAAGAATCATGGCACTTTATGCTATAGAAGTAGAGCTTATTGCAGCGAATTGAATGATTCACCTCTTTAGTTGTAAATTTAAACTAATACTACTGTTTGATCAGCACAGAGAGAAAATATTACAAATAGAAAATGAAAAGATCAATCTTTTACAGGTTTGTCCTCAGATGTGTTAAATACTGAGTGTATTCCACCGGGAAGAAAATATCCATTTTGGTCAAAGGCTCTGAAATTCAGATATTTTTTGAGGGGGTTTGGTATTTTTTGTTTGCTTTCTTAGTTTTCCTTGGGACTTTTATCTGAAAATAACATTTTCTGAAAGAATAGTAATTTTCATACAGATTGTTCATTTAAATCAACACTTTAATTATCTGTAGCTCTGTAGTTTAATAAAGTACTTGTCATACACCCAAAGAGCAAAATAAATGTTTTAATAAATTTGCTTAGAAATATAAACATGTTGATGGCTCTTTTAGAAATATAAGTTGTGTTTTTACTTTAGAAATTCAGTTTCAAATAGAAAAAGTAAAGTAGACCTCAGTGCATTAAATTTATCATGTTCCATATGGACATAAATTGCTGCTATTTACCCCTACAGGTCAGTTAAGAGGAGGAGGAAGACATTAACAAAATTGTAAATGCCTAAAGGTTGTGCTTTTTGTCAGGGAACATTGTTGAGTCTGCCAACGGATAAGCTTTGCATTACACAGAATGTGATAAATGCTCGCCAATGAATGAACAGATATTTTTTGAAGGTGCTCTTCTGTCATTAAGGTTTTTTAATGTTGATAAACTCCTAATTTTTAGGCATTTGAAGAAAGTTTCATAATCTGAAGAAATATTATCACCGGCTGCTAAAAATTCCATTGGTCATACATTTGTCTGGCTATGTGAACCTTTCCAGCTGTAACAACAAAAAATAAGTATCTGCATAGATGTCTGTGGGATTGTATCTATATATTATATATGTACACATACATTACTATTTGTATAAGTCTACCTAGATGTAGGTATGTGAGTTTGCATGCCATAATAATATTCCTTCCTTCTTTCTTCAAATCGTTTTCACACTCATGTAATTCCACCTAAAGACCTAAAGACCTACTGTGCCATGTAGTTAGTAGGTAAAAGAAATTTTACACTATATAAAATTGGCATGATAGTGGACACGTACAGCCAATAGATATATTTTTACTTCATGAAGATACACTACCATTGCACAGAACAGTATTTATTAAAAAACATTGGTTTGAACAGGTTTTTGTTTGGGGAAAAAATTGTTTTATTACTAGTGAGACCATTAAAAGAAACTGATCAGTAGGGAATAACATTCTTGCTTTGCTAAGGCTAACAGGCTTCACTTTATCATTTTGATTTTCAAATTAAAGTTGATTTGTTTCACGTTTCATGCTCTAAAAAAAGTTACAAGCAACCAATCTTTAATTTCAGTGATGGAGAGACCTTCCAGAGGCTTTCAAAGAACCTACCTAATTGCCTTGTTCACTTTCTGTAGGGATAGCATTGATCACTTAAGTTTAAGAGACAAATTGGAAGCATTAGAATGGACATCATCCCAGGGAAGGATATTGAAAAGAATGACAAAGTACAGTGTTTACCATCCACTTCTCAGTAAAGTCAGATACTGGCCTGTTCTGAAGGGAAATAATACTTTGCATATGTGATTTTACAGTTAACTAAAGAAAATAAAAATATTTTTTTTGTTTAAGTCTACTTCTACTATGGAAATACATTTGTTTAATTTATCAAGACATGGGAAGGGACAGCATTACAGAGTCAAAAGCGGAAACCAGTGTTAAGCATGTCAAGCAAACACATGCTTACTCAATATTTTAGTATTAGTTTCATATTTTACAAAAGCAACCAGGCCTATTTTTGAATAACCAAATGCTGTCAGAAATGACCAGTAATTTCTTATCTTTCTGATAAGAGCATTTTCAGATAATCTATACCTATATTTGCCATTACCATAATCCTTTACTTCTGTTTCCAAGAAAACATTGACACAGGACAGCTCAATCTACTGTTATGGTTATCCTTGATCTAAACACATTGGAAAATGCCTGCAGATATTCCATCTCACATTTTTACCCGCCAGAACAAGTTGATTGAGGTGCTTTTATCAGCATTCAGTTTGGCAAAGTGGACTAGATGGCCCTCTGTGCAGAACAAAAACATTATGAGCACTTGACCAGAGATTGTGCCTCCTCAGATAGAAGATGGATGAGCAAGACTGATCACCTGAGAAGATAACACCAAGTGCTTTTCAACATGCCTGAGAGGCAGACACACAAACTGACTATCCAGGACAACTCTGAGGGCAAATCAGAAGGGAGATAGTGAGAACTTCCTGGAGTCCCTTTACTTCACTGGGGAGGTGAGGAGTTGGGTGTGCAGCAGAAAGATGGATCAATCTGGTGACATTGGCCCCAGGAGACCTTCAGGACTCATGATTGTGCCATCTTAAAGTTGGTCTGGTAACACAACATCCTTGTTAGATCTTCCCTCCAACTAGCCATGGTCTGCATGTAATGCCAAGGGCATGGGTTGATGTGCCATGGGTAAAACACTTAAAAATCTGGTTACTGGGGGAACAAGCAGCATTTTTTCAGACAGAAAAATGAAAACATCTGAGGAAAAATTTATCTCAAAAGCTGAATATTACTTACCTACTTGTACATGACTACGTAGGAGACAAATAAATTTTAATATTTAATTTTTTGTTCGGGGTGTTTTTTACTAATTTAAAGTAACTTCTGGCTGGTACTTGAACATTTCTCCTAAGATAATGCTGGAGGTGTGGAGGATATACAAGTAATAATCACTGAAAAGAAACTTCAGTTCCCAGCAGGAAATTTTTCTTTCTTATATACAGTATGTGTGAGACATAGAACAGCAAAGATACCTAATTGGCAGTACCTATATATAGCAAGGATTATAATTTATTTTTCTACTTGGGGTATGTTTTTAACCATGACAAGAGCTTAAGTATTGTTGTCATAAACTTTCCTAAGCACAATTGTGCAAATTTACATATAAAAGAACCTTTTTATGGCTCTAGTAAGTTTATAGAAAGATTTTCCTCTCATTTGCCATGCTCATCTCTAGCTTCACACATATCAAAGTGAATGAAATTTTCTTATTCTGCAATGGATGTTTAGATCTGCACAGAATTAATTTTTCTCTTCCATAAACTGATGCATGACTTGATTCTTATATGGGTTGCCACTCTCACAGGGGAAAAAGAAAGTAGTTGTGTTCTGCTGTTTATTTTTGAGGAATGTCTTTTCTAACTCGGCACCACAGAAAGATTGCTGTTATCAGTGCTCAAATACCAGTCACTCCCTTATGAAGCAAGAAAAGATACCCTGAGAGGTCCCAGGGACTAAGGAAACTTTGGCATTTCATCAGTTTCAGGGCTAGAATTTCACTGTCAAGCTCACTATCTGCTGGGCCCTCACAGATAAACAGTAGATAGGAACCCGCAACACATTCCTTTCATGTTCACTAATTTCAGAAAGAGACTCTGCAGTCTAACACCAGCACATCCCTTGAAGTCCTATCTCTCTGCTTGTATCTTTGGCAGACGTGTAGTAATTAGTAAAACAGAGCAAAGATATTTTACACTGCTCTGTCCACTTGGCTCTGCCATTATGAACAAATGCTGCAAGTTTTGGCTGGGAATGGCATCTCACACCCTGTGCTTGCGTTATAAATCCCTATTTAAATCTGAAATTCTTTTAAATTAGTTGGGAAGTAAACTTTAACTTCAAACGATAAAGGACTCTTGCTACTGTAATTTGTAGCTTTAGGAACTAAGGAAGTTTATCTCCTCCATAATTAATGGAAGCTTAGACAACATATTAAAAAAATTAAGATAAATAGAATCATGTTATCACTCTTGCATCTTACTGAAATTAAAATACTGTGCAAACATGAAGTTTTTTTATAGCTAAAATAGGAGGGTTTTTTCTTTAAGAAATATTTATCCTTTTTTTCTTGTTAACCTTCATAAAACACTTTCTCCTTCTGGACTAGATTTTGCCGCCCTCAATCAGAATAATAGAAATGTCACTGAAAGTCTTGCTGTTTGCAGTTGGCCCATGTCTAAAATAAAGTGCTGCTCAACAGGAGCAGAATTACAGCCAAGAATCCTCCTTGTCAGTAAGGCACAGGGGTATATATATATACACACCACATAGATATTGCAATACTTCTCTTATATTGTATGGAGCAGATGTTTGCACCTCTAGAGGTATTGCTTGGCTTCAGTGGCTGAACATTTGTGTATTACTAAGTTGGAAAATCTTCCTGCTTTGTTGAGTCTGTGAGACAAATACTGTTGCAGCTTTGTACTTCTAGGGCATCTTTCACAACATAGAAGAAACCAAGGATCAAATCCGAGACTTAAATAAGTAGCTTACATTTTCCCTGATGATTCTGACCTGAATAATGAATGAGTAGTCAGTGTTACTGCTGGAAGTATATTAAAGCCATTAAAGGGTTATTATTGGAGAAACACATTCATTTCCACCGAATATCTAATTTTTAAATGTGATGAAAGTATCATCCTGAAATTTCATGGCAAATCTAGCCATATTGCAGAGGTGAAAAGAATGAATTAAAATCAAAATATAAAAAAATCTCCAAAGCTACTACAAAGGGAATATTAAGAAGGGCATTAGAGGAGGCTTTGTGTTACTTTAAACTTCCTTTTATGCAACTAGTGGCTCCAAATTCAGTACAGATAGATACAGATATCTTCTGGAGAAAAGCTGCATTTTGCTTAGACTACAGACTTCCATTAGTACAGAACGTTAAAAAAGTTAAGAATCCCATTGCTACTGAAAGCCAAGTCATTATGGGCTACCCGCTACTGCCACTCTAAAAGTTGCTGAGCTACTTTGTCACCCTCAAATTTCTGAAGTGAGAGAGATAAGGGTACTGTAGAACCATTCTTTCTAGGTCATTGGGAAGAGCATTCCCCTGGCAAGATGCCAGTTCCAAGGTCTTGTCACACCTCTGACTTCTCTGTGTAAATAGAGCAGGAATCTGCATGCTTCCCTTTTATTCTGTGAGACAGGAGGGCAGCAGTACTAGCTGGTGTAAATGAGGAGATGGATGAAGTTCAGTGGCAGCCTGAGTCACTCTGTCCAGTGCTCATCTGAAAATGCTTAACAATCTTGTACCAAACACCCTGCATTAAAAAAAGAAAAAAAACCCCAACCCTCAACCAGCAGATAATTCTTTCAGCTCCTTCTGATGACTGTAGTCTGTAATGCATTGCTCTTCTTAAAGGTTTACAAATCAAGTCACAAGTCTGGCAGAGACAATTCTTTTTCTTCTCTGATCCAGTCCATCTGAGCAGGGAACTGTACATTCAGAACTTCAGGAAAACATTTTAAATTGAAAATACAAAATGAGATTCAGTGGCTATATCATGTATCACCTTGCCCCTCACTTCTATTAGGTAGAAGGTGAAGAGTCACCTACAATGAGTGAATTTGCTCTGATCTTGCTGCCTTTTATTTATTGTCCATTTTAAAGTATGGAGTAAGACCGGACAATAAAACCCTCTGCTGAAATTTAGAAACCCTGTTCCTTATCTAATTTGAGTCATCAGGAGTCTTTAACCATCCTGCAACCCTCTCCACCTAAGCTTCTTCACAGGAGAGGAGAGAGATATTGCTCAGGAAGGCATCATGCATTTTCTTCTGTATGTTCCGAATGTAACACTGCTGGTGGTCTGGTAGGATAAATTCAGAACATTTTTCATATTAAGTCACAGACTGTGAGGATCTGATCAAGCTGCTTGTGACATGTAAAAGAACCCCTCTTGAGTCAGATGATGAATTACAGCCTCTCCAAAACTTGCTCATCTGAGGAAAAATAATCAAAGACTTTTACAGGAGATGGTTAATAAATATTCTTTTCATGCTGTTACTACAAGCTGGTCAACTTCATTATCCACGTCAGTGAATGAGTAAGGAAGAGTGTTTTCCAAAATAAAACTTCTCAGCTAAGTTGTATGTCTTTCACAGTTGACAAAAGTGAATTGTGGCTGATGTCTCCCATGGGAACTTAATTAAACCATCGCACTCCACTATCAATCAGCCAATATCCTCCAACAACCCTTCCAATTAAAGGAATGTACCTGCCTGTGGAGCGTCTTGGTAATGGCTTTACTTATTTTGGCCTCTCAGCTTTGTCTTACATCACCATTCTAGGAAAGGAGTGTGGAAGGTATGCAAACTAAAAGTAAGGAAAAAGTAAGGTTTTAGATACTGTTAGTCACATAAAGAATTTAGTCAGTGAAGTAATTGGTTATTAGTATAATACATACTACTAATATACATTTCAGGTAAACTGCTGACACAAGTTTTATACTTACAAGGTACCTGCCAATACATGATTTTACTGCTTGCTATTCTGCCCTTTTACTGCTTGCTGTCCTTTTATTTTAAGAGGTTTCAGTTTCAAACAAGGATGTAGACTGTGTTGGATTGACAGTTCGCCATACCATACTTCATACAAAACCATGTCATACTTTATACAAAAGCACCAAGTAAATGAATCTTCTGGTATCCCATCATCCATAAAGGAAGAGTTACCGCATTTTTTGATGTTACCTCTTTTTCTGTGGCCTTTGGAGACTGTAGTGCATCCAGGTAAAACAATTGCTCTAAATCTATCACAGCATTAGCACATGACAGGAGTGTGTGAGGAGGTGGATTTTAACTTGTGGGTGGGAAGAAATTATGGCCATACATAGACCATATCCTCTAAGAACAGGAGCCTTATATTTTCATAGATGAACGACTTTTGTTCTCAAGTTCACTTGTTTAGTGGACAACCAAAACATAGATGGGGATCTATAATGACAAGGCCCTGTAGTCAGCTATAACCTTCTTTAACACCATAAATCAAAGAGAATCAGGATAAGCCTTTCATGTGAGGTTGGGGACAATTCTGTTACATTTTACTTCATATTAATCAATGCATTTAAGACTAAGTCCCAACAGGCAGAAGGGGAAGTCTTTTATGGGATTGGGCGTGATATGTGAGGTGGCATAAGAGAAGGAATCTTTTCTTTCCTGTTTGCAGGAAGAAAATCTGATGGCAATTGCTTTAAGAATAAAGTGGGACATATTGACACTGGACTAGGCTCTTTTCTTTCCAGTGTACTGAGTGACAATCATTCCACGTTAAAGTTTATCACTCAAGATGCATTAGCACTATTCAAGTAAATCTTTGTGAATTCACAACTTCCATTCTGCTTCAGTAATAAGGGAACAAGCTTGGGAAGCCTGGGGCTGAGTTCTGCACTCTGTCAGTATCTGGCACTCGTTTCTTAACAAGGAACCTCACAGACTCTGCTCTTAGGGCAGGAGGAAGGAAGTGCTAAAATTACCAGCAATAATAGGGCATCTCAAACTCTCTGGCTTACGGAAAGTGTCTAAACAGCTGCAACCTGGTAAAATAAAAATATTTTTATCAGGACAAGAAATTGATGGGAGATGAGTTGAGCACCAGCTTAGTAGTAGGTATTTTTCTATTGCTCTAGTTGAAAAATTCTTGGTCTTGCAAAATTCAACTATTACACACATTTCTTTTAGGCCTTCAGGGAAATATAACTGGCTTTTAAGGCAGTGTTATTTTGCCTGCAAAGGTGACTTTATAAAAGTAGCACCTTCTTACTCATTGTTTTTTCCACAGAGGTTATAGTCGTTATTGCTTTTTCTTCCTTTCAGTGCTCTACCTTTGGCAAAATGAGGAGTGCAATATCATGCATCAAACAGATGCAATTCAAGTAAAATTGTTCTGCAAGTATGACTGATAATATCATTTGGACAACACAAAGTGTTTGCCACTGGGAGAAACAATCTTTATGTCTTCCAAAGTAAAATTTATGAAGTGTTGGCTAGATGTATGTTTGTGGGAAAGGAATGGAGGGGATGTAAATAATACAAGGAGAGTGAAGGATAAGTTTTTATCTATTCTGTGGTCCAGCTTTAGGAAAGGACAGAAAGCACTGCTGCTATGACACCTTTTATAGAGTAAATTTTCATATCTATGTTGAGTAGACAAATCAAGAGCATTGAAATAAAGACCTGACAAGAATTCAAGATTAACATTCAATTATTTAAAAACACAAATACTATTTATTTGAGCCATTGTCCAAAATATACAAGGAAAAGCTTCCTGTCTTTATGAAGCTACTTTAACCTGTTGCAGTGTCAGAAGTCTGCCTTAAATGCTGACATTACTGTCACCCCTGAGAAAGCAAAACATGGAGTCTAAAGCTATCTAGCTCCACAAGAGTATTTCTTGTGAAGAGGAATGCTAGCAAAAGCATTGCTACATCCAGCTAGTCCCCACTCAAAAACATCTGCTCTTGTATCATTCCTGGGCAAGACAACTTCATGTGTGAACAAATCTCAATTTGAATCTGAGCACTTCATACTTCTCCTGACAGATGTAACCATGACTTTTTAGCCTACAAGCTGCTGAGCATACTGGAGAACAACCATAGCAATTTTATCCAGAGAAGGGCAGGAAGAAAATACAGATTCAGGCACCATGAGTTTTTACACAAGGCATAGGATTCACAGTGCTGAGCTGGACACCTATATATGCTTTTTGAATTTGGGACATTGGGTCCCCAAGTGAAACACATCAACCATGGAAATCAAAGGGTCAGGAAATTCAAAATATTTTTTTTCCTGTAAACAGTTTGGGGGAACTAGGAGTGTTATCTCTTGAACTGAAATGCCTTCCCAAAATTCTTGTGTAGTTGGAACTTTTACCTTTCTCTGAATCCAGCCTGAAGGGCTTATCTAAAACGCTACCATACATCCCAGCAAAAAACTACTGTAAGACAATGAAAGGCTCTGGGAAGTCAGATCAGTTTTCCTGATGGCTGTTGTCAGCTGCATTGAGCAGGTTTTCCCAGCACCAGCCAGGTTACAGAGCGCTTCGGTCTGGATGGGAAGGGCAGGTTGGTCCTCCAAGTCCCTCTGCCCATGAGAAAGTTCACAGCTCTGGCCCCTAGCTGAGAAAGGCCTTTCAGCAGCTGTGGAGGGTTTAACCCCGAGGACTGGCAGTGCTGATCTGGGCTGATGTGGCGGGGTAGGGGTTGAGAGGCAGCCTTTGAGATAGCACCTCGCTATCGGCAGCGGCGCGTTAGGGAACAGCGCAGCAATCCGCCTGCAGCGCTGTTTCCCGTGGACAGCAAAGGGAGCACAAGATAAAAGAGTACCATCTGCTTTTCACTTCTTTGTGAGGCAAAGGCAGACATTTATTTCTTCAGACAGAAATGGGGAAGAAGTCTGCTTTTGTTTCTTAATTCTCCGAATAGCCTTTGAATAATTTCAGAATAGTCTTTCAGCAGCATCCCAAAAGGCATAGAATATTTTTTTAAATACTTTGGCTAATGCTTTAGTATTAATATATCAAACACATGAGTATTGGTTTAGCTGCACCCTAATTTCTGCATTATTTATAATGATTGTGAGAAAATTGTTTAAATAGGGAAATTAATGACAATGAAATATTAATCTGCAATTTTTTAATAAAATATCAGAACAGTCTGGTGTTCATATATCTCTATATTTAAAGCCTGTAATTTTCCTCCTTTTCACTGCTGGTAAATGTACAAAAAATTAGAATAAGGAAAGAACATTGTTTTAAGGAAACAAAACTCCACATATTTAGAAAGAAATACATTTCTTTTCCCCTCTTCTGTTGGACCCCTTTTACAAACTTTTTTATATTAAAATGAAAATTTTAAAAGAGAAGCTAGAACATTAAAAAGCAAATAAATATATAGATTAATTAAACGTTAGAGGCAAAAGAAAAGAAGAATTTCCTCAAAAAATTAAACTTTACCATAATGTGGAAGAAGGAGGAAAAACAACTAGAAACAAAGGTAAAGCTTACAGATAATTAAACATGTTTCAAAACCAAAATTCAAGATTAATTTAAAATCAAGGATTCTAATTTTTATTTTTTTTTAAGTCAAAGAAAGGCATTTAAAATTAAACAGATGAGATTAATTCTCTTATAAATAATATACATAGGAAAAATATTAAACCACATTGACATGATTAATGAATCTGAGAAACCCGCTTTTTTGCACTCTACACTTTACTATTCCCATTACTTTTGCCCATTTGCAGAAAACAACTTGCTTCAAAATGACCACATCTTGCTGAAGTAACATGCAGGTTTCTTTGTGTAACTCTCAAAGCCCAAAGGTGCAGCTGAAAATGTTCTGCCCCATAAGCAAGTCCTGCTTCAGTTTTACTCCTTGCTGTGCAGGAAGATTGCTTGTGCCTTGGTTTATCCACAAGAAGTCCCCCTCTGCTGTAGTTTTGTTTTAGTTGAATGCAGAAACTCATATTGCTTAGGGTAAGAAAGACTCAAAGAAAAAAAAGCCTTTGTTACTTTTTAGGTTCAATTTTCCACAGTGCCAAGAAAATCTACCTTTGAACTCTATAAAAGCGAATAAAATTTTGGCAGTGTGAGTGAAACTGTAAAACAAACAACATGCTCAGCATAAGTTAGTATGTGTCCTAGTTGAAAAAAAAGGAAAATGGGAATGATAAATGGACAGATAATCAAATAATCCTTTCTTCCACCATACAAGAAAGGACAAATCAATTTGAAATATAATGTACAGAGACACGATTGGTATCCGTAGCAGTAACTTTTTTTTCACAATAATGAACAGAAAAGTGTATTTGGCTGTCACTACTGAGAAAGTGAATACAATGTGAAATACTTGCACCATACAAACTAAACCAGAACACAATTATTTACTGCAGGTGCTTTTAAAATGAAACTGTATTAGAAAACCTTATTAAGGATTTTGTTTTTTCTTTTCATGGTCAAGACTGCTTCTGTATAGGAGTTTCATGGGATGGTGAGTTGGGGAGACCCAAAAGCTTTGCAGACACCCACTGTTTTCAGTCTGATCTACAATTCCAGAAAGTGGTACTGGGTGGGAATAGCTCTTTTGCAAAAATCTATTTTCAAATGTATTGTATAACTGGCCTATATGTAGCTGAAACACTGGAACATAGGACACACATACAAATAATACATGGAAAAGATGATACAGCCCAAGTTAAACAGCTCTTTAAAATACTTAGCAAATTCTTGCTGAAGAAATTCCATTTCAAGTAGCAGGGACAAGAGAATGGCTAGAGATCTCAGACCTGTATGATACACGCAGAAAGATACTTGAATTAATGTACAACCTTTAATAACTACACCATGGAAGTCGAGAAGTAAATTCTTCATTGCTGTCTTCCCTAGCAGCAACAGTGACTCATTACAATAAGAAAGTCAAATAGTTTGTGAGTTAGAGGTGCCAGTCTTGTCTTTTTCTGTGTCTGAAAATTTAGCTGATCATTTCATCCTTTGTGTCAGCAAATCAGTTGACTGGTAAGAACAGATGACCTCATAATTAAATAAAAATATTTCTTTAAAAAATAAACATTATTGGTTCATTGCATTCAGTTATGTGCCTCCTTACAAGTATGGGTAGCATATTGAAAACACTCAAAACTGTCAGAGAAAGCAAACCCTGCCTTTTCTCAACTTGAGATCTGGATTCAGTCCAATGATTTTGATCTGAATCAGAAGCAAACTCCAACATCTGGTGGACTAGCAAGCTTACAAGATCTTCTGCCCCATAAAAATGTGTGACCCCAAGAAAACCAGGAAAAAAAATCTCACTGTATTTCAGCCCAGGATACTTTTTTCATTATTTTGAAGATGTAGGAGTTTTATTTTGCTGTGTATTACTGAAAAGAAGAATGGAGAAGGGATAGATATTGCAGAAGCATTATCATTTCTAAGCCCTGTACTGTGTCTTCTATTGATAGAATTTTTGTAAGGTTATCTGGCACAAAGCAATATGTACCATTAAAGTATTCACAAAGCTTTTTAAACGCTACAGCAATCTCCTTGCTCTTGCTGACAGTCACTAATGCATACTTGTATCATTCAGAGAGAAGGGGTTTTGGACCATGGCTGTCATGTAGTGACCCACCAGCAGTCCCCCTAGAAGCTGTGACAGCAACGGCATGTGTTATACAAACACTTGGCCTTGCCTCCCTCATTTGGTTGTGTCAGATCTGACTGGTGGAGAATTTTTGCTTTCATGAATTTTCTCTTCAATTTTTACATGCTTTGTAAGCCTCTGGGATGACAGCAAACTTTATCAGAACAATGGAATTTTTTTGGAAACCAGAGAAATGGATTTTAATTTTTTTTAAGCCTATGAATCATCTTCATAAAATAATCTTTTTAAAAGTAAAATAATCTTTTTAAAAGTACTGATCTTTTGTTATCGTTGAGAAAATCCCAGTCCCTTTCACTGCATTTTGGTTGCAGCCTGTCTTCAGCTCCACAGAAGATATCACCCTCCTTCCATGGAAGTTCTGGCAAAGCTCCAAGAGTCTGTGGTAAGTTTATTTGGGTACTTACCTACTTCTGCAGTAGTACAGAAAAGGTTGCGCCGGCTCCAGATCTTGAGCCTTCTGTCCAGCAGATAATTGGTGTTTGCCTTATACACCTTGTCCAGAACAAATGTTGGACTCCAACTCAGGTGATGATTTGCATGCTTAGAAATTTTCCTTTCCAATTCTCCCTTTTCTTGTCTCCAAATACCCAAATATGCTTCCCATTACCTTTTTTCCTTTTTTTTTTTTTGAAGAGTCTTCCTAGCATATTTTAATTGCTTACAATTATTTGAAAATAAACTTGGTGCAATCAGCAGCAGTTATAAGGGAAGACCTCCCCTAAGAAATTAGATTGAAAACAAACTGAATGCGGCTAATGAGACAAGTTTGTACTTTTAGAATTCTGTTTTTCTCCAGAATCTTAGTATCATATAGAGAGCTATGGAGAGCTAAAATAAAACAGAGCACTGAAGCTGTGTTATGAGTTAAGGACTACCCCAAATATCACACATCCCTACAGTACTTTACCTGGCACTGTCACCATCCAATACCATCTTCTATAAAACGATCTTCCAAGTTGATTTCTGATGACCTTTAAGGTTTCTCTCTTGTCTAGGAAGGAAAGCTTTTAAATCGTGTAGTAGATATAAGGTTCTAGAAGAGTAGCAACTGACTTTAAACTGCTGATTGAAGGGAACACAAGACATCTCAATGAATCCAAATAATTATATATGTGCTCTTCAAAATTCATGCTGCTGTAATCAGATTTGAAAATCAACTTATAAGCAAATAAATAACCCATCTCATTAATCAGTGTAACTGCAAAGTTATAATGCTGCTATAATAAACATCTGTACCCAAAATGTGTATATCCATCTATTTCTAGAGATCAATAGCTTAGTCTCACATAGCCAGTTTTCAGAATATTTAGTAGTGCTTTCTACTCAAAAACATGGTCCCTCCACACAGGTCAAGTGAACAAAGTGAGATCAGGAATGCTCCATGGAATTTGCTGCTGAGCAAAACTTCTGGCATCTTCCAGATCATGCCCCCTCCCACTTACACACTGCTTCATGCTTTTGTAAATAAAACCCATGCTGCAAACCACCCCAAACAGATTTTGTATATTCTGATGTTCGTGCAGCAGATCTGTTTCAGTTCTCACTCAGCAAGAGGCGGTGGAAATTGGCATACCCTCTGTATCCAAACAGTTGACTTAACATGGAAAAGAGAATCTGCTCCACCCCCTTCAGCAACCTAAAACCAGAAACAAACTACTGGTGAGAAACAAAGCTTTAGCTGAAGAATACTGACAGCATAATTTTTTTTGCTACACAGATTAGAGGTGCTCAAAGCATTAATAAAAACATAATTATGGAAAACTTGCCAAATTAATTTTTCCTCTTAGATTTTCAGACCAGGACAGGCCTGTCAGAAGATTTAATTATGCTTGAAACCTGGCAGTCAAAGTCATCCAGTATTGTTACACATAGCTGGAGAAACTAGTGAGTTAGAAGAATTTTAACATAAGGTAATATCAAAATCTCTTACACCAACAAAACCTTACTTTTCAGTGGAAAGCAAAGCCTGGTCAAAACTGGAGCATAATTAAGTCAAATGAGTTATTTAAACACATCTACATAATGTAAAAACATCAGGTTCTACATACATCTATACTGTATCCACATGCATATTTGCTTTGGTAAGGACCAAGCTAATGTCACTGTTTTAGATTTGTTCATTGTTAAAACCATGCTTGTCTGATTTATTACCACAAAAGAACATGATTCTGTATTTGGGAGAGGTCCTCACATAGTTCAGAGTTTTTTGGGAGTGTCATGTAAGTGATGTAAACTTCCACATCAGAGTTTATCAGAAGTCAAAAACCAGTTGTTCAAATCAAAGCAACAGAAAGAAAATCCTATACAAAGGGGATTTGAAGCACACCTCACTGAAACTTTGTGAACTATGGAGAAATAATTTAAAGCAGCTAAAATGAAAAGAAAACAGTGAAATTAACTATTAGGTCTGTGATTAACTGTTTTTTTCCCTTTGGCATTTTCAAGATCATGAATCTATCTGTCTGTGGCATGGAGGATGTCTGGGTTTAAAATATGTCTTGTTTTTCTGTGTCTAGCCCATGCTTTTTGCATGAAAAGTATGCATTGTCTTTGTAAGTGTGGGTCAGTGATGGAAAGACAAGTCAGAGGGAGGCAAAATGGCAAAAGAGAATTATGGGAGGTTTTGGTGGTGGGTTTTTTTTTTAACTTACTGCTTGTTTTTCTACCAAGTCTCACTGACTTGTTAACTGCTTAGGTTGCCTCAAGGGTGTCATCAATTAATTGAACTCTGGCCTTCAGGAATTTGATTGATAGGCAGGTGATTGAAACACAGACCGTCTCACCATTAATGACCCTTCCTAGAATGCTGGATATTACTCAGCACCCCAGAAAAACTGCAGTGGTGATAGAAGGGTGGGTTTGATGTCTGGAGGTGTTGGTGTCATGCTTGCACTGTGCTCTGAAATCTTTATATTTGAGGGCTTAGGAAACGGCAGTAAGGCACACAGAATGTTCTCTTCTTAGAAGAGAGCTGTCCCTCCCTGCAAAGAGAGTACCTGCATGGCTTATAACACTCTGGATTGCTTATGATTTCTATCAGGACTTTAAAATTCACAGCTAATTTTTGGCAAGGCATAAGGCTCCTTAAAATCTTGGCCGGGCAATAATGAAACAGTCACTGAATAATCCCAGTAGGTGGGGTTATCATCTTCTCCTTGCTACCCCTTCACAGTAGAGATGTTTATCTTGTCCAATTCTTAGAAGCAAAGTCCATGGTCAGGCAGATATATCATTGTTCATACTGAAACAACACTAAAGAGGCCACAGTGGTACTGAATGAGACTGAAAAGTACAGATCCTCCAGAACCCACCTTTCTGTTCTGTAACCAAACTACCTGAAATATTGTATTGTCAAATACTCTGTTACCTCTGGAGACACACCAAAATACCTTAAGTCAAATAGAAAAGTTTTAAAAGCAACAGTTGGATACAATTTTATTATTTTTTTTTTATCATCTCGTATGTCTTAACAGTTTTACAAGTCATACAACAAAAATTGACTAGTCAAACAGAAAGAGTTGAAGGATGCTCTTTCTTAGTCATGGTTTCTTTGGGGATTTAGTATCTATGGTTTTAAGAGAGCCATATCCAGTAAGTATTTGTATTTTAAATTGCATCTCTTTACCTCCAAATACCACACGGCCTGCAGTGGAAGATCAACCTCTACACATCTCCGTAAACTCTGGGCAACCTGAGCAAGAAAACTGTTCCACACACTTTTAATTGGCTGCTCCTGCTACTGTCTATACACATTTTAGCTGCCTTACCTGTCCTGCACCTCAAAAAGGTTATGAATATGCATATAAAAGAAATACTCATTTTCTTCTGTGTGGACAACAATCTCGACATCAGGGGTCATAAGTGTCAGTATATTAACTACTAAAATAAATGCAATAGATTCAACAGTCTATATTTTAAATGGTTAGAATAGTCTCAGGCATGGTTTCAGCTAGTTTTCTGTAGCAGTGGGAGTCAGCATGAGACACAGATCATCCCCTGCAAGATGTCAGTGATGTGGCTGTGAGTGCTCTGTGACAGCTGACCTCACTGCCAGGGAATGATCCCTTATAATTCAGTTTCTCATGTAGATACAGCCAGTGAGGGCAGTCTTGACACAAGGCCAACCATGACCAGAGAGGGGTGGGGTAGAATATATTACTCTAAAAAAATGTGGTTTTCTAAGCAAGAAATGCAGGAAAATGCCCATGTATAACCCCATCTAAACAAGCCCTTTACATCCTTATATGCTTCTGTGTATTTTCAAGCTCTACCATTCCTGTGCTCCCAGTTCTAATGCTGAACAAACAGCAGATATTCGAAATTCTATGAAAATGAGAAAACTATGACATAGCACATTTATTTAAAAAGCAAATAATTCCATTACTTCTTATATAGTTTCAAGTATTTATATCATTAGCAGTATGATACTAAAATTGTAAAGTAGCACTGTTTCTTAACTTCCCACCTTATTTATATTATTCTTCAAGTCCAGTCAAGAATCTGTCATCTTGATTCAAGCTGGAACAATGGGGCTATTCTCACATTACTGTTCTCAAACCCAGACTGGATGATGGTGAAGACACTGCAAAAGTACCTTCTACTTCATATTTTTGTGTTTCATGCTCCAAGAAATAAAGCATTATGTGTGCTGAATCAGCAATGGCAAAAATTGTAGCTTGTAACCATTAATCCTGAGATTTCAATGATTTAAGCACCTAGACATGAGCCACAAGTAACCAGGAAGGATGTTTTTTCCCCTAAAAGAAAGCATTTCTATAACTGATAAACACTGCCTTGAGCTAAAATTTTCACACAGAGAGAAGTAAATTGAATTATATAGTGCTAGAGAGCTGAATGGATTTCCTAATTATTTCCAGATTTGTTAACTTTTGGAAAAATGGGAGAATAGGAAGAGTGCATGGGGAAGCAGTGGGGCAGGTCATTCCTGGAGAGCAGTGGAAGGGGCCCGCACATATACATAACATTGCTGAATTTCCCAGGGAAAGACTTTTACCCAATTGCTACTGAAACAAGGAGTGGAAGACCCTGAGCTCTCACTATCCAGGGTCCCAAGAGCTGTCTTCTTAAAAGGCAGGAAAGAAACTGCCCTTCTCCTTATCCTTGTGGATGATTTGAAAAAAGAAACTCTTTTTCTTCTTCCCTTTCTCCTTCAGTAGTTTTTATAGAAAGGCCTATTTATAAAATCATGCATCCCCAAATCCCCATAGTTTTGATGTGCAGACTCCTTATTTGAAAGACAGGAACAATGCATTTCTCATCACAGATTCGCCACACAGGGAAATTTTTGACTTCCAAAAATCACTGATATGAATCTTTGATTTTATGGTTGAATGCTCTTGATGTGAATGAGAGGTCAGCAGTCTTCTCCCCCTCATTGTTTTTTCTGTATACAAGGACTTTCTGGAGGTTTATGATGTCACCTTTAACCCAAGTTATAAATACACAACACTGAGATCATAGGACACATTAATTTCCTGCTCTGACATTACACAAATTTAAAAATCTGTGTGAGACATAAACATATAAACAATAATTCATTCCTAATTTAAATTAATTTTCTTCTTAGTTCTCACTATTATGTTGGCATACAGAACATTTATTAACAATTAATACAGCAAAACTAGAAGGCAATGCTCATGTAAAATTCTGTTCTTAATATCCATGTTATTCCTCACAAGAAGATGGACTCTAGATTCTCAAGATGGATTGAAACCCACACGTAAAGGCTGCATATTGCAAATGCTTGGCATTTTTTTAGGTCGGATTAGCACTGCTGCCTTCAAGTAAACTGCCTGTATATGCAAGGTTAGGCATAAGAACTGGGGAAAAAGAAAACTTCAGAGGACCCCAGAATATATGGTTTTGGTCATCCCAAATCTATTTTCAGGTTTGAGTGGGGAATGTCTAACAGCTCTTTCTGTGAAAATATTTCTCCTGGTTTGATTTTTGTAGAAAAGAAAGAAATAATAATTATTCTGACTTGTATGCAATGCTTCCTATAATTTCCTTGCATACACCTGAGATTTTGTTTGGTTTAAACTAAATGTTTTATTCAAAGTAGTTTTTTTTCAATTTCCTTTTGAGAAAAATATTAGATATTAGCAGGAATACAATTTGTTTACACAGCCTTAGTCATTACATCCTAAATGCTTGCCAGATTGGAGACCATCTAAGTGAATGAAATGAAGTGTCATTATGTCTTCAGTTCTCACTTCCCTGTCAGGGTGCCCAGCATGTCTGTGAGCCTCTTGGTTGCTCATAAGCTCTGAGACTGAGGGAGAGTACTGTTAGTCCAAATTTTATACTGATTATGGTTTCCTGATTGCAATTAAGAAGCTTTGTACTTTCTGAAAACCAGCCCTAGAAATTATTTGCTTTAAGGATACTCATATCTGCTCCAGATGCAAATTTTAAGACATTCAGTTTTCTTTTTCTGCTCTCAGATTCTTCCTTGTTACAAAATAACTCAGCAGAACATCAAATACATAAAATTACTGCTAAATTCTGTTTGCTTTTTGACTTCCCTTCTTTAGAGTTTCCTCATCTATGTTTAGAATTACTCATTCACTTCTTGCCTGCTTGTCTAGACTGTGCACATTTTTCTCATCTTGAAAGATCATTGAAGCTGATTTAATACACCAAATAGAAATGGATTCTGATTTTTGTTAAGTGTTTGCTCCTTAGCCTGTCAGCAGATTCCTCTGGCATAAGAGCTTCTCATTGCATCAGTAACCATTTTGTGTTCATGATGAACATCTTGTACTGGCCACAGGAAACCTGTGAGATACCAGGGGAGCAGATTGTCAAATATATTTAAAGGTAAGAAGGCATGTAAAGCAGTCCTAAGTTTAGTCTGTTTTGGAGATAATGTCTTGCACTAGATTGATTACACATAGCCTGAAAAGTGTGCTCATGCATCCACTCTTGCTGTGTGCTGAAAGATAAAAATCCCATTTGCTGTATTTTATATTGGTGGTCTTTCACACTGGTAATGGAGATCTGTACGTTCCTTGTAAATCACATATATAATGACTGCCAGATAACAGCCCACTTAACTGCTGAATGAAGTGTTTCTTAGCTGGAAACTGAACTGTGCCATGTTCGTGATCTAGCAGCTTAACAGCACAAAGCACTGGGTGAGTCACTCGTTTGCATCCCCATTAAAACAGACACATGCAGAACTCTTCATGGTATGAGGCTGTAGTTGTGATCCAACACAACTTGTTAGCCAAGCCTCTGTCCTGTACTTTAGCTGAATTTGTTTATTTGGCCATGTGCCTCTATCACCATCCTCAGCACGGTATCCAAGTACTCCATGTATATCCAAGACAAGTTATAACACTTTTCTTGAGTTCACAGAACAGCACAAGATGCCTTCACTATCAGAGTTTCTGTTCAGTAGTTAGGGTTGCCATCAAACCAAGTGCAGTCACTTCTGAGCCCACAGTTGTTACTGCTCGTCGTTCAGGAAGTGAACTGCAGTTACTGGAATGCCAGGGCTTCTTTGAAAAGTCTCCTCCTGACAGCTTCCCTCTGCTCTCCTTCATAAACTATTTTGGTACCTAGAGACTCTGATCTAGAGGGTGGTAAAACACCGGAATGGATAGAGTCCCCATCTGGAACAGAGAGAGTCCCCATCTCCGGAAATATTCAAGGACAGGCTGAATAGAGCTCTGAGCAACCTGATCTAGTTGAAGATGTCCCTGCTCATTCCAAAGGGATTGGCTTGATTAGGTGACCTTTACAGGACCCTTCCACTTTATTCTATAATACTATGTGATTTTACGACTCTGCAAGACCTAGGTTTTATTATCAGTTATGTTTGGAATACTAACATACACAATGCTCTAAATGAGTTTCTTTTCATTTTGAGATCTGATTTATTATTTTAACCAAGAAATATTCAACCCTGTTACACCTGCAGTTCCTTGTAAATCACCTAGCACACCTAGGTTCCTATCCTTCATGAAGCCTTCACGCCACTCTTACTAGCCAGGCAGCTGGTAGTCCCCAGCAGAGAGATGGTTGTCACTACACAGGCTGCCCCAAAAGGCTTTTGAGGTGAAGAGGGTTCAGAAAATGTCCAGACCAACACTCTGGTTTTGCCCTTCCCTGGAAAACTGTATGTCCTTTTCTAAGCAGAGAAGGAATGCCCCTCAAAAAAATTCCTGTTCATGCACTGCCATTCTCCTTCCCCCCCTGTTGCCCTGGGGGGCCATTCCCTCACCAAGTGGTTTCTCAGCCATGCACGACTTCTCTGCTTCTTCAAGGACCTGCTGGTCCCAGTAAGAGGCATAAACACGGCTGTCTCACATGCAGCCACATCCACAGAAGGGTCAGATGTGGCTGTGTCCCCAGCAAGGCCCATGTGTGTGGCCACCTCCACAGGGACAGACAGGCACATCTGTGTCCCCAGCACTGGTGGCCAGGGTGCCTCTGCACCCGTGCTGGGCACGACGGTGCGGCTCAGAGCAGGGCACAGCAACCATCTGGCAGAATTTACAGCCAGCCCCGAATCTGCAAGCCTGCACTTTTCACGGGCTTATTCCAGACTTTGCTTAACGTGCAACATGTGGGCCTGTGCAGGGCTTGGCAGCAGCCCCTTATGGAATACACAGTCATCCATCTGCCACCCCCGGGAAAAGCGCTTACTCAGATGTATGCTGGGCAGTGCTACCCAGAGGCTGACTGTTAAAAACAGAGGGGTAACTTATTGACAGTGACAACAAACCAGTAAAATCTCTCTGAACCTCCTTTTTTTTCTGGTTGCCAAGCCTATTGCCATCAAGGGGAGGAGAGTACTCTGGGCATCTGGGGTAACAAAGCCTGTCTAAATGGGTTCCTTTTTACATCTTTGTCTTCTGACAGTACTGCTCAAAATGAGAGCAAGGACTTAGCATGGATAGGCCAGGCCTATCCATGGTCCCTCACAAAGGGGATCCAAGACAGGGGCTTTCATCTGAGGCTCTCCTTAGCTGCATAGCCACATTGAGGAAGCCCACGGCTGGATGGGGCCATTGGCACTGGCCTCTGCCTCTCCTCTATGCTCCCTGCCTCGCCAAACTGCTAACACAAAATGGACAAATATTTATTTGCTTTAGATCCTATGGCAGGAGCGTTTAGGCCCAGAAGGTGACAGACATGCAAGTTTGTGTTTTTAAAACACCAAGAAGTTTACAGAACAAATACAGCTCCTCATCTTAAGCTGAATATTTTTAAACAAGGTTGTCTTAACGTCACATTTGCCAGCACTTTGCGGCTAAGGCAGCACTGGAGAAAAATGGCTATAATGCTGTCCCAATAATGGGAACAGCTTAATGTAAACAGAGTTTTTCATCAGTGTTACACCAAGAACTGGAATAATAAATAGAGCTAGGGGGTAGCCCCACACTTCAAATAATTTGTGGAAACCGACTTCCACAAACTCAGCCCAGTTCGT
The DNA here is from genome assembly GCA_013397245.1 of Thryothorus ludovicianus. Classification (NCBI taxonomy): domain Eukaryota; kingdom Metazoa; phylum Chordata; class Aves; order Passeriformes; family Certhiidae; genus Thryothorus; species Thryothorus ludovicianus. Next base: position 105,631 of record VZTB01003978.1, on the reverse strand, counting down.
ATTTGTGCAGTTGCTGACCATAAGGATGGCAATAACCCTTGCTGTGTCTTGGACAAGTGCTGTGCTAATCACTCCTCACATCACCTCCAGCCTCAGGAACTGAGATCACTTGACACTGCACAAGTGTCCAAACTAATGAATTTCTTCAGCTTTCAGGACAGCCCATTCAGTTTGACTGGCAAGTCAGCACAGCAACTGCCTGCCTGGGTGGTAAAAAGGAGCTTATTTCTGTACCTTCTGGAAGTACCATTACACAGACAAAACGTGGTAATTTAAGATTTTTATGTAAAGATAAAAATTATAAAAGTATACCGATCTGGGATCCCATTCAGCAGCACTTTAAAGCTTTATAATTGAATATACAGAACTAAAGAACAGAAAATCAACACTACTACAAAAATCAGGCTGCTAAAATTATTAATGCTTTCTCTGAAGATATCTGATTACTCATTTATTTTCACAGGTTGACAACTGGATTCACCATTAACTCTGAATTCACAAATATGACTATGGTATTTAAAACCAAAAACCCCACATGTAATAGTGCTTAGTTTAGAAAGAATCAGCATATTCAGTAAATTTTCTCTAATTTACTTAGGAGTTTCACACTGGATATTGTTTCATGAGGATGTGTGTGAATTTCCTCTCCACTTAACTGCCATACTTGAAAATAGCATAAGCCAAGTAATTTTCTGGTGAAATTTGGCTTTCTTTGGCTGCATCCAGGAATAGCTGCTTTGCTAGCTTTGGAGCTAGCTACAGAGTAACTAAAAGTTATGTTGCAAAATCCACGGGAAGGAATTTTTCAAGTTTTCACTCCAAGAGGATTTCCTCATTAAGATTTCTCATCTTTGACAAGGGTAATACATTTATTCCCTGCTTTACTGCCCAGAAAAGAATGCCCAAGCATGGCAGATTTCAGGGATTTCTTGCAAGATCATGTCCAGTGTCTGCCAGTGGAAGTCACCTGTAGTTTTGCAAAAGCCCACACTCTTGGTCCCTGGCAGTGCCGTACATGTTCCCAAAAACACTATCTCTGAGAATCTGAAGTTGTTTCACAGTAAATTCGGGCAGCCAAAGTGAGACACATTTTACAAATAAACTATATATGCCATATTTCAAAGGGAAAAAACCCACATGACAGATGTTGTCCAAGGTGCATATTTATTCCTGACCCCACATGTAGCCTGCCTTTTCTTCCTACTTTGCTTCTATTATGTGCTAATGAGCAAATTAAACAGTGGCAATAAGAAGCAACATCTAATAGAAACAACTGTGAGTTACAGGCTTTTGGCACATTCCAGAGACAGCTCTCAAAGATGTGGAGAATGCAGACCTGTTTGAGCCCTCAGCCCAAGCACAGAAAATCCAGGAAAGTAATATTATCTTGCCATGTGTCACTTAGGAACTAAAAATGAATATCCCAAAGAGTTTGATTCCTGGCACTTAGTAGACAGTAAATATTATTATTATTTTTAAACCAATGTTATTATTGGAAAGACATTAATAATTTGAAAATAAGATTAGTGTTGAAAAGACTTCTTTGGTTTTGGCATTTTGTAACCTTTAAATCTGGGTAGACTATTCCTGGACAAGAATTTCAGCTGGAATTTTATTTTCATTTTTTCTCTATTTACTCTGTGATCCATTCCAGTATACACAGTGCAGCGTTGACTTTGCCTTGGGATATCATCTATATATTTTTTTCCATTTAAATGGTTTCAAAGAAATAAATTTATAAAGCTCTAACCACAGAAACAGACTAGGCTTATATACCATTCTTTGAGAAGCTCGTACATATTCAAGTGGCTGTGGTCATCATATTCAACAGATCTGTGGAAAGGGTGTAATAAATACCTGAATAATTCCATGGATTACTCTGTATTTCTTGGAAGTAAATGTTTTAAAAACATGTGGGTTTTTTACTAAGGTGAGTTTAAGATACCGGATCAACTCTTCATAGAACATCCCTATGTAGCTTTATGGTCAGTTCCTAGTTCTTTACTTGAGAAGTAGCTCGTTCTTGATGAGCTACACAAACAGCAATAAACTACAGAGAAATGAGAACTGATTTGTGTGGGTTTCACTGGTTTTTCTACCATTTTTTAATTTTTTTTTTTCACACAATAACCTATAAAATGCAATGGATCCCAGATCAGCATTGCAAAAGTAGATCAGACACCTGCAAATAAAACCAAGCAGAATAGAATGTGCTATATATATAGGCTCACATATTAACCACAGTCTGGAACTACATACATAGCACACAGAAAATTAATCCACCATTGCCAGGATGTTCAGAAGAAGGAAGAAGACAGTGATCCCTTTTTCATCTAATCTTATGGAGATAGGAGCAGATAAACACTCTGATAAAGTGTCACATGCATGAAATCATGCAGCAAGTATCTTCAGTGGAGTGGCCACTTTCCCAAAAAGAAGGCATTTGGACAGGAGGAAGCAAATCATCTGTGTACCATGCAGAAGTCCCCACAGACTGCTTGGCAACCTCAGAACTGCATTGCCCTTAACAACCTTTTTCCAATACTGACTTACAATAGCATATTTGGCTTGCCTCAGGCCTATAATGTGTTGGATATGTTCTAAAAATAGGACCACATGGGCCTTGCCCCAAGCAGCTCAATATCTAAGATGTCAGCTCCTAGATTAAGGGAGGGGAAGAGGGATAAAACCTTTTAAAAAATAGTATCAACTACTTTGGCATGTTATCTAACCACTATTATCTGGGAATTTCTTGCTCAGAGGCATGTTCAGTGTGAGAGAGAGCCAAGCTCCAAGCACCCAGAGGGCAGCACAATCAGAGTTTGAGCAGCTGCACAATCTACTGCAAGCGCCAATTCATCCTGACATCTCACAGGGACAGAAGTAATTTTGTGGGAGGTCCCTGAAGAGCTGCACTGTCTGTCCTTCTTGCCCCAATGTGACCCCAGATAGTCAAGCAGTATACCCATACTGCCAGCAATGTGCACAGGCCCTTGCTGGGTAGGGGACTCTGCATTCATCTGTCCCCTCTCCTTCAAAGATTTATGAATTGCAGCCAGAGTCAAGCAGAGTAAGGTCCAAAATCTCCATTCCTGTCATTCAGAAGCTGTTCACATTTATACAGCACCTCCCTATTTCTGATTAAGGTCCTTTCCTGGGAAATGGAAATTTGAGCTCATCAAGACTGAGCAGGGCACTGATAGCTCCCATTCAATTCTCTGCTTCATGGCCAAGGGCTGTAATACTGAAACACTACCAAAAGATAGGCAGGGCTGGCAGACGCTGGGTTTGGGGTTTTCTCATGTTCTGGGTTTGAGGAACTGTCTGTGTGAGTGGATGTCAAGTATTGAGGTGGTCATTGGTGACTCCTTGCAGCCCCCAGCCAGGTGCCAACTTATTGAAGGGAGAGACTTGTGACCACTGAGCATTGCAACCTCTCTCTCCCACTGGACAGTGCTGAAAATTTCTCTGCCTGAATGTGGAGACTGGATTCTTCTCTAAAGTCTGACACCTAGTTCATAAGCACCTGAATATTTTATCTCACCTATTTCTTAAATAAAATCATAGAATCTTAGATGGTTTTGGATCTGAAAGGGCCTTTAAAGGTCATCCAGTCCAACATCCTTCCAATGAGCAAGAACCTCTTCAACTAGATCAAGTTGATCAGAGCCCCATCCAATCTAATGGAATAGAAGCTTTTTGGGATTGACTGAAAATACCATAAAGTGCAAGCATGTATTGCAAAAAAAATATTCCATTCTATTTACCCCTCAGATACACAGAAGAATTCTTTTCCTTCTCCTGACCAACACCCAGAAAGTTGTACTGCTTTTCTCTGACGAACAGTACCCTCCAGGTGGTGTCTCTCAAACGCTGCTCCTAGCAGTGTCTTGCAGAGGAAGGTGCTGGTGCCTGTAAGGAGAGTCCAGTGCTGGCTCTGGCTCTGTGCAGCACTCAGGGTGGGTACTGGAACCACACACACGCTCCTGCCAGGGCACCTAAGCCTCCCATGATCACAAGTTTCACAGGCATAGGTGATGCTGTCCAAAGCCGACAATTTCAGAGGAACCTGCGTGATACAGCCAGCTTAATTCTGAATATAGCTATTTAATTTCACTTTCCTTCTCTTGATGGGAATATCTTATTCTGTGAAGTAAATCTTGCTCAACTGTTTTCAAGGCTATTCAGTATCAGCCTGAAGCACATGGGAAATATTTTGAGAGTTTTAAGTGTTACTTTTTTAAAGAGAACAATCAAAAAAACCTCTTTTGGCCAAGACTACATAAAAATAATCTGTGGGTAGCTAGAAGTGTTCTTGCTCTTACTATTACTATTACTATTACTATTACTATTATTATTGAAAATATGAGAAAATAAAATTTAAACAGGGCCAGGCAGTAGAGAAAGGTATAATATACCCAGTATTTCCAAATTTCTGAAGTCCCCTTGTGTTCAGAAACAGCAGATGAACTCCAAGTATAAAACTTCAGGTTTTTAACTGAAGGAGGAGAAGGATTGATAGAACAAAAAAGTGATGTCTCATAAACATGACATAGGATGAAGATTGTCAGTCTCCAAGTAAGTTTTTTTTTTTGCTTGGCCAGTAGCATGAATGACAATGAGATGCATTGTGAATTTATGATCTGTAGATTTAGCTGATAGACATGTCTGAGTCTTGTTTTCTTACCCTTTCCTAGGTTTCCATCCTCATGGGCATGAGTGTTAAATGTTTCAAATGTTATGAAATTTTACACACGCTGGTGGTTAATGAATTTTAGAAGTTGTGAAGTTCAACAGTGTTGTATTCCCAGGTTCTCTTAAAAGCCTCATCTACCCCCTACAGTCAGTGGTGTTGTGGTAGGGACCCAAAGGAAAACAATATGAGTTCTGATGTGTGCTACTTAAAAAAGAGCGTATCCATACTGGCATATTAACATGCAAATTCTATATGTGGGCCTGCCAAAAAATATAACTGTTCTATCCAATATATATAAATACAGTCTACTTCTCTGAAGAGGCATCATTTTAATCAAATGTACATTTGGAGCTCACTAAGAATTCATACTCCTCTTTTCAGTGTTTATATTAATATGAAGCAGATTGCCAAGTTTTAATAAAAAGGCAGTTATCTTCTTTTGCTAATGGATTTAACACAGGACATTTGGATTTCAGTGTTGCATTCAAGAGCATAGGTGGCCCAAGTGCTTTTGTCCTATTTCAATGTCTAGTAATAACACCACATAGACAGAAACTTACATTTCTGTCCATACATAAAACTGCTGGTGTTCACAGAGGGGACTGGGAGGAGGTAAAGAGTTTGTTAACTTCTCTCCACATCACAGTGCAGCACCTCTTCAGAGTACCTATCAAGGAATATGTCTACCTGTCAGACCTCACAGTTCCTCATTATTTCAAGGAGGTCTGAAGGTTTGACAGCAAAACAAAACATATCTTGATGCTTGTGCTAACCAAATTTGTATTTAGACTCATACAAAACAAAACAATTTTGTATTTGAATATCCTTACTTTGTCAGTACAGGAGAGGTGATGTGATTCAATTATTTAGTGCTTTGAATATCCTAATTTGTCCATGCAATTTGCTTTGTTGACTAAAGCAATCACATGGCTCTATGTGAGGTGGAAGACTGACATATGGAAAAAAATCTGGGATGAATATGATCAGTGGTGCTTACCATTGTTTTCATCCTGGGATTTGTGCAGATTTAAGAGTCTTCCCAAAATCTGCTGTAAGCATTTCAAGAGAAGGCTCCTGTTGAGCTGTTGATACTGGCTCCTTTTTATTTAGCACTGGAAAACTGGTGGAGCTTCATTAGATAAAAAAAAAAAAAATCCCAAACAACTGGGAGTAGATGTCAGGGAACAACATGGGCTTCTGGCTGCTCTGTGGATTTGCTATTTTCACATATCTCCCCTGCATCTCTTGTCTTTTATCTATGTACTTCCTGAGTTCAGGTGACAGGGTTTTGTCCTTTAGTTGGGCAGATCCTGAGGTAGCAGGGCAGTGTGCTCAGCCTTCTTTCATATGATCTGAGGAGCTTACTCTCTTCCTCCCAAGTTTTCCAGGCCTGGTACAAACGGGAAAAATGCATGACCCTCCTAAAAGGTGCTGGACCTGCCATCTGGGCTGACACAAATGCACAGCCATCCATCACAGAGTGTTGTTGGGGAAAGCTTAGCTCCCTGCTGATGCACTAGAAAGCCCATATTGTTTGAGGGTTTAAATAGCTGTTTAATACATTCAAGCTTGGTTTTTCTGTTGTTGCTGGGATCGGTTTGTTTTAAAGAAATAGTTGGGGCTAACTTTCAGAAGAGTCAACTTTTCAGAAGAGCAAACTCTAACTTCATGAAGAGCTGCAGACAAACACATCAGGACTGTGTTGGGATTGTGTTTGGAAGCATGTTCAGGCAGTTTTCCTTGTCCATGGGACCATGCTGTACTTTGAAAACAATTCTTCGCATGCATGTGAAAACATATTTATGTGTATCAAAGGGTTTTATGACATAAGGCAAACTGAAACACTAGAAATGGAAACCTGATGGCAATTCCTCTCTGTATTTCCTCTCAGAATCTGAAAATTTGGCAAATGGACTAAACCCACACTTAGTAATGAGGGAACTATAGCAAATAATTATATGTGAAAATGATCCCCAGGTCATGCCTGTGCACACACAATGAAAGCTGGGATTTGTGTATATGGTACAGCCATTAAATTATAACATTGTGAGTGCTTGGGAATCATAATGATGGTCATTGCATGATTTTAATTTCTGGTAGAAAAATGCAAAGTAGTGCTACCATAATGTATAACTTTTTAAGGTAACAGCTGATGACCCAAAGAGGATAAAGACTGAATGGCTTACAAGACAAATTACTCAATTCACATAACTGTAAATTGCAGATTTTTGTGATCTGACCTTTGAGTCTATTTCTTACAAAGTAAAATTGATGCTTAGAATAGATCCTACCCAGGAGATTTTCTAGAAAATGAAGTTTAAAAAAAAAGACAAGTTTAGGATGAGTTAATTTTTTCCCTTTGCTCCCCAGCTCAAAAAGGGCTCCCATCCCTATCCATCCTCTGATACATGGTGCTCTCAGGCCAGTCTGAGCTGCTTTTCTCTTCTTCATCAATAGATGTCAATAGCAAGCTTCCTACTCCCAGAGACTTCAGCCATTTCAGGGCTCTCACCACAACATTAAGGAGGAAATTGTGACTCCCTCCCCAGCAAGAGTTCTGCTGTTGTGTACTTTCAGTTTGCCCTTAGAGGCTCGCTCCTAATAGGACCAGGCATACTTCTATATTTCATGCTCTGAGACTCTGAAGCTGAGCCAATGTTTGTGAGCTTCAGTCATCTCATGACACATAGAATCTCGAATTTTGATGCAGATTCAGTGAATTCAATGACATTTTGCAAATTTGCAGGAACGCAACTCCAAGTCAGCCCTTTCCTTGATGAGTGCTAAAAAAAGTACGGGTAAAGAAGCTGGGCAGGGCACATGTTCTTTTTTTTTTTTTTCTCTTTCTTTGGTTTTGGTTTTTGATTTCCACACATGAAAAGTTCTGTCCAAGAATGGCAGTTATACACAAAATAACCTTGTAAACAAATGACTACATTCTCCAGCCACATACATTGAATGTGAACGAAATTTAAATGCATTTTGCTTAGCCATTAGTGTAATACTGCAGAGAATCAAAACCTGGTGATGATGCTTCTAATATCCTCTGACCTTCCTTCATTTCCTTCCTTCCTTTCTAATGCTGCAAAGTAGCAATCCACAAGTGATACTGAGCATGACAAACTCCAAGAAACAGTCTGGTAGCAAACTATATCTGAATCTGCTGTGTAGCTTGCTTTGCCACTTTCCTCTCAGTCCCAACTAAAAATAAATAGCTAAAAAGGTGGTGGTAGCAGCAGCCAAGAGGGCAGAAATGGCAATATGCTGTCTCTCCTGTATCAGCCAGGGATTTGGGTTGCAAGAACAGGCGCCCACCAGCTAAGTGCACTGCCTGCATTTTCCTGCTGTTCACCTGCCCAAAGAGCAGATCACAAATCATGCCAGTTGTTCACAGAGGCACCAGCAAATGTCAGCGTGCTTTGGGTGCAACAGCCAGCAGCTCTGCTGAAGCTAGCACATAGCTGTGATGGCAGGAAGTCTATGTCATAGCCTTCTTCTGAACAGCTTCTTTTTTTATTATTATGTTTTGGATGGTAAGTGGAAGAGTGAACTCCTAATGGTTGTAGAGGATCAGCTACTGATAGAGGTTGAAGTAAAAAGAGTTAATGACTGGAAATCCAAGCACCTCACATCAGAAAAGCTCTGTGATGTCTCCCAGTGCCCTCAGAGAAATTTTCAGTGTTTTGCCTTTCAAGCCAAGAATTTTCCAGAATATTCCCAATTTCCTTATCTTCAAGATTCCTTTACAAAGAGGCAAGGAGATGAGGTATCTAAAAGCAGTTGCAGGGGTTTATTCTAATCAGATATTTAGAACCATATATTAATTGCTATTGTCCATTTGGTATTGCAATGCAAAATCTGATATTATTATCATGGTAAGTCTACTATATATTTTTCTCTGATGTTTCTATGTGGGAAAACAGAGCACTTCCAGAAGCCAAAGTCGGTCCTTAGGAACTGTAAACCAAAAACTTTTAGGGAAAAATTAAAAATAAAATAAAATAAATAAAACCCACATTGGTAACTTTCATCCTTTCATACAAGACACTGTCATTTCTCTGCTAGGTTAGGAACTAAAACATCAACAGTTGGAATGTTAGAAAACACCTGAGAACATGTTGCTGGTGGAATAAGAAAAAGCCCTTTAGGAGAACAAGCTTAGATTTGTTACAAATCCCATCTCATCGCCTTGCTTGTCTTATGGAGGCCTTGCCTTCTTCAGGGAGGGGGATCAGAGCTTCCATTTCCTATGACTCCAGGAAGTTGTTCATTTCAGTTTGATAAAGCTGATGTCTGGGTGTGCAGAGAAGGCTGCCTTTGTGATGCCTGAACAAGAGGAGATCAGGGTGAGCTGTTCTCTAAAATGGGAGAGAACTGCCACCAATCTGGAATTCTTTGTTTGCAGCGAGAGTACCCAAGCTACCACCAAGGCCTTTTGGAAGTGTGGGCTTCAGATTGTTGTTCACAGCCTGAGACCCCTGAGCATCGACTCAAAGTGATCCCTCCCCAAAAAACCCATGAGCTGATTTTGCCACACTCCCTGCCACTCCTCAGTCACAGGTGTGACTCACTTTAGGGAGTCTACCTTTCTTTACCTATAAAGGGGACACATTGCTCTTGAGGCCTCCAATAATACAGGACTTTCCTGACTGAACTCTTGCTTGCAACTCAGGAGTTGGCATTGAGTCAAATATTAAAATTTCCTGGAAGAAAATCTTTATAATTTCAAGTATTTCAATTGCCAATTAGGTTTCTGTCTTCCAGATTTTTTTGAGTCATTGAAGGATATTTCACATTTATATCTTTCTCTTACCAGAGTTATATTCCCTGTAAGTTGTAATTAAGTGGCCCTGTAAATTCTTTCTGACAAGCTGAAGAAGTAGAGCTGTAGGGAAGTTCTGAGTTGACATATTTTCTGGATCTTAAATAATTACTGTTAGAACTGAGGAGGAAGTAATTACTGATAGTAAAGTCTTTCTTTTCTTTCTCTCTGTATCTTTCTTATAATGAAAAATACTAAAATCTTCAAATTACTTTCTCTACTTAAGACAGAAGGAAAAAGCAAAATAACATTTTTTTTCTCCAAGAAACAACCCAAATAAAATGATACTGGATTATTTTTCCCTACACCAAAAGGTATTTTCAGCTGAAAAAAAAATACAAACATCTCACATGATGGAAGTGAAATTAATAAGTGATTGAAAAGAGTTTTCTTAATTAAGATTTCCTAAAAACATTTGAGTTTTTCTCTGATTGACGGCACATTCAGAAATTTTGGACAGAGATTCTGCTGCAACAGGCAAATTTGACCAGGGAAAGTTCAAGTACAGGCATCACAATGGGCACAAGGTTACTTTTTAAAATTTCCATCCCTGATGTTAATTTCTGCCACATGAGTTCTGTCTTTCACTCCTGTTTTGCATCACACTTTTCCTTTGCAGGCACTTTGACCAACGAACATCCCTTGACTTGAAGAAGTTCTGCAGGGATGTGCTCTGCCTGCCAGCTGAGGACTCCTTATTATCACAGCCTGTTAAAGATCCCCTTGTGTTTAGCAACAATTGCTCTTGCTGCTCTTCCTTCTGGTTGGTAGCATTGTTATCTTCTTTGCAAGAACAGTATTCACCTCTGTCATTTCAACGACTCTGAATTTCTTATTTTTGTTGGGATTGATGGCAGTGCTGCTATTCCTGTTTATTGTACACTCTCCAGGACTGACATAATGAGTCATTCTTGTGTGCTCTGTGATTGTCAGGTCAAGATCTTTTCATACAGGGGAGAGGCTTGTGGAAAGACTGGATAAGGAATATTGCCCAACTAATGCCTTGCCTATGATGTAGCTTTCCATGATGTGACTGAAGTGTATATCTCCAAAGTTTGACATATTAGATTATTTTATTTGAGTAAAAAAACAGCAAATGAAAAGAAACAATTTTTTACAATGGCCCATGGAAGTATTCTTATGGCTTTTCCAACAGCAGCATTGGAAACACTGTAGTGATTTGATGGAGAAGGAAAATACAAAGGTGAGTTTGTTGAGCATGGAGGAAAGGATTCACACCAGTCACCCTTGGTTTACCCAAGTAAAATTCAAATGGCCAAGGAAACATTAAGGACCATCAAACTGTTTTCTGATTTTAAATTATTATTCAGCTAAAGTTATACAAGAATTGACCAGAAACATTTGGGGGTTTTTATGACTTGGGGAGGCAGGGAGCATTTTTACTTTTCCTAATTAAAAGTTCATTTTTCCACCAAAGTGTAAATAAGCTAGCGCAGATCTTGAGTCATAGATACAGGAATCTAAGTGTAATTTGGCTAATCCATACCAGAGGTCTATCCAGATGAGTGTCCTGTCTCCAAGAATGTCTGTAGCAGATGTCTAGGGAAGACAGAAAGAACAGTGCAGGTCTGCAATAATATTTCCTCAAAATACAACCTCAGTCTCACATTAGTTGTAGCTTAGGGAGCATTCTAGTCTGGAATGGCTTTTTTGTCTACTGTTTCCAACTCAACCACCAGTCAGCATTCAGGTTACTCAGTTGCAAGGTGTTCCACATCTTACCATTGACTTATGGAAGAAATAGGTCCTTCTTTTCTTTCACATCCATTAGTTCCATATGTCTCATTTTTCTGTTTTGACTGCTTTTGTGTTGTAAAAGAAAGTGGATATCTATTTCCTATTTGTCTTCTATAGCAGAATCATGATTTTAGAGAGCAGTACTGTATCTCTTGTCAGGTGTCTCACGCTCTCCTCAGCCACTCCATACAGAAGCTGTGCCCTACTTTGACAGCTCCTCCTTGCCAGCCTTTTCCCAGCTCTGTTACTCCCTTGTGGGTGCACAGGGGCCAGAACTGTATGCACTGCTCCAGACAGCACCACCACACACTCTTTGACAGTGTAATCATAAGTAGGTTTTGCCCTTTGTTTGCAGCCAGTGCCTAATAAATATTTATTTTTTCACTGTTTCTGCAAATTGAGATGGTGTCTCCATGCGAGTGTGTATTGTAACACAAGGATCTCATTTGTGAAATACTGTGGCAACAGACCTTGAGATCCACAACTGAACAGGTAAAGCTAGAACTACTTTGTCTTTAATGCATTATTTTACATTTTCCTGCATCAAATATCTTCTGTTCACTCAGTTACATTATCTTGTCAGGTCCTTCTTCAACCATGAAGAGGCCCTTGTCCTTACCACCCTAAATAACTTACTATCATCAGTGTACCTTGTCACCTCATTATTCACTCCTTTTTCCATATCACTTATGAACATGTTGAACAGCACAGGCCAGAACACAGATCCTGCAGGATTTCACTCTTGACTTCTCTCCACCTTTCATTCCTAACCTTTTCTTTCCTATCTTTTAATCAGATAGAGCCATGTCAGAGTTTTGGTTCTCATCCCATGGCAGCTTAGTTTTTTGTAGCAGGCATTGGTGAGGAAACAGTGCTGAAAGCTTTCTGGATTTTCAAGAAAAAGAATACAGCTTCACCTTCCTGATCTGTGTGCTTCAAAGAACTAATATGAAAGCTTGTAACTGCAAGCACTGAATACGTTGAACAAAACCTCAGATATTTTTTTGAAATTGAGATCTCTCTACACGTAGTTCTCCTTGCAGCAATCAGCTCTGCCATGTCTGCTGTGTCTACTTAGCAGGCAGAAGACAGTGATGCTTATTCAGGCTCAGAAATATCCTTTCTGCTAGTCCAAACTGCATCACAAGACTGACTGTTGTTTGAAGCTGTGACTTTTTTTGCTCCAGAGTTTGATTTTGTATAAGGCAATTGATAGCACAATTGACCCAAGGCCAAGTGTGGGGTTTGGTTGTTTGAATGATACCTCCTGGCAAATAATCATCTTTTCTGCTCATTATTTTGGATGTAAAACACACCCTGAATAAAAATCCTTGCTGAAGTCTGCTTTGAAAACACACATACCACATTATGAGCATGTACTAGGCTAAAATATTTTTGACATGTATATACAGTCAGAATGTTATTAAAAATATTCAGCTTGATATGATTTGAAATGAGGGAAACACTGAGGTATGGATATCAGGAGTTCTAATCAAAATTCCATTGGGACTTCAATTTGCTATTGAAGCTATACAAAATATTTGCATCTGAAGCAAAATCCACAAATATTTGGATTTTCATCAGTTCTGCTTGGATGAAAAACTGTCAGGCACTGCAGTTTTGGCAGTCAAAAATTGCTTTTCCTAAATGTTAACTGTGTTTCCCACCCATTGGAAAAATTGCAGAAGACCCAGGGGGGCTTCTTGCTCATAGAAAGCCAAGTGCCAAAAAAAAGAACTTCCTCAGGGGTTCTTTGTTTCTCCTCAGGGGTAGTCTGTCACCTATGCTTCATTTTCATGGAGGAATAATTCCTTATGGCAACTTTCCATGATTCTGCCTTGGAACAGGGCAATTCCCAGCAGCCACGGATGCTGCAGTCTTACAACTTTGTTTAAACATCTGCTTAGATTAAGAAAATATTAGCACAATACTGAGCAAAATGGTCTTTCCATAAAAGGGCTTTAAAATGTCTCTGCTCACAAAGTATTTTTTTCTCCAAAATGCAAGGGAGGGAACCAATGGCAGGTGTAAAATTTCAGTGTGTGTACGTATTTTTCCAAAATCCTTTGAGGAAAATGTCACAGCTTGTGTCATAGCTTCAGAGATGCAAGAACCTAATTCCTGGTGATAAATGTTTTGTAACCTTATTGTATGACAGAAATACTGACTCATTCTCCCTTCTCAACATAGAATTCTCACATTCTACCAAAAAGTCATCAATTTTATGTTGTTTTATTAGCTCAAGATATCTTTTTTTTAATAACAATAAATTCTTTACTGAAGAGTGTTAAGCAATTAACAGGGGGAAATCCAGTCACATTTCCTCTTTTTGTTTTTCATCTTTCTAAGAGCAACTTTGTTAATATACACTTTACATTTCTAGATATTTTGAAAGTACATCCCAATTACAAGTAAAGTTTAGAAATTAGTTTTCCATTCAGCACTGATCCCTTCAGCAAATGTAAATGACCAACGATGTGAGACTTGCTCATGCTGACCATGTGCTGTGACTACTTTTGCAAGATCTTTTTTCTCTTCATTGACACCTTGAGGTCTGTGACTGACTAAAATAGGAAGTGTTGCTGCCTCCTGCCTGAGAAGATGACTCCTGAAAGTGCAGAGCTGTTTGCAAGATAACTATTCAGGTACTTGGAGCAAACGTGTGCATTAACACCCCTCCTCCTCTGGAAACTTTCTCATTGGCACGAATACACGCACATGGGAGAGAGGGAGGGCACAGAAGGGAACCTCGCCAGCTTCTGTATCTAAAGAAGCAGTTCTGGCTAGTGCCTGGAGGAGTTATTTCACACCAATCTCTGCCCAGCAATTTCAGTAGAAGAATAAAGTAGTGGTGTTGTGCAGTGGATGAAAACACATAAAGAAACAAATATATAGAGCCTTCCCATATACACAAATCAAGGCAAATCCAAAGCTGTTGCACCAAATTAAGCAAGATTTCATTCCTGCCAATATACAGACCTCATTCCTATTTTTTTTTAAGGAGCTACTAAGCAAGTGAAGTTTTTGTGTGGATATTCAAACTTTATTCTCCCCTGTATTTTAACTATAAGACTATCCTGCCTGCTAAAAATAAGTTGACCCCAGCCTGAGCAAATTATTGGACTGAGTTTTGTGTTAGTAATGAAATCTTATAGCCACTAAAGTTTCAAGTTTCGTTGTGAACCTTTCACTCTGTTCTAACTTCATAATTCCTTGAAAGCCTAATGTTGAAGTATTTTTCCTTATCAGTTTATGTGTCTGTGTATGTATGTGTAAATAAGTACTCATATAAAATAAGTTATATATGTAAACTTTATACATATAGAATATGAAGGCAAGATTGTGTGGCTATTGGTATGAAATAGAAATGACAACATTACTCATGACTGATAAAACCATGAATGCTTTTCTCAAATGAGTGTGAATACAATGTTTCAGCCAAGCAAAGCTGGTACAAGATTAAGAACATTGTAATTAGATATATAAGTGGGAGCTGTAACTAGAAGTTGCACTTCAGTCTCAACTGTAACACTCACAACTGCAGCAATGTATTTATTTCAGCATAGATAAGTAAATATACAGGCCTAGCTAACTGGTGATGAGTTACACTGAGTAAAGTAACAGCTATCCACTCTATGGACACTACCATTAGATTCGTAACTATAAAACTTTTTGTCAGTATAGTTCAATTTATGCTAAAAAAAACCAGGAAAGAGAAGAACAATTGGCCCACACTGAATTCTTTTTTATAGTAACCCTCTTTGAGGTCTTAGACAAAGAAAGGGGATTTTAACTCAGTGAAACTATTGATCTCTACTTTCAAGATTCTCTAAAAAAGCACAGTGTAGCAGCTCTAGTCAAGGCCTTGTTTAAGAACAGAGGCAGCTAAGTCGTGTTGCCAGTGCTCTTTTACAGTGCTGGAAGAATTAGGCCACACCTGATGTTCAAAACAGTATGGTTTTAGGTTTCTGAACAGACAGTTGTGTATGTCCAGCACCAAGTGCAAAATGTTCCCAAGTGCCACTTCAGGAGGAGAAATAGAAGTAGCTCATGTTCAGCCCAGCAAAGTTTAGAGGGTGTTGCTCCAGGCACAGGTATAAATGTCACCCTGTCTATTGGATAGCACCTTGCAAAGCATTGATAGAAAAGCACTTCCTTTTCCAGAGAAACCACAGGACTGGAATGAGCAAATCTTTGACAAACGACAAGAAGTTGCTGTGTGCAAGGGCAGGGCTGCTGTGTGTTATATATAATTCCTGTGTATATGCAAGGAGATCTAGAGGAAGTCAGAATCATTAGCAGAGAAATTTTAAATAAAGTTCATCCTACCTGATTACAGACATCTTGTTACGTGTGAGCTGGGTTTCTGTAACTGCCTTTTATAATTCTGGGAGAGTTAGCAGTACTTGTAGAAAGTAGTTTATCCAACCTGCTTTATATAACTTCTTTGGGGGAAAAAGGAATGGAAACCTAGAAGTTTCAACTTTCTGCTGTGGACTATAAAGTAGTAACTACACAACCACCCATGTGTTGTAGCATTGTATGAAGAACATGTATAAATTCTGTGTACATGCACAGACCCCCATCTTTACAAACAGTGGCTGTTCAGCTTGTGTTTCCCCAGCTACTGATAAAACTTCCATGGTACAAAATTATATGGCTTCAGCATGGCATATTCATGCATGCGTGATATATTCTCATGTCACTCTACTTCAACATTGTTATTTCCTTATTCCAGCCTTGCCCCTCCCCACACCCCAAATTCTCCCCCTGGAGGTATCCTAAATGGTACACGAAAGATAACGACAGAGGTGAGCTGATCCTTAACCTTGCTTGTTCAGAGAATCACTTTTGTGTTTCACTTTGATCTCCAGCTTAGGCATCCTGTTAACTAAAAGGGGCAAGAGCAGCAGGGCAAAGATGGTTTCTGCTCATGAATTTTACTTGAGAGAAATGTTCCCTTCTACTCTAACAACTTCTCCTTTCATGTTTCCCTCTTTTTTGACTCTTAGTTAAACACAGATAAATGTTTATGTATTTTAAATCTGAACTTTTGCAAGCATCATGGTAGACAATTGTATCCTTATGAAAAACACAACATGGTTCTAATTAAATTTTTCAAACATCAATATCTCAAGGCTTCAAAATATTTTTCTTTAGCAATGCTAATCATCAAAATAAAAACAAAATCTCTGTGTTCACTGAAGTCTAATTGTTTGCAAAGATTGTAAATCACCACCAGTTAGAAATCTGTTTTTTTAAAAGTCCTTTGTTTCCTTTTTTGCTACTTTTTATTTGTGGCAAAGGTATATGGAAGTAATGAACAGTATGTTAGAGAAAAAAGCAACAAGGCTGACAGTTTTTTGAGTAAGTTTCAGCTCAATGCAATTTCAAGTGGCAAAGATTTAGAAACCCTCCCAAGTCATAGCTGACAGGGAGAGACAAAGCAGTATCTGCTGAAATGCATTCACTTTCCCAAAACATAGATGCTTCACATTGCAAAAATTGCAAAGTGCAGTGTTATGCAAAAACTACCCACTTTACATTTTGCTATAAGACAGCAGTGCTGGCAGCTAATAATATACCACATCAAAATACTTTGTTTTTAATATGAAACCTTTATAACACAGCTTGGTCTTAACACCTGGTGTATAGAAACAGCCAACTCGAGAACAACAAGATCTTAAGAACATGTGGACAAAATCTGCTCATGTGCTGGCATTTTAATTATGCTTGCCCTGACCCTTTTCCCATGTTCTACAAAACAGACCAGTATGGGGGGGGGGAGGAGGAACCCACCTCAGTAGCACCACCTCAGCTAAAACAGATGAGCACCATGCTCAGAGTATTGTTAACAGATAGAAACAAAACAAAAAATATATTAGAAATGAACAAGGAAGCTGAAGCTGATACTCAAAATAATTGTAAGAGCTGCCACATAGTTCCTCTTAATAGCTTCAAGGACACCTTCCTCTGGCTTTTAAGCAGGGTTACAGGCAGTGTTGCGTGCTTTTATGGAGCCAGACCGTTTCTGTTCCCATCCACCATGCAAAAGGTGAGCAGGGTGAAATGGATTAGAGGGATTACAGATGCTTGTGATCGAACACACCACTGAATCAGGGGAAGCACCCTCCGAGGCGATGAATTCCAGCCCCCAGATTCAAACCTGAAAACAGCCTGGGTGGAATTATTCCATTTGGAGTCTGAATGGAAGAGCCAAAGTTCAACACAGCCAGGACCCTGCCAATGGCCAGGGCACCTTCCCAGGCATGAGCACTATGTGAGGAGCCCTGCTAGCACATGCCAAGGACGGGCTGGCGTCACTTTTCTAACGGGGAAATTGTACTGCATGCAAAATGGTATCACATTGCAAATTCTCCAGGGAGCCAGCTGAAGTTGCCAAAGTGAATGTGTTTTTCTTAGTGTTCCAAGTACTTCAATAGTCAAAGTTTAATCTTACCACTAATAGCACTGCTTTACCTTGTTAGCAATATTTTTCAAAAACTAATTAAAACAAACTGATAGCAAGTCCACCTGGGACATATTTTTACCTCAGAATCTTGTCATTTAGCAGCTGAATGAGGCTATACAGATTGCATCTAGGAATATGAAAATCAATAACCAAAGAAACAGCACAGGGGAGGCTTCTTTCCTCCAACAGCAACACTTGAGCTGGTAATGATGACGGACTGAGCAGAGCATGGATTCTCTGCCCTGAGCCTCCGAACAGCAAGCAGCAAAGCAGTGATCCAAGCCACAGCTGTCCATAACACCATGTGCAGAGCAGTAGAGAGAAAGGGGGAAATTCCTGAGGAGTGCTGGGAGGTGGTTGGTGTATCTGTAGGCTTCCCAGGGATGATCTGAGGCTCTTTCACAAGGACAGACTATTGCAATGACAATGTGCTTCCAGAGAAGTGTCACTGCAATACACACACTTTCTCTGGCCCCTACCTTGTGTCAACAGGAGCAAGGCAGCACCTACTGGCCTGATCCTCAGGGAAAGCAGTTACCTGCCCTTACCACTCCACTGCACCTCCCTCAGTGTGTGAATTCACAGCTGCTCCAGTATTAACATAAAGCCCATAAGCCTGAGCAGAGGAAGGAAGCTGAAGTGGCAGGGACTATGACAGATGTTGCAAAACGTTGACTTATTCATAACAGAAAGTCAGGCAATCTTTTGAAAGCCTTTTTTTTCCCTCCTCCCCCATTTTTTAATGTGCAGACTTCAAAGCAATGAATTGTGGCATCTGTAACAGCTACCAAACCGTGCCAGTTGAAGTCAGTGGAGCACAGTCTACAGTGATAGAATGCAAGTCATGCAATTATTCGAGTTTGCAGTCCTGGTTTTTGAAAAAACATATGGTGTGCAGCAAGGAAGCCAGGATATTTTAAAAGAGCTCCTACAGGGTTTCAAACTTTGATTTTACAGAGGTGTGGGAAAAGAAGCAGACTCTGATATTTAAATACATGTGTTGTCATTTTGCTTATTGAAGAGAGCTGTGCTGTGCTTTTACATATGCAGGGTGTATTCTGAGTTTCTAAGATGCAGGCAGCAACACATAGGTATTTCACACATTTCCTCCTTTTTGTTAACATTTAGGGAAACACTTAGGGTGCAGTATTAGACCCTAGACCCTGTGTGGACAACAAGTGGCATGAACAGCTTTTTGGAAACTCTAACATATCAATGTGGGAAAATTCTTCTTAATTATCACAATGAAACTGTCCATCCAAGTATTCTTAGTCACTGACTATATACTGAAACACTGTTGTTAATGCAAAGTGAAGATCCATGAGATAGCATCAAGAATTACAGGCATAAAACCTGGTGACAAAATGGTATCAAACACTCTGGTTGAAACACCTGTCAGGTCAAAATGGATGATGGGTATCTGTGCTGTGTCCTTGCTTGTTCACACTGAGGGCTGCCAGAGCTGAAAGGCAAGTCCAGCCAAGCTGTGATACCGTGAGCCTCAGTTTGCATGCATTGACGATTCATATGTGCAAATGTCCCTTCAGTCTCTTCATTCCCTCTCAACCATGAAGGCTTCTTAGTCTAAACTCCACCTTTTAAAAGACCTGAACCTCCAAACTGGGCTTCTGTGTCAGTACCTGTCTCCAGTACATTTTCTTTTAGGTTTGGTACTTATGTCTCCTTTAACAGAAAGAAAGCTAGTAACTGCTCTGTGACTTTATCTTATAGCTAGCTACCTACAGCCCTTCAAAAGCTCTTATCACTCTTGGATGTTGAAAAGCTAATCCTGGACATAAAGCAAGCCTTATATAAAGCATAAAAAAATCAACACTAGGCACCACCACAATCATGGTGTAAGATGTTTCTGTTTATTACATGAATTATAACTCCGTTTCCAATGTCACTTTTTTTATTGTCTGCCTTTTAAATATATTTTAAGTATCTATTGCCCAAGGCTAAGCTCCCAGGAAGTGTGGGACACCTTCTCTAGCTTTCAACACCAGAAAGTATCCCTGTCACATCTGGTTTAAACCTACACCTGACACAAATCAGAGCTCTGACTAGTAACTCCTGCAACAGGTCCAGATTATTTGACTGAGCTGCAGCTGCAGCACAGCCCTTTGACCTCAAATACAAGGAAAGATATTAAAACTGTTCTGAGAAGTTGACTGGGTTAGCTTCAGAGTGTGAGATCTTAAGTACATATTTTTCATGAAGAGGAAAGAAACATAAGTCAGCTCAGAAAACTGGATTTGTTTCTTATCAGCAGCCAGGTGCTGGTGCTTTATGGGACTAGCCAAATTCTTTACCACATGGTTGTGCAGGCTTTCACCCATCTTCTCCACTTACTACTCTCCATCTCCACAGTCACTATCTTCCTACACACATCGTACTGGTCACTCAATTCTCTCTGTTTAGCAGCAGTCATCCACTATGAAGCTTCTGCAATCTTCTACTCCATGCCCATGGTCTGAGTAATTCAGAAAAGAGTCATGCAGGAGGGGAGACCCAGCAAACCAGTTTCCTTTTGAGACTCTGAGGGCCCAACCCCTCTGCTTTCTGTTACATACGTGCTCAGATATTCTGATGCTGCCTGAACTTTTCTTCTGGTCTCCCTGGAATGTTTTCACATGGGAATGTTGAAAGGGATAAATGGATATCGCTTGGCTACAGGATCATTGAAGAAGGTTATGATAATGCCTGCTAACATATGAGGTACATTAAAAATCTATGCAAGAGTAATGCTATTTAGGGTCACAGAAAATGTGTAACTATCAAGAATGGGATGGTAATTATTGAAGCACGCAATGCAGGAGTGTTTCCTAGCAGGAAGATTTATGGTTTATAAAATCATCCTTAAAACAAAGTTATCAGAAGCCAGGTCTCAGTCAACTGTAAAGCAAACAGAGTATGTTATTACTGACACAGAAATTTCTTCTATCTGATTTTGCCTTGGTTCCCAGGAGCCTCCAGTGTTCACGTGGTTTATACAGAACTGACAGATATTTGTAAAGTGACTTCCCTATTCATAGTGAATCACAAGTTTTAAATTGTACTGCCATTCTAAACAACTTTCTTCCTATTTCTGAACCTTAACTCATTCTCCTCTGCAAGAAGTCCTCTTGCCTGATGGAGTGTATTTGGATGTAGTTGGCAAGTCCCATCCTCTGCAAATGGCCACAGAGAAGGAGTGGAAAAGAATGCACTCAGAAGTGGTTAAACTAAGTTCCAAACCATTTTGAATCTGGTCTTAAGGCTCTCTGCCTGCTTATAGAATAGAAGCTGAAGTTTCCCATTTTTCCCAGGAACTTTCTTCACCAGCCATTATGTGCTTAGGAGAAATTCTTGACTCTCTGGAGAATGAAGCCACTCAGATGAGTTAGCTTTATGAATCCTTTTTACATTGGTTATGTTCTGCATGAGCATAGACAGTCTGTAGACAATGTAGCAGACCTTGTGCTTATGCAAAGTCTCAAGTAGCAAAAACCCAACAAGTACGGCAACAAAAACAACTAAAACACAGTCCTTCCAGCTGCAAGTTTGGTGTGTAGAAGCACACATGTAGGAGTGCAAATCAACCCCTCATGTCTCCTTTCAACTTCCTTTGAAGTCAGTAGCAAAATTCCCATTGAGTTAAATAAGAACAAGAGGCAGGCCTTGAACTAGTAAAAAGTCCTCATGAGGTTTTATAAGCTCTTCATGCAAAACTTTATTCTTGTTGTATATTAAATACATTTTGACCCCATATCCACACACAAGATTGTGTGGCTGGCTGAGAATAATGTGACACCTCTGCTCTGCCCAGGCTGTGACTGTCACTCAAGCTTTGGCTGTGCAGATGTCTGAGGGATTCCAGGTTACCCAAGCAAGTTTGGCTTTTCAGAGAAGAGCCACTAAAAAGAGGATGACAACTCAAGTGGCTCATGTCCAGCGATTTAGGAGCAGGCTAGGTCAAGGCCATTTCTGGCCTCTGATCCAGCCTCCCTCATGACAACAGACACATGACAAATGTCCCAGCTAATTCTGCTTAGTTTGGTGGTAGTCTTGGTCACAGATCATCACAGAGTATTAATACCAAGACTAGAAAACCTGGCACAAGGAGATGGAATTGCATTAGAGCAGTTCCCTTTCACTCTTTCCTGATCATGTCCGGAGAGTGGTGGTAGGCAGCTATTACTCTGCTTGAGGGTGCTCAGCTGTGAATTCTCTAAGGGATCACTCAAGTTGCTTCAGCTGTTCTACATTTATATGAAGTCTCCGCGAATTTGTGAGACAATTTGAGAAAATTATAATACTTGGTGCCTTGTCTGGTTTCCAGCTGACTCAGAAACCATAGTCACTGGGCTTAACCAGTACTGACAGGAGTAATGCTTTAGCCAAAATCCAGCTGGCTGAAGGTCTGCCCCAAGAATATGGAAAAGATGGTGATTGGCAAATATAAACACTGTTGGCCCTGGCAGCAGAAGCTTCAAGGTAATGATTCATACCTCTGTTATCTCTCAGTTTGGTAGCATCTAGATTAGGACATCCATGTACACCAATCAGGAGAAACTCTGGGGATCCCAGATGGCTCCATAAAACTGCTGCTCAGAGACTCCATAGCCAGCTCTAGATAAAAGAATCCACTTCTGCACAAATGCTGGGGTTATGAAGATGAAATCCACAAGCAAGTTAACTAAGTCCAGACTATGCACTGTACTTTGGCCCTAAAAAGCCAATTATCAGACTGATCCACAATTCATACTCTGATCTTGAAAACATGAGCATTGTCCACCTCATGGGAATTTCTCTACAAAGTATGCAGCAGGATAGAGACCAGTAAGAAATGGCTGGTTTATGGTTGATTCAGCTACAAAAACATGAATGTTCTGCTGTTTAAAATATTTACATGAAAATAAATTTTCTTGGATTTTTGAAAACTTCCTGATTAAATCATACCCAAATACTGGAATAACTACTTCAGGAAGACAGACACTATTATGTCAGGTATTGAAGTCTTTTGACTATCTGGAACAAAGGTGAACATTTTGTGGAAAAGTACACATTAGTAGGCTGGATTCATTAAATGCTAGTAATTTTAGCTCAGGTTAAAACATCTGAGCCCTCAATGGGTTCAAGGGCACAGTATTAACAAAGAAAGTTTCTAATCGAATTTGGCCTTGGGAAATTCTCTTATATATTCATTCTGGGTGATGTTATTGTTTTTGAGGAGCTTATCTACTATCTTGCTGGGAACAACTATCCACTTTAATAAAGTGCCTAAAATAATGTAATAAACACACAGCTTATATCAATAGCATCATATTTCCCCACATAGTATTTGTGTGTGGTTTAATTAGATGGAAGGATTACAGGAAAAGTTTGTGTCATAATGATTCTTTAAAACGAAACCATAGATCAAAGTTCATAGCTGCCAAATATACAACTTTCAAAACAAGCTCAAGTGCTGCTATTAATCATGGCTGCTGGGGGATTTGATGACAAAGATTAAACTGCTGTAAAGGATACTGCTGTGCATCAGATTCTTGCAACTGTCATCAAATAGTCTGCCAGCTATTAACAGGTCAGAAGAGTTGTCCAGCATTTACCATGGGTGGCTCTGTCACTGCAGCTGGTGAGGCCTTCTGTGCCATGGTGACAACCAGTGACACCCTCCCAGACAGACTTTTGTGGGTTGTTACTTTTTACAGTGTGGCTGAAGCCTTAAGCCTGTAGAGCAAACAAGAGAGGGAAACTGCACGATCTCAGCCTCAAAGCACTGCATCTCCACAGGAACCTCTCTTGTGTGGAATATTTTCTCTCTTGTTTTTCACAGTGGAGCACCTTCTCCTAACTTCATGTTAAGAGTGCCCACCTGTGGAGCTGAGGTGTTGTAAATTCACTCCTAGTTTATTTCTCAGCAACCACTCTCTATAGATAAGCCCTCAGAGAGTACCTCAAGGAGCAGCTTTCATCCCATTTACAATTACACCAACCCTCTCTCCTTCCCCACTGGATCATGTAATATCCCTGTGGGAAGCTACAGATCTCACTTACACAGAAACATTATATGAAGGAAGTGTGTAAAGCACACTTTGCAGGGTGAGAGCCAACAACCTGTGACCCACCAGCCAGGACTCTGTGGTGGGTCATGGATGGCCACTGGATGGCATGTGGAGAGTTGTTAACCTACAGACCTACAAGCTGCTGCTGTCGCTGCTCATATGTAACAGTGAGCTTGAGAAGGGGCCTTTCTGGGCTTCAGCTCTGCCGAGGCTGAGACTGGTATCACAGTCCTGCACAGAGCTGGTGGTGGAACAGATGTGAATGACAGTCTGATGCAACAAGCAACTGGAGATTCAGATCCAAAACCACAGATCTGACGACAGTCTTCAAAGCTGAGGGGTGTTACAGATCTGAATCCAAACTTCACAGCTGCAGCCCGCTATAAAACAAACCTATCTATATAATGGATTTAATTAAAATTACATCTGAATATCTGCCATCTCTGGGAAAGTTTGGAGATACATCTGGCTGGAAATTTTACCCATCATCTCATCTTTGTTAATAGCATCTTTAAAAAAACACAAAAAACAAACCAAACAAGAATTCTTGAATGTTAAGACTTTAAATGCATTACATTCAAACTTAGATTAGTTCATCCCACCAAAACCTTTCATTCTACCCAACACTTCACAGATCACTCCTTAATATAGCTGTTCTGACCTCTACTGAATGAAAGGATGTGACACCAAACCGACCATTTTCAGACATTCATGATGGTATACTTTGATGTCTAAAGGGTCCTTACTCATAGACCAGCCTTCATTTGCCTTAATTTAAATTTTGTTTTCCAAGGCTCTTCTATTTCCCCAAAAAAAATTTGGATGGGACTGGAACCTTCAATGCTATAGTCCATAATTTAATGTCCTTCTCTCCCCCACCAAAATTCAGAAAATTAATATATCTAGTTATAGTAAAGTGAAAAAAATGCCTCCTTAGATAATTGCTTTTCTATTCACTGTAAGATGCTTTTTAGTTGCCAGCACAAGGATAACTGTATTGCAGAGGCTTGGCCTGCAATAAGTTCTCTATGAGATCTGGTCTCTTAACATGGCTTTGGGGTGTGTTAACACTTGTGAGGCTACACTTCTGCATAGGGTTACTAGAACCACATAAATGGCATTTGCTTGCACGTCCCTGTGTGACACTGACAGCACCCTTCCTGAGTACAGGGCAGGCAATCCTCAGAGCTCACTGCATCAGCAAGGCCTTTATCACACACCAACAGCAAAGGGCCTTTGCAGATGTCTCTGGAGGCATTAGTGTCCATATTGCACTTCAAAGGATACAAGGACTATCTGGGAATGCTTCCCTGGATTGAGACCCATTTTTCTGGTTTCTGCCATCTTATATTTAAACATGGCATCTGGTTTTATTCTTACTGAGAACCATACACCAAGTATAGTAACCAGGAAAGGGTGGGGAGGTGTTTTCCTTTGGGTTACTGAAAAACTTTGCCTGAGGAATGGAAACACTGCTTTGATTGTGATACAACCTCTATTTTTATTACTTTTCTCTGTAAAATACAATAAAAACATTGTGGGGAAATATATAGTCAATTATCTACAGTGGAAAGGATATACCATCCATGGGCAAGGCTTCTGGGGGATGGAGCAACGAGTTGCAGCCTTGTCTTGTCTTTCAGTCTATGGCTCAAAAACTGCAGAACCACAAATTTAAAAACAAAATGCGAGAACGTGAAATGCAAAAAGCCAGTTACCTTTCTGAAAGACATCACAAATAGACAGAAAAATGGCCAAGACCATTATGAGTGCGGCTGCTGCATGGGCAAAGCAGTCTGGAACAGAAAGGGGCATGTCTTATGGTCTGAAAATGTGGTATCCATAAAGCTCAAGTCAGTGGCAACATTACCACTGGCCACAGTGGGTCCAGGTTTCCTCCAATGTGCTCTAAATTTATTCTTGGCTCTCTATTATAGCATCTTAATAAAACCACTGGTGTGCGAATGAACATAAGGGCATGGAATAGTCAAAGTGGCAGCAGCATTGACAAAGGCCATGTCTGTGCTGGGTTGTGCTTAACATTCACTGCCATGGCCCAACTTCCAGGTAGGCAAAGGATTTTCATGTCACACTTTGTCCTTCCTGGCTAGCCTTTGATGTCAGTTCTCAGTTTAGGCTCCAGCCTCCTCTGAGAGGCACACTGAGATGTGCTTGGATAGGACTATACATTGTGGGTGCCACCACAGCACCTGTGACATTCCAGAAGTGTGTGGTGGCACTGCAGCCCCATTTGTATGATCTCCACGCCTCCTGCCACTCCCTGCTGCAAAACTGGAGCCCAGGTGCATGTCTTGAAGTCCAGGTGCTACCTCCAACATTTAGAAAGGCCTCAAAGAAAAAGAAATTGGAAATTTATCAATCTCATGGAAGCTTAACGTTCATACTTCATAGTGGAAGATGTAAGATGTTAACTATTTAAGTGCCAATAAACCTCTGAAAGTGACGCATAAATGAAATTCAGGTGGGTGTTTCTACATGTCCACAATATTTGACCATACTGATGCTTCTTAAAAACATTTACTTTATGGACTTCAAGTTCTAAAATTGAGGCAGAAGATTCAGATTCTTGTTTTGCTGTAATTGCTCTGTTTGGGCACTAGCTTTCTGAGACGGTTTTATGGCCAATTCAGCACTGCTTTTCAAGAGTAAGCAGTGAATACCTGGGATTTCAAGAGTAAATAGTGACTGCAAACGACTCCTTTTTTTGGGTAAAAAACACCTTTTCAGAGTTTGAACACAACAGCACTGACAAAAAGCATTGAAAACAACTTGAATTCTCTAGAAGTATTATTCCTAATGATGCAAGTCATCACCTCTTACAAGTGTGCGTCACCTTGTCAAGTCAATGTTTTGTATCAACCATGTAACTGAGGAATATGATGAAATATGACAGAAAATGAGTTTTCCTGTAGTATTGAATATATTAAATTGACATATCTACAACTATGTGTTAGATACAAAGCAAAATATTGAATCCTGAGGATCACATTAATGAATTAATGACAAATTAATAATTTTTGCCATCTGAAGTGGTCAGACTCAAAAAAGCACTACCTCATTATGATGAATTGCTACCTTTTTAAACACAGATTATTTGGATAGATTATCTTTACAAGAAAAATGTACTCATATAACTTGTGAGCTACTTCTGAGTATGATTTAATTTTTTTTCTGTTGAACTGCTTAAGGTACAGTCTTACTAGTATTAATGGCAACAATGTCTATGACTTTCAAGTTGCTCCAGTTGCCTGCTGAAGCAGAAATGAGCACTCTTAGAGTCTGATGGTGCTATTCAAAAAAGAAAAAAAAAAAAAAAAGACTGTTCTTTTATTAAAAACAGAAGCTTCCATTCTCCCTGGAGGCCTGATATTTATGATCAAGCATTTCATGCCTACTTCTCTTGTCCTAATTCTGGTCATTTGCAACAATGCTGGTGTTAAGTGACTATGAAACCCTAGTCTCTGAAGTAATCAGATTTTCAGGCCCTGTGCCCTACGTCACATGGAATCATTTATTGCAGTACAATAGGAAATAAGGCTACTATGCCTAACAATATTTCTGGAGGGAGAAATGCTGCTCATTGCTGAGTAACAGTATACCCAGATGATTATTGGTTGTAAATTCTGCCTTCAAAATCAATGGGTTTTTGCATTTAGAACTAGCAGAACCAAAGGGCAAATTATCAAAGAAATGCAGAGAGAGAAAAAGTGCAGAACACCAAGCTCCCACTCAAGAAACTGGTCACATGGACATGTTAACTTCTCAGATCCAGTTGATATAGGGCAGCTGAACTGGTCTTGGCAGCTGGGATGACATGGGCTGTGAGAAGTACCAAAGTTCCATCACTGGCTAAAGACCATGGCAAGCAGCTCAATCCCTTTTTCCCACATAAAAACCTCACAGCTCTGCTTTCAACCGAGTGTCTCCCTATACACAGCATCTGTTGGGACAATTCATTTGCATAGAAATAGCAAGAGAGGTTCAGCTGTGGATAGTTAAAGAATTGTGGGCTTGTAGGAGCTTGTTGTATTAAGCCTCTGAAATTCACTGCCTTCAAGTCACTGCCTTTGGTCTTGCTGAAGCTGTAGTGAAAAAAATAGGCCCAAGCCTCTCAGTTTTCCAAATGTAGTAAAAAGTGTTTGAATACACACTTTAATATATTTTCTGTGGCATTTTTGTAAAATACAGATATATAATTATAGATATAATGCATATATAGCATTTACTGTATTGATAAAAAGCTAGTCTTTTCACAATGACAAACCAGTATTTACAATATGATTCAAATTTTAAGGAACAAATAAAACAATATTGTGTGGTTAAATGATAAGAGCAACTTGAGGAAAAATAAGAGACCAGTTCTAAAAAATTCCCAGACAATAAAGTACATAGTTTTGACAGGAGCACCACCATGAACATCCATGCACAACCCTTTTTTCCTTTTTCTCTTCTTATAGGAACATGCATAATTTAGCTCTTCCACATTTCTACCTAGTCACAGCTCTTAAGCTGACATGGCTACTTACGCTTTTTCAAGTATAGGTTAATTGTACCATCCTTCCACTTCAGTATTTTTCCAACAGCAAAATTTCAAAGTTTGGGCTAGAGCAGGTATAGCAATACACAAATTACTTCTTAATTTAAACCAATAGAGCTACGACAATTTGCATAGCTGAAAATTTTCCCATCTTCTACAGACCTTAGAACCATATCCCAAACAATTAGCATGAGTTTGATTAGCATTCTTAGCATTTCAGGTCTTTTCTAGGAAGTTGGCCTCAAAGGACACTGCACTGCCAAGACAGAGCTGAAGTACACGAATGCTCTTTTTTATCCTCATATGTGAACATTACCCAGCCATTCATCTGTAACATACTGTCCACAGCACAGCAAATGCTAAGATGATCTTCATCTTCAATGTACTGTCACCCTTTCCCCAGAGGAAGAGAAGTGCTATTATCACATTTTTCAGAAGAAAAAAACCTGATAGAGGCTGAGTGAACTTAAGTTTACTCAGAAAGGCCACTTAGAAAGTTTAAGACAGCAAAGAAGCAAGTCCACATAACCTAAACTGCTTGCCTTCTCTTTCTAACTTTGAATGAGAACTTTATATGTATCTTTAACAGAAACAAATACGTAACCAATAGAAATAAAGCATTCTTCAGGCACAGGCTTAAAGATTGCTGTTCTATTCCCAGATAAAAGGAGGTAGAAAGAGGGCTATTTCTGCATGTATTATCTCCATCCCAGTGAAGGAATATTAGCTGAAATGAGTCTTTTTTGAAATAAGAGTGGGTAAGCCCACTATCTGCCTGAAAAGATATAGGAACACTTGAGACACATGAAAATTCACCTTCACCAAAAAAACATAAATGTGGAAGACCTTAATCTCCTTCAGTGCTGACTGAGGAAGCATTTTTAACTGCATCTGTACCCACCTTAGAATGCCTTTACATCACCTGCACAATATGAATGAGGATTAGCATACAGTTGAAGATGAAAAAAGAACTCAAGCAGTAAAATTTATTCCACAACCTCTCAGCAGGTGGGCAGCTGAGAGGCAGCTTTTGCAGAAGGACTGATACACACCTGGGATGTGCAGGTGCAGATGAGGACAGAAATTTCACCAGATTTCACAGTGTCTCCCTGTGTCCTTGTCACTCTGAAGGAGTCTGGTCAGGAGCAGATGGTGATCTACATTCTTATAAGTGCCATTTAGAAACCAGAGGTGGGAATGAAGGTAAACTCTCCCAATTCCAGGACTAAACCAGAGCACAGCTATGACAATGTTCTGCTTCCAGAAGCACTTTTGGGCAAACCGGGTCCTCTGCCTAATTGATCCAGGTGACGTATTTTTGAAATACTGAGGATGCAGAACTTTTCATCCTTATTAAAAAAAAACCAACCAAGCAAACACAAAAGTAAAAATAGCCAAACCCAAAACATGTCACACACACAAAATAGGTAAAACCAATAATGGAATTTCTCATTCTGCTCACTTTTTTTTTTTCCTAAATCAAACTGCATTTTTCTTTAAAAAAAGTAAAAATACAAAAACAAAGATACATTAGAATATCCTACTGTCCAGTAAATGTCTTATAGGCAATATTTATGGAGGAAAAAATGCATCAAGCCTTACCTTTGACAAAAATTAAGCACCCTAACATTCATTTCATACAAAGGAATGCTGCTTCTAGTGCTGTTGGTTTGAATTATTCCTATCACCACAATTTGAATATGTATTATTTGTCTTCAAATATATAATCATAAATCTAGACTAATGCTGAAAAAAATAAATCCTAGTGAGAATGCTGTGCCATTGATCAGCTAAAAACAGCATATAATGAGAAGGCAAACTAATCTTTCTGTTTACTTCGTAAATAATCCATTAGCTAAACTTCTATTTTAGGCTGGATGCTTGATGTTTAACACTAAGAAGTCCAAATACTCTTTGTATCCCGTATAACAGAGAAGAAACTTGTAAAATGCCTTTGGTGCATCAGCTTATTGTATGAAAATATTTTAAAGAAACTCACTAGTACTATAGGAAATGTAAGTGGGCTTTTCTGTGTTGTTTAATACTCAAAGTGTCACTTCATTCTTTAAAGGGTTTGGAACAGAGGAGGGGGAAAGGGGAGGAAGTCTTGCTTAATTTGTTGCATATGTCCCAACGTGTTATACAACTAAGTGTATTATATGAGAAAACTAAAGCAGTCTGCACCGCAGCAAACTCTGTGTAACTGAAAATAGGAGAATAATCTGGCCACAAGCAAGTCAAAATTTTAGTGAAACTTCCCCTCATATTATATATACACACACTTTACAAGCTACATCGAGTGTCCTTTCATATTCCAAAAGAAATACATTGCAGACACCAAACATACTGTACTTTTACTTAAAGGTTTCATCAAACCATATGTGCAGACACTTGAGAAGATGAGAGTGTCAAGCTTCCTAGGGTCCTAGAGTCAAAGAAATTCTGCTGCCCCCCACTGCTAAGTAAGTGCACTCCTTCCACGGGGGGCAACATCTGCCGATCCGTCATGGTTCCACTTGGCGAGGACCCCAAGAAACTTCCTTGGGAAGAAACGATTTTCTCAGGACTGGCAGCCAGTTTAGGGGATGTGGAAAAGTTATATCCATAGAGAGCACAGGGACTGTGCAGTCTAAACGTGTTGTAGGAGCCTTGGTGGGTTTGATTAGTGGTAAAGGCATTGCTGGATGGGGAAGGCATGATGTACTGGAGCTGTGGAGACATCCCTGAAATCTGCATGGATAAGCCAGTCTGTGGGCAGCTGAATGCATCCCCATCATTGCCACTCATAGACATATTCACAGTTGTGCTGCTCGACACACCGACATAGGAGGGAGTCCTTGGGGGAGCAAAGGTCTCACTGGTCTGGTTTGTGAGCCGGTTGTAGGTTTCAGCCAAGGAGGTGCTGTATCTGTTCAGGGTCAAGCCTGAGCGGGCACAGGCTGTGTAGTCAGCTGGAGCAAGGGTGCACAGCTGGCTAGTGTTGGGACTGAGGTGGAAGGCTGGAGATGAGCAAGGGGAACCCGGTAAAAGGTGAGGGTGGGTAGATGGCACTCCACTTCCAGATCCCTGGAGCAAAGTAGAGGAACCTGCATTTCCTGAAAGAGAATATTACAGTGTAAGAAGCACACTGGGAAAGGTCCACTTCCTAGGTGAAAGATCAAGACCTTTGTCTTTTATAATAACCCTTGAGACGAAATCCAATTCTAATTAATTAAAAACTTTTACATACAAATGCAGGAGAATGTGTGAGTAAAACACATGTATATTTCTAAAGAAACAACTTGACCAAGAAAGAGAACTGCAGTTATGTTTTTACAACCATCATTCAGTACTTAAGAGCTCCTGCCCCAAAGGTTAACTGCTTCTTGTATGACATACATATAAGCATATAACTGCACGGCAGTTAAGATGTAGCCAAGTGAGTACCACATCACAGGAAGCCTTCTTCAAAATGACAATTTTTGGCTTGTCTATGCTCTTGCTACAGTCCAGAATGTGTTTCAAGCGCTCTGTGCCTGGCTGTCACTGTCAGAGCACCAGCTAAGGAACCAGCTCCTTAGCTCAGATGACAGAAGCTCTCACAGATAACAGCTTCAGGAAAGTTCCCAACTTCAGAACAAAACTTCAGAACAAAAAACCCCTGACTTCAAACCAAAAAATTCTGAGAACAAGCCAAAAAATTCAGAACAACTTCAGGAAAAGCGTAGGCTGAACACTGCACGTAGTTGCTTCATTTCTTGACTGGGTAGGTTTACAGCAAACTGTTTATAAATTGTTCATTTGCTGATATCAGAACTTTTTA
The DNA here is from genome assembly GCA_013397245.1 of Thryothorus ludovicianus. NCBI lineage: Eukaryota > Metazoa > Chordata > Aves > Passeriformes > Certhiidae > Thryothorus > Thryothorus ludovicianus. The sequence continues at coordinate 73,476 of VZTB01003978.1, read as the reverse complement.
TATTACAAATACCAGTGCTGAATGATCCTGAAAACACTCTGCTTGTTACAGGTGAAGCCCTTTCTCAGAACTGAAATTTTCCCAGCTGCAAGGAACAAGTCATTTTCTTAAAAGATTGCATCTTCCTGAAAACTGAGTGTAGAAAAATTAACTGGGGTCTTTTACAGTCTCCCAGGCAGAAGAGTTAACAGGGATGACCTCCTGTTTATGGATCACATTAACAATCAGCTTGATGCTGCAAAGAAGAAACTTATTGCTGTCAATAAGTTAACAGATTATCATAATAGGTGAGCTAATAAAAAGAAAAATACATTATTAAAAAACGCCGCCTGCTGCTCTTCTCTGTTAACAGGACACCACAAGCACAAGGCACCATTAGACACTGTGTATTACAGAAATCCTGGTATAAGACACATTTTTCTTTTAATCTCCACCAATGCCTCCACTACCCAAAGATGGACACTTTCAGCCCAATAACAACCAGGACAAATTTCTAATGGGGTCTTTTGCAAAGTCTCTATGTCCAAGGTATAGATGACTAAAGATTTTGCAAGGATCCCAGCTTCCATCCTCAGAACATCAAGAGTAACTTCAACAATCTTCTCAACCTCAGGTAACAGCACAAAAGGAAGTGAGAAGTTCACGGCAGCAGTTCCCTTGCTCCCAAACCATGTTCCTACATAAAAACAGCCAATAAAGCTGGTCTGTCTCCTATATGGATTAACTGCATCGTCAGTTGCCTTTCAGTCTTACACAGTCTGACAAAGTATTTCAGGTCTCATTCTATCTTCTCATTAAAGGCTTTTTTGATAAGACTATCCCTCAATCCCATGCTACACCCAAAACTCTGCCAACACTTATCCAGTGTATCTATGACTTGGCACAAAACCTCCTTTTAGTTGCCCACATCAAGGACTGATACTCAAGATTTCTCAAAGGATTGAACTAAGAAGCTGACAAGAGGGATTTCTCTGAATTTTTCTATGTTCTGGATTTTTGCTCTGGAGGTATTTAACAACTTTGCAATCAATAAATTACCAAGAAGGCAGACAGGAGTTTGTATTTGGTGGCAGAAAATGCAAAGAATTGCATTATGCAATTGTCTGAGCAATATGTCTGATTTATCTGGGAAAAGGCTGAGAGATTTTCTATGTGCATTGGCATACTCTGGAAATAAAATAACTCAGACAAGAATTCAGAGATTCCACTCTCTGTCCAAACAGGACATTTAAATATTTTTCTCATTCATGACGCCACCTGCACAATGGGGAAAGTGGAAAGAAAGAGGTTTCCAACAAAGAGCGAGGAGCAGGAAAAAGCAAAATGAAGAGGAGATCCATTTCCTTAAGCTCTAGGATGCAGATAAAGTTTATTGACCCATTTACTAACAATTTTCAGGCTTTTAAGAATCAAGAAGGGGTTCTAAGAAGAAAACAAGCTTCGTCTTCTTTACTCATTACTTGAGAGAACACTTCTTCTCTCATACTTTTTTTTTCTTAAGAGAACACTTCTTCTCTCATACTTTTTTTTTCTTAAAAACACAAGTAATTCCTGCACTGCAGCTTGGATGTGTACAACAGAAGTCATCTGTAAGTGATCTTTACCTTTTGTAACTAGCCAGAGCATGACACTAAGGAATAGGTTATGCAATCCTTAAATAACTGGCATTCTCCTCCACACGTGATCTGATTTTTCCTTACAATCTAACTTTTTTTTTCCACAGTGGTTGAGTTAGCATTAGTTTTCTAACTCAGAATAACTCTGATGAGGGGGGATGGTTGCACTGTGGCTAGTTGGTTGTTTCTGTCTTGCAAGTGACACACTTGCCTAGACTTTTGATGGGCAGCGCTTCATCTTTCATTTTTGTTTTGAATGAGCACAAAGACACTCTTTACCTTGTTTGGGTATCCCAGGTATGTCTTCAAATGTAAGTGTCCTCAGTGAAGGTCTCCAGAAGGCGTAAGACTCTACCAGAGCTTCCAGTCCCATTCTATTTAGAACACAAGAATCATTGTGTCATAAAAACAAGCTGTGTTTTGCCATGCATCTCTGGATAGTCTACCTCAGAAACATAAAAAATAGTAACATTTCAGGATTATATTCAAGTTGATTTTGCTTTTTAGGAAAGAGCCTCACAGCCTATCTATGAGACCACAGAGGCCTGTAACCACTGGGCTGACAGCATACAGTGTTTTCCAACTCTACAAGCCTGGCTCTCTGTTTCAACAGTTTGGGCCTTTTGGGAGGGCTGGTTGAGTGGGAAGGCTTGTCTAAAATGATTTTAAATGTTTTGCTAGAGAGAGCTCATCCCTCTGGCAGTTAAGAGGGATGATCTGCTATTTCTTCCTAGAATAAAGGTGATCCACCGACAACATCTATTAAAACAGGATTCTCAGTCATTACTGATGAACTGGAAAATCTCACTTAGAACATGAGTAAGGCATGCATGTACATCTGTTTTGGTACTAAAATCATGTATAAAACAACGTTGTTTTGCTAAGCAAAATGCCTTTAGAAACTAAAGGTCTATTTTCATTTTCTTGCAACAGTGTCCTGAGAAAACAGAAGTAACTGTGTAGACAACAGTGGCAGACACCATTTAGAAGAATCTCCGTTTCCTGAAAGTAAAGGCCCATTAGTTTTCTGACAATTATTTATGAATAATGCACCTCAGATGTATATAACCTTAGAGGTATAATTTTGGTGTTATTTTTGGCTGCTGGGGCCCAGAGGCCTGTTAACTGTCAGCATCAGGCACACACCAATACAAGTGCTTGCCTTTGAGCAGCAGTAATCTGTAAACTTGAATTATGCAAATAGCCCAATTTGAAGCAACCAACATGTTATGATAGCTACTCCTTCCAGCAGGAGCACAAATGTCTGTCAGGAAACATTTATAAAACATTTATTAGCTGAACCTGGACTAAAAAGATAGCCCTAATTTTCTGCAGTAATGGTGAATTTTCATTTCTAGTTAAAGTGGAGATAAAAGCCACCTCCTGGAGGAGTGTAGCCAAGGCGATAATTTATACAAGATGCCTTTGAACGATTTCCACATTTTATCACCACCCTAATTTGTGCTATCAAAAGCCCAAGTTTATTTAACAAAACAGTTATGTTTTTCCCGAAGTATTTAAAGGGAGAAATTCTGGTCCTTTCCTGAGTAAAAGTTTTTACAGGGTCGAACTTAAGGCCTAACTGAAGAATGAAGCTATTCTCAGCACATAAATTCTGTTGCACTTTGCAGATGCATAGAGAATGTTTTTAAAAGGTGAAGCTACTGATTTCTGTAAAACAGACTGTGGGACTGAATGGGAATGACCTAGAAGGGCATATTTTTAATTAAACAGAATTACTGCATGTAGCAGTGCAGACTAAGAAAGCTGCATTAAAGCAATATTGAAAAGCTGGGTATAATTTTACTGCAGTATTTTTTTAAACATGTTGCAGACTAAAATGCCTCAATGATACACACATAAGCTAGAACAACAAAGATATCAGAACATTAACATTTAATTTCAGTATTTAGCAACAGAGCAAAATAATATCCATTGACTATACCAATAGAATTTTTTCTTGACAATTAAAATTCTGAGCTAAATTCCCAAACACACTTAACCAGTAATGCAGACTATAAAAGAAAACAGTAAAACAATGTCAATCTGCAACAAGCAACAAGCAAGAGTTTGCAGAGTCAATTCTGTAATGAGTGTGTTTGTAGAGTAAAAGCTCTCAGACTTCATCTAAAGGCTGCTCCAAAACATTTTAGAGATACTGGTTCTTCCTTAAGCAAGAATCACCTTCTTAATCCATTTCAATAAAAAGTAATTTTCAATCAAAATATCCTACTTTTTTTCTAATTCCTGAACCAGATTATTCCTAGTAGCCAAATGAAAAGACAAAAAAAACCTCTCTGGATACACCCAGTCCCATAACTGTACTTGCGTGGTTGCAGATGCAGTACTCTTATATCATCCTCAGGTAATTCCAGAACTGTCCCACCATGTTAAAACCTGTTCAAAGCTGGTTTCTGAACAATTCTTTCCTTTCTTTCTAAAAGGGAATCTTCTCTTTGTTTCATATAACATTATGGAAGAAATTCTAAGTCCGCCTAAATTTGCATATTTCAGAAAATCAGATTTTCACACTTCTTAGGAGGTTCCACAGTACTTTTTTTATCATTCTGCAAACAGCAAGCATAGCAGAAATATTGCCTATGAGAAAGGGAGCATTCTAACAGGGCTCATATGGCAACCCTTTTCTTCCTAAAGTACACACAGCATATTTTTCTTCTTCAGTCACTGTATTTACCTGGAAACTACTGTTCACTTAATTTCTAACCAGAAGGCTACAAAAGAGGGCAAAATTCTATTTATGTCATGATCACAGAACATGGATACTTATTTCTTGCTAGAAGACAAAATCTCAGACATACTGAAAAGATACTTACAGTGAATGCCTGTAAGTCCTTATAACTCCCTCATCCCTTCTATAAGTGTTAATTTTCCAAAAACTACTCTCATTTGCTGTCCAGTTTCAGGTTTTATGTAACTCAGGTGTAAGCACAAAACAAACTTTAAGGCTGTAGCTTCTGCTAACAGAGAAGCTCAATAAAGCAACTATCAAAAAGAAATTCTCTGATGATTCCCACCAGCACAGCCTGCTCCCTTCTCTGCAAGGCCTGGTCATAAACACAGCAGCTGCAGACACCAAACGCAGTGTGGTCGCTGGAACTGCTGTATTCTATACACCACAATGAAATGCTGCTTTTTTTTTTTAGCTGAAATGGTTGAACATACAATTCAAAACAGGCTTAAGTATCTTGCATTAAACAGTCGTCGGATAAAATACCTCCTTGGCACTGTCTGCCTGGACCTAAATCTCCACTTTGCACTACTCAGATTTCCCACTGCTATTTTGAAAGTTCCACAGATCAAGAGAGAATAAGCAATCAATCAGACCATCCACAACAGAAGAGAAGTCTCATTTCAAGGTCCTGTATAGCCTGCTAGGAAAGATATTCACCTAGGAAGAGGATTTAAAACTGCTTAGACTGAACAGATGCTCGAACATGGGTCTAGCACCTCCTAGCCAAGTGTACTAAACATAAGGTTACTCCATAAACCAGTTTCCCCCCCTTAATGAGGAAACAAGCCATTAATCCATGCTCTATGCCACTTATATGCAAAAGAACCTGAGTCTGTAATTTGACAATGATATCTGCAACTTGTGTCTCCAGACAGTAGAAAGAGGAGGTTTCAAGCCTGAAATCATGGACCTGAGTATACATTAAAGACAATTGTAGCCTTCATGGTATGTCACTGTTTCCACTGAAAGGAAACCTGAGTACATGAGTCAAGCCGAGTGCCAGTCTGTTCTTGACCTAGGTGTCAGAGGTGTAGCAATGGGAACTCATCACAGAGAGCATCCCTGGGAAGTCTGAGTGGTCCCTCAAGGAGCCTGAGTTCTCAAATTAGCCTGTCTGTAAGTACAGGTGTTCACCTTGAACAGCCTTCACAAACTGATTCTGTCAGCAGGAACAAGCCCAGCTCCTTCCCAACACCTACCTGTTACGGCCCGAATCTCTAAAGCCCTTGGCAAATGGATTCCTATCAATCTTCAGACGAGTTATCTGTGAATATGATTAAGAAAAATTATTAGCTGTAAACTCAGATAAGTAGCACAGAAAACAACTCTCTTTACAGAAAAAAAGATGACTGGGGAAACATATTCATGTTATCATGGTTTAAGGTGGTTGTCCTGAAACATAGTAAAAAAAGGACCAATCTTCTGATCATTATTTTTGCACCTCCCTGGAGAAGCCATTAGGTGCTTAAAGCTGCCAAATGGCAGTTAGAATCACTAAGAAAAAAACTTCAGGCAAATGTCATTCTTCATTTAAGAGAGTAAAATGTCTAACTACAATAAAATTTAAATTAAAATTTATTTCTGTACTGATCAAGAAAAAAGTGTAAAAAGAGAGATTAGGTTATTATCCTCCATTAAAAAAAAAAATACCCAAACCAAACAACCAACCAAAACCCAGCAAAACACACCACAACTCAAAAAACTGCAATTTATTTTAATAATTGGGAAAGTCACCAAATACCTATATTTCAGTATTTACATGGATCTCCTGCTCTTCTCTTTGTAAAGTTATCAAAGCATATAAAATTTTAAAACATACAGCTGCAATAGTTTATATGGAATTAGTAAAATGCCACAACACTAACTCTGGCGTATTATGAGTGCTAATACTTAAACAAAAGGTACAAAGATCTGAATGATATAATCTGCAGTTTACTTCTGACTTTGAATCCATGTGGACCCAGATAAATTGCCTTTAATAATGTAAGCTGAATGCAGTTAATAAAAAAAACTGCAACTTTCTTCAGAACTCAGCTTCTCTGTAAAGGTCCTGGGAGTATTAAAAGCACTGGAGTCAGGAACAAAACTGCTTTAAAAATTCTCTCCAGACACATAGCTACATTTAAAGGTACAGAAACACCTTTAAAAATTAGACTGCTCTTTGTCTTGTTCTTCAATGCCGTATTTATAATCAAGACACCATTAAGCATGCTAATTAGACTGTGTGATCTCCATAATAAGAATGATTTTTTACCTGCAGCATCTCTGAAGGCTCAGTTATAGCCTCCAGGCACTACAGCAATACTAACAGTGAAAGCTACTCTAGTAAAAAAAGTGTTTAGATAATTCTATTTTAATGAGGGATATAATGAAAGTATCTACTATTCTCCTATCTCTGGTGTGCTCTGAAAAGCGTGTAAAGTGCTAACCAGAAAGCCCCGATTACCTGTTGATTTTGGTATGCTGTGACAGTAGTGAAAACTGTCTCTGGGAAGGAGAAGGCTTTCACTCCTTCTCCCGAAGGGATGGGCTTGACAGGGGACAGGTCATCACCACAGTCTTTTCGGATGACGTGCACACGAGGCTGGTATTTATGCATAGAGTGAAGGATAATCTACACAGTCATGAAAGGAAAAAGATAACTTTTAATAGAAAGAACACCCTGCTGTTTCAGGACTAATAACTTTTTGGAACAGACTATGGCATGTGTTTACCATGCCACTTACTGGAAATCAAATGTTTTCTTTAACCTCTGCAGGTTCTTGTTACAGTAGTCTAATCCCTGTGCATTTATGTTGTTGCCAACCCTAAGCATTTAAAAATTACGACTCAAGAGCTCCAAATTCAGAGAGTGTGTCAATTGAAACTGCCTCAAAAAAAAAAAAAAAAAAAAAAAAAAAAAAAAAAAGAAGAAAAGAAAAGAAAAGAAGAAAAGAAAAAAGAAAGAAAGAAGAAAAAAAGAGAAATCAGGAGTGAAGTCTAGGTCCTACTGGAATTATGAAAGTTTTGTCACTTTTGTTTTTGAAACCTTCAGGATATGCTACTGGAGCAATTTTTTCCTTAGATGCCAAAGACTGGAAAAAAATCTTGGTTGGAACACAAGCTGAGACTCACACTCTGAAGCAGCATAAATTTAAGAGTAAAGTCATAACAAAATCCAAGACTCTTAAGTGTTAATAACGTTCACTTTATAAAACAGACAATGAATTTCAATTAAAAAAACCCTCTCAAGCATACAAAAACTCAGTCAAAAATAAATCATAAAAAAGAAGTGGAAGAACTCATACTGCATAAAATTAAATATACAAATGCCTCTTGGTACAGCACCTCAATTTTAAAGGAGGTTTAAAATACAGAACTTTTCCTGTATTTTACTCCCCTTCAGCTAACCAGTATTAAAATAAAAGATTTCAAGAAAAAAAAAAAAATTAGGTCCAACTATTATTCTTGGAAGCCCTAAGAAATTAGTAACTTGATAAATAAATAGTCCTATGGCTATTGGCCTGTGGAGCCACTAATCAACATTCTGGGGAAGCTTTTTAATTTCCTGCTCCTTGCGTAGGCTCAGAATGTGCGTGTGCTCAAGCACTCAACAGAGCCCCTATGTCAGACACCATGAAAGTTCATTCACCCAAATTATATAGAGGACATGACATTCATTTGGATAAACTAGAGTTTGGCTTGTTTGATACACTTGGTCCTGGCCAGATTACACGACCCTGTTTTGGTAAGGCAAGTTTCTGGATAATCAGGGATTTTATTAGCCTTTGAGTAAGCTTTTGACAATGACATCACGGGCTCCAATTAGTTAGGAGTGCCCTATGGATGCTCTCATATGAAATCTTTTTCAAGTTTCTGAAAACTTGAAGAGAGCAAGATTTTTAATCATGTGTTTTCTCCTTTACTACACTCCTTTCAGTTCTCCAATGGCAAAGATCTGCAAAATAAAAATGTAGAAAGAACAGCACGTTCCTCACCCTGTTTTCCTGCAAGTATCCAGTGGTACCAGGGGAGATGCTGGCACAACAGAAAAAGAAATCATCAAGAAAAGATGTTGCACAGTTCAAATCCACCGCTATTCTGTGTCTTGCCATTTGCCTGGGTGCCACTGAGCATGCCATGTTCTCTCCCACATGGATTACTTGACCCTGTCAGCTCTGTGGTGCAAACCATTGCCAGCCCACACATCAACGATAACCCTGGCAGCTACAAAGAGTTCTGCTCACACATCAGAACAAGTGAAATCAAAGCAGCACAGAGATGAACACCTCCCACTGCTTATCTGGGTGGCTATTACAGCTAAACTGGTCCATGTCATCTCCTAAGAGCAACCTGTCTGGCCTCTGTCCTGTACTGAAATTTCCTGCGCTGACACACTGGTTTGGCAATTAGTAAATCCTTAGCAATAATTTTTTTCTTGATTTTGTACCATGTGTTCTAACAATGGGATCTTTGTTAGTGGTCTGAAGGACTCTGAACTCTAAATAATGCATAACTGCAAAACCCTTGTGAATTAAAGAGCAACATATGAAGACAGGACATAAAAGGAGAGAGAGATGTGACATCCACTCCAAAAACAGTCTAGCTCTACTATTTAAAGCATCACCGAGAGCTACTGTGAAGAAAAAGTTAAGGAAAAGGAGATTCCGGCTTTTCATTTCACAATGTCTGCACATTTAAAAGCACTAACAGGATCTAACAGTGTATCTGCAGAAATAGCAACTTTCCTTTCATGCTTTTAAAATCCAACACCAAAAAAAACCAATCAGAAGTCCCACTGTGTTCCCAAACATGAACTGGCATTGAAGAGCCTACCTCTCCCTACAAAGTCCTCACAGAATGAGATTAAAACTTGTTGCGGGAATAAGCCTCTCTCACAAAAAGTAAAATTATACAATTATACTTTGGCCACAGCAGCTGTCAAGAAATCACGATCAGATGGAAGACACCACAGCAGGGAGCCCACAGGTAGGAGGCAGAGCAAAGGCCACCAGCGCACCTGCAGACACACAAATCTGGTGTTACCTCTGCAATGGCTTTTGAGAGCTGCTGCCACAATGAGGCCTCAGAGCTGACCCTGAGCATGAGAACCACCGTGGCACCACCATCTCAGCCAGAACAAACAAGAGCCAGATACCCCTTGACAGGGGAGACGCCAATCCTCCAGCAACTTGGCAGTGCCAAAACTACACAGTCACCTTCCCGCTACAGCCACAGTCCTTGCTGCTGTTTTTTGGCAAAAACTCTCCTTTATCCTCCCTCCAAAGCACAAGCCCTCACAGTCTCTACAGTTATGGAAGTGTGTGGGGCTGAGGAGCACGGATTCCCTCTGCACTACAACGAATACTGGAAGTGCAAATATTGATGTTTCACAGCTTTTCATTGTGACAAGAACATATAACTGCCCATTGACTGTAAGCAGAGCTCTGTACTTGGAGCCAAGTCTGGGCAGAGTTACAGTCCGCCTCTGCTTCCAGCCTCACCCCACTTTCAAATGGGGAAAAAAGCCCACCCCAACCACCAAGGAACAATTAACACACTAACAGCCTCATTTTCACTAAAAGTTAAAAGATGTTCCTCTGCATCAAAAAATACTCAGTTGAAAAGCATGGAAAATAACATAAAAAATATTGACTTTTCCCCTCCACTGAAATTCAGTTTAAAAACTGCATTGAAATAGAAAAATTAGCCAGCTCTAACCAGCCGGAGGGAGAGACTGCTTTTACAATGCAGCACTCACTCCACAGATGAGAGAGGGATGAGAGGCATTAACAAAGAGCATCCAGACCATGCGCTTTACAGTGACAACTGCAAAATCCAGATTTACTTTTCCTTAGCATCACAACTTAGATGAAACACACAAAAGCCACAGTGTGTGTCCTAATGGCTCTGTAAGAGCATAGTACTTCCAAAGCAGGGAATTCACCCTGGAACACTTTTGAGATCAGAAACACACAAGGAAAACACGTCCATACAGATTTTGCTTCATCTCTGAAGACTACAAGTGGAACTGGTGTATCAGAGACTGTCTTTTTGCAGATATGTACTTCAAAATCTCTGAGCCGAGCAGTACTACAGAAGTGCATAGTCACAAACTCCCACTTGAAATACCGATGAAAACAGCAGCAGGCAGCAAGGAATCTGGAAAGTACTTGAGCAGAGTCTCTTAGTAATGGCTGCCACCAGTTACTACCAGAAGATAAATACTGTGCAGGAGTTCTACCTTAGTGCCTATTTGTAAATACTGTCTCTTTTCCCAGGGACATGGGTCACTTCTCTCAGAGGTACAAAGTTAATGGATAGATAAAAGGGCTCTAGATTGATATCATGCAAGCTCCCTACCTCAAAGCCTGCAAGATCAAGACACACCTGGGATTTTAAGACAAAAACTCTGCAAAAGCTTACACCTTCAACAAGCACAGGAAGCATAAAGAAACAATTTCAGCAAGGATTAAATTGCCAGAACTAGAAAGCAGGGAAAGCATTCCCGAAGTACAACAGCTAAATCGCAATGCTGCTTGGTGGAAACCCCACCGAGGTTTCTCTGATCAACTCTGCCTACACATGAGAGGAAAAAAACCCACTTTCTAATAAACTAAAATATACCCTATGTCCCACAGGATGGGAGAGTCAGAACTTCTGATATAAGAAACAATATTGAAGGGACATTACAGCCGTGACTCCTAGCTCTTCTAATTCACCATCCATCCCCTGGAACCCTCCGGAGAAAAATGGTTTCTTCCTGCTTATGGGAAACAATTGTTTTTTTATATTCATCACAAAATATGATTATTCGTTTTCCATTATTGCTAGAGGCATTCAGAGGCTACATAGCTTTTTCAATACAGCATTCCACACTACCATAGCTTTAGAAGAAAAAATGTACCCATTGGAAGAGACACTTTTCTGCTTTCTGCTTTTGCCTTTTCTGGTAATTATGAATGACATGTTTGCAATTTCCCAGATTTGAGAAATATGAAATTATTTTACAGTCATCCTTCTTTTGTCCTTTTATTTTAATACTTAAATTTCCATTTTGGGGAGGAGGGACACTGTCATAGCTCTGAATCAGTTCAATGTGTCTCAAATCACTGTACTTGAGCTTTGCTTCACTCATTTCCAAGCTGAAATACTTAACTTAAGACCTGAAAATTTATATCCCCCCATATTACAAATAACTCTGTGCAGCGTACACTACACAGGTTTCAGTTCGGAATAAAAACAAAGCTAAAATCTGGGATGGAAAAATACAGTAACACAATTTTCTGCAGAGTTGAGATTTTATCACCGGGCAGCTTGCAACTGCAAGTGCACAAGTGGACCACAGTACCCACAGATCATCCTTCTGCACGCACCGAGTACAAAAACCAGCTCGCTGCTGGAAAAGCAGCATTTTATCCATTTGCATCTGCTTCACTTTCAGAGCCCCCTTACAATAGATTCAGGATTCAGGGAAAACAGCTCCCACTTTAGAGGAGTCACAAATACACGAATGCTGGGGAAACTAAGGGAACTCCATGTGCTAACCTTAACTCAAATGGACACTGCCAAATAAGACTCCATAACTGTAATTCTGCAAAGAAGCAATATAAAACCTCTTTTATAGTATCCTAAGAAAAGCACTGCTAGCTTAAGAGATGTGAACACCTCCCCATTTCTTTTAAGGAAGAACAAAATAAAATTATGAAAATTATTGCACAAATGGAAGTCTTTTTATTCTTGTTATCACATTTGCTATGCCAGCCACAGTCCTGTATTCCTGTCTTTGTTAATCACATTTGCAAACACAAATAAGGGGGGGAAATCTCAGACTATGAATTAGCAAAACACCTGGCTCAATGTCACAGAGTTACAACCATACTGAAAGATGAGTGTGGTATCTTTGTGCTCTGTGCCAGGTATATTTTCTTTCACTCCTTTCCTTGAAGAAGAAAGTATCCTGGTTAATAAATTGGGTTATGCTAAGGGCAATGGAATCCACATCCTGTCTCAAAACTTTCCTCTAACATTTTAAAGCTCTACCACTTGGAACTCGATGCTCCTCCTGAAAGGATGCCAACATTTGCCATTTATTATAGGGGTGTGTAAAATCAAAGACTTCACCCTAACTAAAAACAATCCTCATTTTTAAATTATTTCTTAAGGTGTCAAGTAAAACTATTTTAGGGATTGCTGGAATGATACTGGCTTACATCTGTAGTGTTTCAACAGTTTTGAAGAGAAAAGGAAATATTAACATAACACATTTTGTCACATTAGATAATGTCATAACTAAACAATTTAGAACTTGCAAACAGAACACTCATACTGCATACGTCTTCGCCAGCTTTTTCAGAAGTAATGAGCCTCAGCTGTGAAAGGGTCTTGCTTCATAAGGTATGTAATAAATCATCATCGGAGCAAACCCAGCTCCCATGTTGTTCGTTTTTGACTGCAATTATTAACACCTCACGGGATTTCACACAAACGTTTAGGTTACGAAAATACTTAAGTGTATTTTTATTCACGTGAAGTTATTACACACTATTAATGTTTCTCCTAGCCACTTGTGAATTCAAGCGTCCTTTTCGATCGCAGCAGAAGTTGCGAGTAACACACTCGGTGGGAAATACTGAGAGCAATTCTGCCCCTCTGTATTAGGCAATTTAGCCTTGTAAAGTCTTACTTTGCAGGAGGAGTTCTCTATTTGAGGGGGGAGTAAAACAGCAGGCTCTAATAACCAGTTAATTATCAGAGCAGAAAGTAAGAAGCTTTTCGATCTGGACAGTAAAGTTCCAAAACAACTCTGAAAAGTCAATCCTAATTCTGGCACACCAAAGCTGTACATCAGAGCCTCTCAGGGCTGAGCAATGTCCACATTATGCCAATGAAGAGCAAGTACTCACATGCCCTTGATCATCCAGCTCGTTGTTGGTAAGCTTCAGTTTGTCAAAGCTGATCACTTGTCTCATCCACGTCTCCCCCGAGGCGGGTGAATCAGGGTGAATATAAACACGAGGCGGCACCGGGGAGTCAGCATTTCCAGCCACCATCCACTTGGAACTATGATAAACATACCTGTGAAAAGAAAACAGACACCTTTAACCACAAGCACCAAAACAATTTGTTAGACACATACAGCATTAATAAATTAAGGCCCATGCATCCAGCAAAAAGCCATCAATTAACAAAACATGAAAGCACACTATTTTACATAAATAAATAAAAAAATTTTGTTCGTTTTAGAACATAGTCCTGGCACCTGAAAAAATAAGGTTAAAATCCATACTCTGATCTGACCTTACTCTTCCTAAAAGCAGCCTCAACCCCTTGTTTCAAAATGAGCTTTAAGCTGGTGTCGGTTCATTGATTGGTACAGCTCTGCTCTGAAAAGGCATCAACAAACAGGGAAGACTCTGGTCCTTCTTTTATCGAATTGAGTAGTAATTCCATATTTGGAAGATGTTGAGTCTAATATAAGACTCTAGAAATAAAGATATTGAAGGGAAAGAACATTATGATTGGGAAAAATAATGAAAGTATGTGAAACTATGCTCTTAATATTTTGGTAGACCGCATTAATAGGCTTGAATAGTACTCCAAAAAGGTTAAAAAATGAAAACACGGAGCCTGTGTTTCATTTGATAGGCCAATGCTGATGAGGTGATTTTATAACTAAAATTGTGTCTGCTTCAGTTGAAAACCTATTTTGAAGGCAGACACTTCACAAAGCAGTTTAAAAATCATTAATTGAAAGTTATTTTTTTTCAAGTACAGTAAAAATCCAGTAATTCAGCTGTGTTTTTAAATGAAAACAAAAAGGACCTAATCAAATTGTATCTTTGCACAATTCAGTTCCTTATCAGAAAAAGACGAGCAACACAGCCAGAACAGAAAACAAAATTATCCAGTGCAGGTAGGGCTCCACACAATTCCTATCAAGCTACATAGCTAAGATCTAGAATGGTGATGAAATTCTCTCCTGGAGACAAATTCTCCACCCCAGATCACAGTTGTAACATTTTTCATTTGTTTTAAATTTCTTGGTTTATACTAAATATTTGCATTCCTCAGAAAAATAAATACATTTATTAATATATATAAATAAAAATTTTGTGATAAATACACATTTTAAGCTACAGTTTAAGCTTTCAAATATTTATAAGGTAAAATTTTCTAAATCTAGATGTAGTTTTCTTCATTTCTATTAGTTTTACTATCTGCTCTGTCAGCTAAAGACTAGGCTCCCTGAGACTGCTATCATGTCTCTGAAATGTAAAGATCTACAAGACAGTGTGGTAAGCTGCATGAACAGCCACAGTTGAAATAATAGTCATCAATAAAAAGCACAGAATAGAATGAGAAGAGGCATCAAGTAAAACATGTAAAGCATTAATACCTGGTAGAAAGCTTAAAGGCATGATTACTAATACACAAATACACAAAAATTTGAGTTTGTCAACTGGGAAAATACTGCCCTTCATACAATGTTTGTTAAGTTACTTCAGATATCTGGGCACCATGTACCACACTGTGAAGACAGAGCAGGTCAGTATGACAATAATTACTCTAAATGAAATTAGGTTTGAATAATTCATGCTGAATATTTTAATTTTTATTATTAATATTTTAATTAATTTGAAATTATTACCTCACTTTTTCTATTAATTTTTTTAATTGTTCAGACCTTCTAGGAATTGTATGTTTAGATTGCTAAGTAAATGTACACATGCAATACAAAGTAAAAAAAAAAAAAAAAAATTCCATTTGAACTGCACTGTACTGGTAAAAGGAAAGAGAAGCATTTTTTCCTCTGTGGTAGAGACAGGAAAGACTCCCCTGACTGTTTATGCTGGGCATCATCAGCCCTGGTATCTGGTGCCCTTTGTAGAAAAACTCAAAATCTAAGATGGTTCTTAGGTCTTATACATCGCACAAGAAAATGACAAAATAGCAGTCAATGAGGTAAGTACAGGAAAAACACAGGGCAGCATTTGCTTAGGAAATAGGCAGCATTCCTGCAGAACTAACCTTTTAATCTTGGTCTGAAATATTCCTAGTTTCTAGAGTTAAATCCGTAGCGGTTTTCCCAACATTATACTAAGTATAGGTTAAAACAATCAAACCGGCAATTGGTAAAGACCTGATCCTGTCTCCTCTGAACTACTCTGGCCAAGCTTCCTCCCTGGCTACTCTGGGGCATGGGATTGCATCTGTAAAACAAGACCTTGGAAACGGCTTTGACTCACAACAGGAACTGCAGCAATCTTGCAAACATTTCTAGAGGACCAGTAGCTCCTGCAGAGCCCAGCCAGCTCCCATAAAACACAACTACTCTCGAAATAGTGAGAGTTTCAGCACAAAATTTCTACTCCTAAATGTTCAAAGAACAACCTCTTTTGTTCCTCACATCATTCTCCAGACAATGCCATTAATTCTTTAAATAACAAAACATTACCTTTTTTGAGTCTAAGCAACCAAATAACTCAGTGATAAACAGCTTTTAAATTAAATTGTATAAGCAATTTGAAGCATGACTTACTTACAAGACGGCTTATAAGTATTTAAATCAGATATCTATGCTATTAATTTTATTAAATAATGTTAATAATATTTGGCACTAAAAAATGTACATTTTCATATTTATTTGTTAAAAGGAAATAATTCCCACTGACAGGAGGAGGATTAAAATATGATAACATTTCCTGCACTAGACTGCACTAGAACTGAAAGTCAAATCTGAGCATTTGTCCATAACACATACACAGTATGAGCAAAAGTGTCACCAAGAGCTTCAACACAAATTTTAGTTGTTTTTGCATACTTGGTACAATATGGTTTTTTGAAAGACACTGGGATGAAAATAAGAACCCTAAAGGAGATTTAAACATGATCTTCTGCTAATTTATATTGTGTTAATATTTTCTTCCAACAGTCAAGCACCCTACAGCTTACATCACATGTTTTTTCCCTAAAAGTCATCATACCTGTATCTTTTGTTATCCACTGGCACAATATCCATAGCAATATAATACTGCTGATGTGGGTCTAAACCTGAGATCTTCACTCTCATTGCAGGAAACATCCGCCTGAACATTGGAAAGAGAGAGGTCATTTTTAATATGAAACAGACTCGGGAATGGCTGTTTAGGAAAAGTAACCGCTTCGTGGGATTTTTCTCGTTCTTCCTTTTAGCCTACAGAGTCCTTTTGGACGATTATAGTTACATAGCCATGAAATGGCCCATTCGATATGTCAAAACAGATTTCTAAAGTGCATTTACTCGAACAATGCTTCGTATGTTTGGGGATACGCTTTGGGAGTACAGCTATTACCACATCATTTCAACTTTATTGTTAGACAGTAAATCATTTGGGTTTGAGACTTTACTTTAGCAGTACACACATTTAAAGCCCATTTGAGATATTAGTAAGAAATGTATTCCTGGAGATGTGCAAACACCACCTCCACCCAGGAAGCCCAAGGCTTACAGAAAGGCAAATTGCCACTAAAATTTCGAGAGACAGCAGAAAACAGTATCGTTGCTGTAGCAGCAAATTAGAAACCTAAATCCACGGTGATACAATTATAACACCGCAAGGATGCAGTTATAAAAGCCAATGTGCCATGCTCTAACCCAACAATATGGTCTTTATTGACACGGGACTTCCTGTCTGCAACTTACTAAAGGTGAAGTGCGAGAGCTACTCTGTCTTTGAAAGGTATAGTAAAACTTCTTTATTGAAAGCAGAAACGAATCTACAAGTAAATTTCTGGAAAAAAAAACTAAACAAAAACGACGAAAAACCAAACGTTCAAGATTTAGATCCTTCTGTGGAGAAACAGATTAATTAACCAAAGAGGTGGTTTTAACATAAAACCGCCCTTAGCTCTTAGCTTGGCATGCTATTTATCAGAAAATGTTATTATTGAAGAAAAAAAAAGAAAAAAGAAAAAAGAAAAAAAAGAAACGTCCTGATTGCAAACTAATAAAACACTCTTCTGCATTTTATAAACCTGAAAGTTATTCTAGTTTACTCAGTATTTGCTGGTTGCTAATATATATATATATATTAAAAAACAATCTATTAAAAGTAGTTACTGAAAACAAAAATCCTATCTCCGCCATTTTTGAATAAGCAGGAGGGTAAAAACCTCACTACGGCTAACTAGTTTTTGCTGTTATTTCAGTGCACCTGTAAGATAAAACAGAAATTCCCCGACTGGACTCTCTTAAGACAAATGCAGCTTTGTGCTGTTTAAGACTGCGTTTCAATCATTAATAAAGCCTCTCTGAAAATGCAGACGGTAGCATATGGATTCAATAAAATATGTTTTTGTAATTTCTAATAAGTTCAAATACTTTTATACTTCCCAGGTTTTTACCATGTGTATCCCCTGGAAAGGGGAAAAGCTTCCCGCCAGAAGGGCACGGCGCTCCCAGACCTCGCCCTAATGAACAGGAAACCCGAAACGCCGCATGCTCCCGTGCCCATCTAACATTATCGCCATCTACCTGCCTCGTAAATCTGGAGGGTTCCCCCGGTTTTGGCCCGCTTTGATGTGCCCGCCCGCCCCGGGAGCGCGCGGGTGGCGGCCCCGCCGTGCCCGTTACCTTCCCGCCTTGGTGATGATCATCTCGGTGCCGATCTCGTGGAAGCGCTTCCAGAGCTCGGCTCCCTGCAGGTCCACCCGCGGCGCCTGCGGCGTGGGCAGCGGCGAGCCGGGCCTCGAGCCCTTGGGGGAGCCGCCGGGGGAGGCGGGCGGGGAGGCCGCCAGGAAGCTCTCCTCGCAGCCGCCTGCGGAGAGAGCGGAGGGAGCGATTGCGGCCGGGGCAGCGCGGCTTCGCGATCCAGGGCTCCCTCAGCCCCGGCCGACCGGCCAGCACGGCGGCGGCTCCGGCCTGCGCCGGCCCGGGCCGCAACCTTGGCTCCGGGATGGGGGCAATCCGAGCGCCGGGACCGCGGCAGCACGGGCAGGGTGCGAGGGCAGCGGCGCGTTTCGTTTGGCCACGGGATTCTGCCCCGCAGCGTGAAACTGCGCTCCCCTCCACACACAGCAAATTACACACGCACATCTATGTAGATGTGTGTGTGTGTCTATATCTATATATGCGCACATAATTATGTATATAGTTGTACATGCACTTTTAGCAGCGCACACACATATATGTGTAGTATAAGCGCTTTAGCATTTTCTCGGAAACAGGGCTCGGGTCAGCCCCCCGCCGTCGCTCCACCGCGCTGCGGCACCGACAGCCCCGCCGGCAGCCGCCCTGTCCCACGCCGGCGTCCGAGGGGCGCCGCGGATCCTCACCGCCAGAACAGCGGGAAGGGTGGTGGGTGCCCACGCAGCGTGGAAAGACAGAAGGGATAACGGGGAACCAAAGCGCCGGTCGCGGTGGGGAAAGGGGATGGCGAGCCCAGCCGAGGAGCGGGGCCGCGGGCAGCGGCGGGGCGCGGGGCGGCACTCACCGGCGGGGGCGCGGGCGGCGCAGCCCAGGTCCATGTCGCCGCAGGTCCTGCCGGCGGCAGCGGCGGGAGAGCTCTTGGCGCAGCAGCCGCTGCCGCCTT